>VZTG01001421.1:940306-1015706 GCA_013397845.1 Melanocharis versteri
AAAAAAAAGAAAAAAAGTAGTCATGTACATGAGCAATAACAAATTAGAGATAGACAAATCCTTATTATAATATTAAGATGAAACCTATCATAATTCTACATGACCTCTAGACAAAGATTTTATGGTAAAATACTTCTCAGTTTCCTGTAATGGTCAGGCAACCTTCAGTTACATCTGTGCTATCAGAGTTATTATAAATTATTTAGGTTTAAATTTAAAAGACAAAAGCATTGGCCTCTGAAATAAAATGTTAGGTTTTTTTTTGTTTCTTTCTCCTTTGGAAAAGCCAGTATTCCTTTACATTCTCATACTAGCATCTAAAAGGAAACTAGTGAATGTAAACAAAAATTAAAAAAATAAATCGATTTCAAGCGCCATAAATTTATCAAGACAGAACTCAGAGGCTTTACAAAAAAGTGCAAATGGAAAAACAAAACAAAACCAAACCAATCTGATTGTCTTTAAGAACTAAGGAAAAAAGCAAATCAATCAACCAATAGAATTGCAGAAAAAGACAAAATAATTGCAGTTCCAATTTGGGCTCAGAGTATGGAAGTGTTAAGTACTAGGCATGTATTGCTATATTTCTTGAATTTTGTGCCAGCGATGTAAATGGACAACTTGAGAGTTGCCACCATAAAGACTGATTAGGTCCTGCACAGCTAGGTGGTTTGAATAATGTTTTGTGCCCTTCAGCTCTAGTTAGCCATTCATCCAAAGTCTCAATAAGACCATCTGCAACCTGCATCAGAAATGACAAAAAAACTTATTGAGATTCTTGATGAAGCAGCTCTGAAGAGAAGGCCAAACAGAAATGGAGGACTGATTATACCAGACAAGACCAGACTTTGGGGTGCTGCCATCACTAGAGCAAAATACAAGAGACACGACATGCCATACCATGGGGTAAACCAACCACACTGACAGCCCTGGTTTCAGATAGTATTTACCACTTCTGATTCATGCAGGATGGGATATGCAGCAGGGTTAGGGAAAGCAGCTGTGTTTTGCTTTTGGTTTATGCCACTTCCTTTCCTAACAAGTGAGAAGGGGTGACTTCCAGCTGGCTAGAACTGCTGTAGATATCTATAACTCCCACTCAAGAGGTGGAAGAAAACAGAAGATATGAAATTACCGTTCTCTGTCTGCTTGGAGTGCTTCTTCCAGATACAGGACTCACTGAGCCTGACGTGTCTAATTCATCAGAAGACCATGAGGACAATTCCTAAAGTTCAGAAGGAACGGAGCTCAGAAATACAGCAACAAGCTGTACAGGTAAGCAAACTAAAAAAATTACCCTGAGTGAAATTCCAGCAGAGTTATTTCCAAGGCAAATAAAATAAAGCAGCTAAATTTTGTTACCAAATTTTAAAAGACTAAGGCATTACATGTTTTCTCTGTCAGCCCTGAAGGAAAAAAGAAGCCAACAGTAGTTAAAACTTCATTTGTTTAGGGGATAAATTTTCCACTGAGATCAATACAGGCAAGAAACCACTTGTTCTTTACTGGCTGTGAATTACAAGAAGAGTTTGGTACTTCCAAGATTTTAATTATACAAGCAGAAATCCACGAGAAGGAGGGAAGAGCTGAGTTCTTGTGCTTTAAGCACTCTGCTAATACTCTTTAATCCTTGCTAAGACTTTTAAAAAAAAGTTAACTAAAGGAGAGCCTTGAAATCTTTACTTTGTCACTGCTGGCCAAGATGTATGTGTAACTCCCTCTCAAATACCCTGAGATACACGAGAACTTGAAAAGATTTGGACTACAGCTCAAAGCTTAAGAGGCACATATGAGAGACTCCTTTCCCTATTACAGAATTTATTTTATGCTTTTTTTCTCTCTTTGACAGAGTGTGCAGCAACTTCCTTTCCAGTGACAACTGACATACTATAATTTTCAGTACTGCTACTGGAATAATTACATTATATACTTTGACAGTTGACTGATTCAGTAATAGCAGGGTAAACAAACCAAGAAGTTCAGTAATTATTGCTATACCAAATAGAAAAAAACATACTGAATTTAAAACCCCCACCATATCAGAAGAGAGATTTACATTATGAAGTTTAAGATTACTTTATGATATTCAAGATTACATGTTCCATCTTGATAAGCAGCGCAAACCACAGAAACAGAGCAGCCAATAGCACTGATCAGAGAAAGGCAGTCAAAACAGCAGGAAACGAGCTCAGTGAACAGAAAGGAATAAAAAGATGTGACTTACCAGCTGACTACTTGAAATGTCTAGAATTTTCTCTAGGTCTTTAATATGACGTGTGACCTCTTTCAAAAGGAGCTTCAGTCTGTTTCCAATGACATGTACCTTTTCTTTGGCTTCAAGACAATCCTTGCCTTCAGCATTGACTAGCAGTTGGCAAGACATATCTTGCAGTGACGCCACCTTCAACTGAGACTCCAGCAGTTCACGTCTGATTTGCTGTTGCCAAGGCAAGCATCAGGTTTTTTTAATAGCAGTTAAAAAAACAAGGAGAAAAGCTAGAACTCACCAAACCCAACACCAGAAATTAAAGAAATGGAAAAAAAAAAGAGAAGCAACACAAACTTCTAATCTGACAGGAAGATACACAGTGGCCTAGCAGTTGCTTGAGATTTACAATCACGTGTTGTGCTACTAATGAAAGTGAGTGGTGTTCCCTACCAAGGTAAAGTCAGTCACTGACACTGGTCCCACAGCTCTGTGTTAGCACACAATGTACAGAGCTAACCCCCAAGAGAAAGACAAATCTGAGTAGATGTTTTTCTGGTGATGCGTTTTGGGAGAGAAAAGGGTGATTATAGTCCTACCATCAGAAGTTTGTGATGATCCTGCAGTATTTCTGAATCCAGGTTTGGATTGATGGGCACAATCTCATTTTTTCTTCTGTCAATATTTTCCAACCAAAGTAGCAAACCATGGCTCAGTTCGTGGAAATCCTACAAATGATGAATCATGATTTTAATAGGGTAGCAAAATATTCCGGTCAAATTCAGGTTTTTAATTTATCGTCTGATATGTCCTACTAGCTAAATAAAATAACTTTTAAGAAGTGTACAATAGAATATTAGAATATTACTCCAGAGATAACAAATTTAGTAAATACTGGGCTGTAAACACATGTTTTAGGTAATGCAGGTGTATCCTTGAGAAAAACATATACCAAAGCTGTATTTTGGCTTCCACGGACAAGCTTCAGACAGATCATGAGCACACCAGATAACTAAATGGTTTCTATTTTCAGTATGTGGGATGCTGACAATTTGAATTAGGCACAGTACAGACCTGGCACTGTATTAATGCATCCTGCAATGAGCTGCGCCAGTCTTCGATCATGCTGCACACGTGCTCCCAGCGCACGTTCATCTGAGACAGGCGCTCCTGAAGCTTCTTGCTCTCCTCGCTGTCAGACTGAGTGAACTCTGAGCTGCACAGATTGATGGATAAGATGATTGCTTTGCGGTTATCAATTGCTTTCTGCAGCTCCTTGGTGATAAGACAAAGGGGAAGAAAGAATGGAAATTGGTAAAATGTGACTTTTAGGAAAAAAAAAGTGTAGAGAAGGCACCACAAGACTTCAATGATTTGCCATCAGCAGCTGCAGAACGGTACCACACTGTAACAGTCCCTTTACTCTGGATATGACATTTCTGTGCTCACTCTGTGACTCTGCAAACGTTCACTCTTTAACATCTACTAAAATTTTACTGTGAACATAAACAAGAGCAAGCCAATTAAACTTGTAAAGTCTTAAAAGGCTGAAGTCAGAGTTGAATTTTAAAGATCTGGCTCATGTTTCAGATATTTTAAAGACAGAATAGGTCCAACAAAATTTAAAGATGTAGCACAACTATGTTTTAGCTCACAATAAAACTTTTGCCCTCACTTCTCAGTTTTGCTGATAAACATGAAAACTAACATATTTTCAAGTGGAAACTGCTGTCATCAGTGTTTTAAAATAAAAGCTTTTACTGAGAGAAACAAAAACATACAAAGAGTATAAAGAACTTCAATTTATAGAAGCACAACTTGTATAAAAACTCTGATTTGTTTACATTGGAAGCCACAAAAGAAACCCCACCTCTTTTGGTCTGGAGGGTACTAATGGGCTTTCAAAGAGAGGGTGAGATAAGAACAGAATTCTTATGAAATGCCCTGTTTTCCACCTACTTTGCAGCATTTACTTAAAAGCACGATGTCACAGTAACCTTTGCAGCACTTATGGCAGCTATATTTGGACTACAGTGAAGATGAGCATTGACATGCTTCACATGGATCGCTGCCGGAAACAGCCTTTCCTATCTGTGCACCTCATCTCTGGCACGAAGCACAGTGCATTTTGACATTGGGTCCCATGTTTTCGTGCCCACGCTTGTAAGGCACTAGTGACTAATGTGAAGTTGGGGACCACCACATTTGCAGATCCCTAGAGCTGTGAAATATACAAGAGAGATGAAAAAGTAACATTCAGATCTTGATGCACCTGAGATGACAGAAGAAGAAAAGGAATGTTGCAAAGGGGCATCAAATTTTTCCTATGTCGCACTGGTGACACTGGGTAGGCTACATCCCATTTGGATTCCTTCTCCTTCCTCCACACAAAGTAGTAATGTCTCAATGAGGCATTTCTTTTGAAGCAGCTATTTTGTTACCAATTTGAGTAGAAGAGAATTGATCTAACTTGGCAATTTTTTTTTTTCACCACTTTAGGTGACATCAGGAGTTACCTATACACTCTGTAATTACAGAATAGCCACGGAATTAGCATTCCAAAACTTCATCTGGATTGCCAGTGGTACATTTCCTGTCAAAAGGTGATTCAGAAAATAATTTTCCCAGCTACTTTATCAGCAGCAGCCTGCTATGTGGAGCAAACCAGCTGCAATTATTGGCAACCTCTTCAACACACTGGTTGCACCGAGTTTTAGAAGGTAACTCATGGAAAAGAGAAATAAAACTCACTTTCAGTTTTTTAATTCTGAGCTCAATAGTTTGTATGTCAGTGCTGAGATCAAGGTGGTGGAGCTTCTCCAGTTCCTCTTCAGTTTCCCCCAACCAAGCCCAGATGCTATTAAGGTCGGAGTTGAACTGCTGCCATTGCTGAAGGTTCTGCTTCATCCTCAGCTCCTTGCTTAGAGCTTGAGCCTGGATTAATTCCCATCTTTCAATTACACCTGGAATTACAAACACCAAATCCAACAAAAGCCAAAAAAACCCACTAGCTACATACACACAATTGCATGAGTTGAACACTGTTCAGGACAAAAAGATGCTCCATAAAAAGCCTAAGCCACAAACTCTAACCACATTAAAAACTAAGTTAGATTGAAAAAAAATTATGTTGGAGAGAAAGAAGGAAGAACCTGGATGATTCCAGTCAGCAGGCAATTTTATTGCTTTCTAATGTCAGACTTCTCTGAGCAGAATTAAGCTGATACATGCAGGTCTCTAAAACAGGTTACGCTGGCAAAAAAGACATCTTAAATTACCGTAAGTGCAAACCAGACAAGAAATATGAATATATCTAACTAACCACATGTTCATTATTTTCACTGGGAGTTGTGCCTATCACATTTTAATGGCCACGCCTCACTACATTTGCCTAAAGTACTGCTGATGCATTGGATAAACACCTGCACTAAAAAGAAATAAATAAGGGGCTATTTCTTCTTGCTAGTTATCTTGAAAAGCTATGGCAGAAGGACAAGTTGTATCATTCCATCAACTTAAAATTTACAAATAAAAAGCCCACAACAAAATGAAAGAGACTATAGGGGCAGCATATCTTGTCAATCTAAGAATGGAGATGATGCCTTTATAGTCCCTGGAATAAATTCATGTTTTCACAATCCAATACCTCTTGTTCTACAGCTGATGTTTAAAATTGGTCAGGTGAATACTTCTATCAGATGAAAATACACTTCTTTACTGTGGGCAGATAATCTCAGAGGTGACAGCCAATATTAGAAGAAACAAATGCTGACTTAGGTGTTTTGTACAGCAATATAAGCAACCTTTTTCCTGAGAAATCTTACAACAAAAACCCATTGCATCCACAGGGACTTTTTGAAAGGCTTAGGGTTATGCCTCTTGGTATGAAGGGGTTCTTAAAATGGACTTGTATGCCTAAACTCTTCATAGTATACACAGGGAATACTTACGATTCCTTACTATTCCTATTAAAAGATGTTAAACAAAACATGGTAACAGACAATCATGTAAATATGTATGTCAGCAAATAATATCAAGTGTATTCAGAAAAGCTTTGCATGTTTGCTACTTTCCATAACTGCCGTTCATCAAATGAACTACATGCTACTTACCAGCTGTTTGTGTTTCAGTACTGTTCATGTTAATAAGTCCTGAAAATTTTTCTTCTTCTTCCTTCAGTTTATATCCAAGCCTTCTTACTGAGTCAATGCTTCCACTGCATTCACCTAGCAGTTTCATCTGTGTTAACAAACAAAATATTCCTTTTCAATGTGCACTGTACAGGACTAATTTTACGGACAGTGAGAATTACAATGCAACTTCCAGAAATTTCTAAAAGTAAGTACAAGTGTGAAGGAAAAGATCTGTTACTTTAACAATCTGTGCTGATACTACATAAAAGGTATATGGAGATAATAAAAGCTTAAAGCGTAAGATAAGACTGAACAGAAATAACTTAGCACCATTATGCCAAATAATTCTAGATGTCTTAGGTGCCATCTTTGCTAAATTTTAAGACACTACGGTGAAGACACTAGAAGAATGATAAAGAAAATTAACCTAAATGTGGAAATATTACTATGCATCCAAGCAGCTAATTTTTAAATTCTGTCCGTAATAAAATTATTTGAATGGCTTAGAGAGAGATTTATCTTCCAGAAAACCCCTCTGAGAAAGCTTTTTAATCAGGGATTCCAACCTTGCTTATATGATGCATGCTTATAATTCATTAGCAAGACGAATACTGTGCCTGAAGCTATAAAACCTGCTTTTAAAAGCAGAGGAATTTCAAACAAGGATATCATCATTAGATGGATAAAAGCATGTGTGAGAAAGTACTTCTAGACATCTGCAAAAACGTAATAGGAAAACAAATTCCTTAGAGTCACGTTCCTCTAATCTTATAGCGTAAACACCAATAGCACGTGGTTAAGGCTAGTAACCACACGAGTGAGTCTGAGAAGCAGCTGCATCTCCTTCAACGGCTAAGCTAAGCTCAGCTTGGAGTGTATATTTGACTGGGGCTCCAAAACACACGCACATATCCTTTGTAAGTGGAATCCAGTTCTGGTCCTGTAGGTGTCTTGCTACGGATGATGTTTTCTGTTTGCTGTATTTGGAAGCGACTGGTGTCCAAGGCCTTGTCCAGCTGTCGGATATGTGCTTCCAGGGCACCCGGTTCACCTGTGTCAAAACCAAAAAAGAGGGACTGTCACCCCAACTTTTCCTACGTTTTTTTTTTCCTTGCCCAGGCAGAATAGATACTAGGAATACTATTTAGATTAGACAGTAAAGGAGAAATGTGGCGGCAGCAGCACGCGTGGTACAACGTCAAAGCAAAGTGATAACTAGTTACATTAGAGAGTGTTAGCAACCTTCAGAAGATGATGCCAATGAAAAAGTTTGCGATAAGCATACTATGGAGAAGTCCACAGTTTAAAGTAGGCTTGCAAATTATTCTGAAGTGACTTTCCCCCCACACTGAATGCCTTGCTGTTTTTTAAAGGGACAGCTCCTAGCAAAGCATACTCTAACCTCACTGATTTTGGAAAACACCTTTCTCCCTTTCACAAACACTGTCAAATAAAACCCTGTAACACAAATCTCCATTTGTATGATCTAAATCCATGTGAAAATCTGGTAGCTTCATTTCTCTTTGTATTATTTCTCCCCACTAAAAAGCAGTAGAATTTGGATCTCCATGAGTGGATCCTATTTGTATACACAAAGACTAAAAGTGGCATACAAATGCTAATTGATAGTGTTACAATCATATTGCCAAAATCCATAGACGACTGGACATCTTGGAGGCCCACAGTAAGTAGTCCATGACTAATATGGGCAACCACACTAAGCAGCAAAATTTATAGCACTTTTCCAATTAGGTACTTTACAAAGATCAAGCTTAACATACCTGCAAGATGGTATTATTCATTCAAGCTATTGGGAACCTATACCAACATTTTTGAAGCAGGATAACTTGTGTTTTCCTTACAGAAGTCCGCTGAATTCTGTGATATAAATTAGCTACAGATAATTCTAACGTGAAGCAGGCTGCAGCCTAAAGGACCCCATGAGATTCTCCTTATCCATATTCAATCACTATGCCTGATTTCCATCTGTTTACGAAGACAGTTTGAATTTATTCATGAAGACAATTAAAAACATGAATAGAGAAGGAGAGCCTTCTGTCCACCTAATTATATAAAATGAATCCTCTTGGATGATTAATCTTTTTTCATACAAAACACCACCTCACCCCAAATGGACAGGACGAAGTGCTCAACATTGCTTTTTGCTCATTACTTTAAACATTTTCAGGGGTCAGAAAACTAAACACACTTTTTCCATAAGTACTGCTATTACTTATACCTTTAATCAATAATATTATTTCACTAATTTGGGGAGGAAATAAAAATGGACGGTGAACCTGAGGCTTGTGTCACAGACACTAAGATTTTAATTGCTTGCTGTTTACAATGAAGTCATTATTTAAAAAGAGGAAAACTGGGAAATCATGAGACAAGGAATTTGCAAATACATCTATTTCCTCCAAGAGAGTCATCTAACAAACGAAACAGTAGGTTTAATCTTGTGTAATGAGAAAATAATTTTCCAATATCTGAGACTAAGAAAAAGACAGTACCCCAACTTGACATTTTGATCACGTGAAACAACAACTAACCTAGAAGTTTATATCTGCATGATAATCCAAGATGTGGCTTTGTTTAAAAAAAAAAAAAAAGCAAACCTGAAAAATTAGGAATTGCTCTATACCTTTTCCTTCTGCCTTAAGATGCAACAATGTATTAAGTCCAGTTAATGGACACCAGAGCAAAAAGACCAATCAGATCAGTTTAGTTCAGTTAGCCACGGTGGGTGGGCTAATATTTCAAACATCATTGTCTCATCCATGCCCCTAATGATACCCTTAAGCACAGTAGTAAAGCAGGAGGATACTTCAAAGTTAAGAAGCCAATGCTGCCATGTAAGAAATACTTATCTTGTAAGTTGTGAAAAGATAGCACATTCTAATAGAAGAGAAAGAAGTTATGCTTGCGCACCATGGTATTTGCATCTGGCTATGCTCAGTCTTTTATGATGCCTACCAGAGATATTTTTGAGGGCGTTTTCTGTGAGTGTTACATAGGCCTCAAGAGTTTCAGGGATCTCTACATCTGAAAAAATAGAAGCACAATCTGAATTGATGGCTCAGCAATGGCCATCTCCTTACAGCAGGAGTCCTTTTCATGGGATGGGTTATATAAATTGTTCTGATAGCAAACATTCTCTCTGGAGAAGGAAAAAGATGAAGACTGAAACACAGAGAGGCCACTACGAAGCCTCTAAAGATCCAGGCAAACCTGACTCTTTCCAGAGAAATGACCTGGAAAGCAAAAGACAGGCACAAGATCACAGTAAAATAGACTGGTATGTCTTATCCCACAACTAGCTCCATTTGGGCACTTTCACTTGTTAAAATTTATTACACAAAGCACAAACACTTAGAAAGGATTTCCAACTTCACTGGAGAGCAAGAACCAAGATCCCACCTCAGACTAAACACTCATTTGCTGGAGTCTTGCCTGCATAAGGACTGAGTTAGGATTTACTTAAACACTCGATGATTTTCTCTGTGGGTCTCTCCCACAGCATTTCTTCATTACTTTGTTCTGCCCTTTTTGCCATATCCAGTATAATTTCTTCTAGTCAGAATAACTTAGGACACAGGGCTGTTACAGATGACATATCCCATCTGGCAGGCCTCACGCACAGACACACAGCCAATTCCCTGCCATATCATGTACGCCTTTGCCATTTTCCAAGGCTGTTGTCATCCAGGAACCTCCACTGCTGTCTCTAAGGCCAGAGGGCCACTGAGATCACTTAGGAAACACTATTTAAAGTCATCAGGGGCTATTTAAAGTACTTTCCCATGAGAATCTTGGCCACACAATCACACACATAACATTTGCCTTTTTTTTAATGGGAGAAAACAGAGCACCGAGTCTGCCACCATACCTGCTATGCCAGCTGCTCCTCTCAGGTAGAAGTCTTTTTCTTGTCCTCCGTCTTCTTCAGAGTGCAGTGCCCGTGAAACGGCTGTCTCCAGGTCCCTGCTAAGGTCGTAGTCATGATCCCACTCCAGGGGGATGGAGTCCACGCTCGCAGGGGTATCTCGCCCCGATCGCTCGCTCCTCAGCGGCTGGGAAAGAGGCAGCGAAAGGTTGGAAGAGGGGTGCGGGGAGAGAACGCTGTCCGCAGATTTGTCATGCCAGCGTATGTCAGAGAGATCTGCTGATTCATCCAGAT
Source organism: Melanocharis versteri (assembly GCA_013397845.1). Classification (NCBI taxonomy): domain Eukaryota; kingdom Metazoa; phylum Chordata; class Aves; order Passeriformes; family Melanocharitidae; genus Melanocharis; species Melanocharis versteri. The sequence continues at coordinate 950,826 of VZTG01001421.1, forward strand.
CCACCTCTCTGTCAGAGAGGTCGTGCTCGTCATCTGTTAGCTAGAAGCATAATGCAAACAGAAGCGGTCAATGAAACGTGCAGAGGCACTGCATGGTCAGCCTGGGTCAGTGAAATAAAGCAGCATTAGGGGACAGTCACACTGGTGGGGTTTTCATTTTGCATCCTTTTGCAGTTTCCCTTCATTATTTTTAAGGTGTACTAAAAATCCAAAACAACAAAGAAGATCAAAGTGCCAGCCCATTTTAATTATTTGAGGCACCATAAAGACTCACATAAGACAAATATCGCCAGACTTTTACTTGTTACTTCAATAAAAATATTAAGTTAGGAAAACCTCTGGAATGAATTATTAGAAAGCATAAGTGATCTTTATCATGTGCACTGCTCTCACTATGTTATTTCATATTTTGAAACCCCTGGATTTTTTTCCTTTCATTCAGTAGGACTTGAGCTACCAAAAATTGTTTTCCTTCCCCTTTCTCCTTTTGTTTTCCTTTTCCACTTTTGAGCTTGTGTTCAATTCTGGAGACAAATTTCTGTCTCTTCTGATGAGAAAAATAATTTTATCATTGTGGTTTTTTAAAAAAAAATAATAATCTCACTAAGCTGCCAGTCAAACTATCTGACAGTGCAGGGGGATGTTCTTATGACCAGTACCACAGTGCTACCCCCATGAATAAAGTTTTATAAATCTCCAATTTGCATGGATTTTCATGATGATTTACAAAAATTTCTGATCTTGTCAGTTTGCTCTCCAAACAGGACACAAATAGCATGTAATGAAGGGAGGCAGATGGTCAGGGTTGCAACAAAATTTAACCACAGGACTTTCAGAAAGTTACGTAAGTTTCATTTCAACATCTTTCCTCGTTCTCACATTTGCAAAATGGCACCAAACCAAGCAAGTAAAAATGTATGTAAATATACACACAGGAAGGCGGATAAGTTTCTTGTGATAGCGCTCCACACGTCCGAAGACCTCTTGGCAGTAACGACGCAGCTCATCTAGTTCTTCCTCAATCACAGCTGCATCCAAGGGCTCACTCTTCTCAATGAGTTGCTCACCTTGCACAATTATCTGCTCAATTTTGTTGTTGTTCAGGGAAATTTCTTGCTGGAAAGCCTGTGTAAAAGAAAAGCCCATGCTTTGTCAACAAAATCAACACGACAACAATTTGGGTAATTAAGGATACAAGTCTTAAGAGTTTTACAGAAAGAATGGTGTGGGTAACAAACAGGGATTGTGCCAAATACTCTTGTCATGAGTAACAATGAGCAATTAAATTAAATTTAGCATTCCACAGTCTTTCAAGCCAAAACCAGTGATACTTCATAGTTTACCATCTCATTCCTCACTTGTTGAATTTGGAAAGAAAGCTCTTCTCTAAACAAGCCATGCCAATGACCAAATGTCTAGAATGAACACAGATGCTAAACCTAGCACAGTGGAATTTTGGATAATGTGACATTCAGTATTGTTCTCTCCAGATAAGGAGATTTCTTATACAAAAATGGTTGAAAAATGTAGTAATTATTAGATATTAACAATACTGGAGATTTTACATAAGCATTTTTTATCAACATTTCCTATTTTGATGAGGGAAAGTACACTATCACCCCTGTTTTTTCTTTTCACGATTTTCACAGCTCAAAATATTCTATTTTGACAGGAAAGTACATCTTGGAACCTGACATAACCCCCAACTTTTGAGGTTGAAGTCTTGGCCTGCAAGTAAAGGAACCGTATCAGGCTGCATTTCTGCATAATGTTTCTTGAAATTCTTTTCCCACCATGCATGCTTTTTTTTTCCCTTCTTTCATCCCTACTTCTGTAACTACCCAGTCATTTTTTACCTTAAGTTGCTTTATCTTTGCTTGGACATCACACTCTGAGAAATGCTCAATGTTAGTCAGCTGCAGGTCCATCTCCGTCAGCCATACCAGGATGCTGTCTCGTGCTGTTTCGAACTCCTCCCGCTGGCCAATAAAATGCTGGAGGGTGGAAAATTGAGTGGCATGAAATGACCAACAACATGAAAACCCCTAGCAATAGTGGGGAAATGACTTTCATCAACATCAAACCAAACTTAAACTCAGTACACCTTCTTCTTTCATTTCCTATGTGCCTTCTAAGGTTCCTTTTCCAGTAACACCATCTAGAGCTGCAATTAGCTCACCTATGAAAGGTATCTTCTGTGAGGAAGGTGGTGTTTGATGTCACCGAGCATTTGCCTATGGCCTATACTTTGTTTACTTTGGACTAAGTGAACTGATAAGCTTCCTTCCTCTTCCAAAGGTAGAAATCCCCTCAAAAACATTGTGCAAATGCATTAAACTGAAAGCTGCTGAAGTACCCTTGATTCACAACTAGAGTAGTGAAATTGAAGTCTTAAAAATGGAAAAAATACTTTTAGCCTGCGCAGGATGGAGGTAACTCGCTTTTGTAGATTGTCCCATCTCTGGTTCCCCTCATGAACCATCTGCTTGAGGCTGCCATTGGAGTCGGTGCGGTTCTCCCGGGCCAGGCGCCGATACTGCTTATTGATCAGCTCCAGCTGAGTCAGGCTTTCATGCACTTGTCTCTGGAAAGCCTAAAGCAGAACGAACAAAAGACAGCTTCAGATTTTTAATTACTGAAATCAGGATACATATATAGATCTCTTGCCTTATTTTGACCCTACTTTTGCACTCTGACTTATGTAAGCCAATAAATTCCACTAGTTGGAGACATCTTCTGAGGGCTGCCCTACAGAGATACTGCCTTCTGATTAATTAAAACAAAACCAAAAAAACCAACACCCCCCCCCAAAAAAAAAAAAACAGAAAAAAGTTTATAAAACTGACATGGTTCACTGAATGAGAAATTGCAACATGAATATCCATTACAAAGGCAAAATCAGTAAAAAAAAGGCTCTTCTTTCTACAAAATTATATGCTTTTCTATTTGAGAACAGAAGTACAAACAATGAACACAAAACTCTTCTTTAAAAAAAAATGAACAGAAATCCAAGATTCCTGTGGCTTCATTGGATTTCTTTTCACATATTGAATTTGCTGAAATGCAAACATTGAAGAGATTTGAGCAACTGTTTATTCTGAAACATGGTACTGAATGAGACATCTCTTTGTATTTAGTGCACTGGTGCGCAAGTAAGTATTATCTTAAAATATTCACGGAAAAGGAAATGTCATGAATATCCATGCCAACTTATGTCTGGGCAAGTGTTTGCACCACATCCTTTTTGTGCTTGCTCTGCTGTTACAAGAGCCACAGAGATGCAGCTGAGGCTCATAGGTGACTTAGCTTTTATGTTGTGACTTGCAATCATGAAGCTTGGAGAAAGCACCTTGTAAAGAAATGACTGAATGAATACCTTTAATAATAATAATAATAATAACAACGACAACAACAACACATTAATATTTTCTCAAAAGATCTACTTGTTTTTACCTTCTCACATCGCCAAAACAGAAAAGCAATCAAAGGACGACTTAAAAACCTAGATTACATCAGCTCTCTTTTGAATACAAGTAGGGTTTGGATCCCACTGTAGTTCTACAAACTTGCTCCCTGATATTCCTCACAATGCAACGAAACAGTCAATCTCTTCCGAAACTAGACACTTACCTTAATAAGGACTGTAGAAGTAGGATAGGTAATATACTTCAGTACGTAAATTTTAATTAAACATGTGAGTTTTCTACGTAAAAAGATATACACTTCATATGGTACCATTCAAGGCTAAAAATGAAATAAGCACATTTCTGCTGTAATACCAGAGAAGAAAGTAAAGAAACTGATCAGAAAAAGGATCAAAATCTGTAGAGTCCTCTCAATATAATTATTCTCTTCATTGAATGGCCATCAAATTGGGTAGGGGACAACCAAAAAGGAGCAAATGGGCTTGCACCTAGGGTGAAATGATCAGTAGAACTGGATTAATTTAAAATTGCACAAGGATTTCTACATCAGAGGCACAATTCTGACTGTATTTACTAGGATCATGAAATCTAAAAGTGTGCAGTTGTTGTTTCACCTGTTACCAAGCCTTCTCCAGCAAAAGAACAGCTGTTTATTTGCCTTTCATTTTTTCATCTCAGCTACACAAGAATTCATCTGTTGCATTCCTTCCTGTAATCTCCTTTCGTTTCTCCACAAACTACTGGAGAGGAAGGAGTTTGGTTTTGTACAGTGAAGTCACTGAGAGCCATCTCTGACCTCTGTGTTCAGGTACTGAAAGGTTCTTATACGATCTGATGAGCTCTTTTTGTTGTGTGTTGTGTGTTGCTTCTTTTAATTAAAGTGCAGATATGGAGAAGAAAATAAAATTAGAAAAAATGTCTAGTTAAAGCAGAAACTTGCTTCTGCTAGTATTTGTAAGTGGCCAACTTTTTACTGAATTCACAGCAAAGCTGCTGAATTTCACTGGATTTGAATACCACATTGCCTTCCTGCTATTTGGTAGGCAAAGAAATCAGGTGGTCAGGAGAAAAAAAAAAGATCCAAAAAGAAGGAAAAAAGAGAAAGAGCTAAACTACAGGGAGAGGAAGCTTTCGGAGGGGCTACACTGTTCTCTTTGCATCTTTTTCCTGCTGACACTCTATAGACAGTAAAAAATCCACAAGTCTGCTCCAGAGGAAAGGTCACCATAACAGCTGAGGTTCAATGAAACAGACTCTGGGCAAATTCAGTTCAGCTGTAAAAATCAAAGAGTCAATGTACTTGTGGTACAGCTTCTCATCCAGAGACTTACTAAATAAGGGGTTTAAATCCTGATCACCACATAAAGGGACAATGGGAAAGAGGTCTGAGGCAGAGTGTTTGCGTCCAGGAAGCGAATATTTCTATACTATGGCAATCTACCTCGCCATAATGAAGCATGGCATAATGAAGCCTGTGTAAAACCCAAACCTGGCCAATACATTCATAAATGTGAATGCCAATTAGAGAACTCAGCGCTTCACAGTTTATGTTTTTGATTTAACTGTTAAAACCAAAACCTACTAACTGGTCTTAGACACTGTTTAAAATTTGCATTTCTTCTTCACGGCAAATACTTTACAGAGTCTGATTGTTTGCAGAATTGCCTAAATAATTTGTTCTCTTTCTTCTCTCCCATCTTGACATACTCTTCACAAATATGGATCCGAGCAAAAGACTTTTCCCTGTGACTCACCAGATGACGTGCGACTGACCAAAGGGACACCTCGTCAGTTTTGAAGCACGCTTAACTTTTCTAAGTCACAGGGGACACCATGTGGACATATAAAAATATTTGCATGAACATGAATTTCATGTATAAGGATCCAAAGGGGGGATATTCGGCATCATACGAGAGACTTCAGAGAGCTGGCTTCAGAAAGTTATGGAAAGAAGAGGAAGAATAAAATCAAAGCACAAGCTAGAAAATGCAACATGCATTTGAAGAGGCACTTTGTGAAGGGAGACAGGAAGGCCCTGGAACACTGACTGACTGGACATACTAAAAAGTTGCAGAAATAAAAAAGATGAGGAATCTAGCTTTGCTGAACAGTGGAAGGAGAGGTGAACAAATAGTGGAGGCATTTCCAGTTGCCACCTTCCATTGTCTTTTTATCTTAGCAATCTGCCTGAAGACAGCTACAAAATCATCAACTCCACTTTATTAATACAGCACCTCCGCTGTAACTTGGTTATGGGAAGGAAGAACACCAAGTGGCTGCTGCAATGTGATCAGTAGGTGTTGAGTTTCAACCACTATAAATCACCTCAAATTTCTTCAGTTCTTCCTTAGCAACAGTGTAAAGCACACCAGAGGAGCTTGGGAAAGCAGCTGTCCTCTCAGAGACTTTCAGCCACTCTTCAAATCTAGAGTAGTCATCCAAAAATTTTTGCCACAGCCTCCAGGTCTCTTCAATTCTGCAATAGATAATGGAAAATTAGAGAATGCCTGCACTGATGGCCAGTTGACCTACAGAACTTTAACCAGTCATCTGCAACAGCAAACTAGCACTGCACCAGACAATAACTGACTAATAATCTAACTCAGCCAGCCAGACTGATAAGCAGACCACAGGGAAGGCTGGCTCACTCCAGACTGAGCTAGAATAAGATGAAGGCATTTTCTTTTAATGCATCTAATTTTGGAATCACTATAAAAAAAAGTTTTAAGTTCGTAATAGGAGCTCTAAAAGGCTGAACACACACAAAATAACTTCTGAAATGCATCGCCAGTGACGTCAGTAAAATTGCTCTTTAATACAAATAACTGTTTCTAGTAAAATAAAGATCCTGAACATTGATAGCTCAGTTAACTTACCAGTACAAATCTACTAAAGCATAATGCGTACATTCTAAGAAAGTAGAACAGAGTTCCATGCATAGTTCCACACTGACTTAAAATAGTCATATTTAAAATAGTCACTGAATTGATTTGTTGGACGCAAAGGTATGAAAGCCCATGCATGTTCAAGACAGACTATGCCAAAGATAGAACTTATAAATGTAGTTATAAGTAGAACTTATAAAATAGAGCTGTACTTATAGATATATACAATTCAAGAATTTCCATGGCAATAGTATAAAATTACTTTAAGATATGAATCATTGGATATAGAGCAGCAAAACCTAAAAGCAATAAATATTTTGCATAAAATAAACAAAGAACTTTACTAAATACACTAAGAATATCCCACAAAATGAGAGATCATAAAAAGTTCAATTCAGCATTTTGAAACGTCAAATTCTTCCTAGAGTTGTTTATATGACTGTATAATAGAAGCAAGAGTCATAACTGTATAGAAATAAGATTCATGAATTAAAAAGTTAAAGAAAATATCTTCATAAATACAGGAGTTTAAACCTGTAAACACGTCTCATTACTGGTCAGCACATAGCACATAGCATTGCCCCAGACTAGCCTACATCATTACCGCCAGTGAAATCACCAAGCTATCCTGTGTGGGAATAGAAAACAATGAATCTTCTGGATAGGATGGGCATGCAGCCTACAGATGGTCTAAGCATGTGCAGTTACCCAGACTACACCCAAGAATCCTGGGGGCTATGGCCCTCACTAGCTCAGCACAGCTAGGGTAGACAGGTTGTACCTGTAAAGTGCTCAGTCCTAAAATTCTTCCAAATGAACAAAATCGTACTTAAGAGAAACTGCTGAGAAACACGGTACATGTAAACCCTAATACCTGGAATAACATCCCACCCATTCAATAACTATTTTCCCATCAATCTCAGTAGCTCTTGTGTAAATATAAGTGTTACAACTTCCCTTTCAGGTCACGTTTTCTAAATCTCTTGTAGCCACGGCTATCATCTAAGCTTTTTCTAATTTCTCTCTCATCATTTCTATGAAGCATGGGGAATAATAAATCATTCTATTGAAGGACTTTTAAGTGAAATTTGATGATTGTTATCTGTACTTTGTATAAAGGCATGTGCAACCCAAAATTTCATTTTTTTCACGGAAGCATAACTACTATTGGCTTCTACTCCATGTATGATCTTTTTCTGGTAACTTTCCTTACACTCTTTTATTCAGTACTACAACCATATAATATACACTCCATCCTGTATTTCTGCCTGGGGAAGGAACTATTAATCTGTACGTGGTTTAGACTTACTTCAGTCGCCTTTCCATTGACATTGCACAAATATTCCTCCACCTTCTGTCCAGATTGCGTGTAGCCTGCTGGATAGAGTCACACTCTGCTTCTGTGGCACAAGCATCACAGTCATGAAGAAGTACTTCACACAGATTGAGAACAGATGCCACGCCGGTGCTGTGTTTCTCTATGTCCCTCTGGAGTTCCTGCAGGTGAAGAAATTAGTTCTTAAGAGAAATTGCAAATCATGCACACATGCAAATGTATTTATCTTCCACTTATTTAAAAAGAGAAAAAAGCTTGCAAACAGAAGAAAAACATCCAGTAAATACCAATTAAGAGAGTGCATCTATGCAGGTGGTGATGCAACGTTATCAATGAGGCCAGGAGAACCGGGCAGCATGCACAGCTCCCCCAGGGACTACGAACACCAAACCATTACCTGGGACAAACTGCCAGAGCTCTGCATGCTCAGCTGAGCATCTTTCACACACATTTAATCAGCATCACCAATAAATGGCAGAATTATTCTCAGCCCTTTCCCATTATCACAGAGAATGTAAAGCAGAAGTTAGTAAGAGAAGTGTGACAAGAAAATACGTTCTTATGTACTGCAAGGGTTTGATGGAGGGTTCCTTCATGAACATACTGTTCCCCAGGTGAGACAGCTGCAAAGTGATGTTTGACATGGAGATTGGCAGCAGCACACGTTGAACAGTGCACGCGTAAGAGATTTTTTTTCCTTCAAGTTTCCAGTTCTATAGCATTTTCATTGGAAATGGAAAATTCCAGACACCTAAAGAAAATGCATTCACACTGTCTTAGCACTTATTATATGTGATCAGTATTATTTTTTTCTCTTGGTTTCTTGGTTCCCATTGGCTTGTTCTACACTGATGATGCTGTTTGATCTAGAACTAATATTTCAGCTTCAGTTTTGAACTCCAGATTCAAGTTAAGACAAACCACAAAAGTAATTGGCTGTTGCTGTTGGATCAGTGCAATGAAAAGAAACTCTGCTTGACTTTTGTCTACATTTGTAATAAATCATCAGAATATTATATGGAAAAATCAGTATGGACAATAACATAGCCAAGACAACCGAATTCCAACAGTGACGAAGAAATACTAATGTAACTACACCAAAAAGTGCTATATTGAATCAAGAATAATACGTTCAATTCTGATTCAGATGATGAAAGGAACCAACAGGACAATTAAGAGATGTGGACGTTTACTTAGGAGAATGTGGCAGCTCGAGGATGAGTGGAGATAAACTGCTCTGTAATTTTACTACTGAAGTAAACTATGACATGCAAAGGGAAATAGTGTCAATATACTGTGTCTACACACATTTAAGGTCTCTAAGTTCTAGACAAACTTTTCTTACAGCTAGCAACATGATCTGAAGGTGTCTTCCAGCAGGAAATGAGATCTAAATGTCAAATTAAAAAACTCAGGAAATTCGAAATAGAGCCAGGTTGACCTACATCAACCATTTGTTTCGGTTGTTTGTAATAACTGGGGTTTCACTTAATGAAGTAATCTCTTTCACCTTCTCATCTATAAAGTTATTTTGTAAACATCTACTTGAGAACATTGAGTGGAAAATCATAATTTTTTCTTTCTCAGCAATGGCTCTTTCACTTCACTTGCCTGAAAAATATTTTCATCGTGATGTGAAAGTGCCTATTTTTCTTTCTATCTGCCCTGAAATATTATAGAAGGGTGGATGCTATAATCAGATGCAATACTTTATGAAACACACATTCCAGACAGCTATGAGACTTGAGGTTAAGTAAGTTCAGGTAACACAATCTCCTTTCTAATGTTCTGGAGTAAAGCAGTAGTGAGAACTGTGGGTCCTGAGCACTCCTAAGAATTAAACTTTTTATTTACCTACAGAACATTTCCACAAGCAATGTCTAGACTATTTCTTCTCCATTGTCTAATATTTATTTCCCAGATTTTAAAATTTATTATGTTTATTAGAGAACATTAGGCCTTCGGGTTAGTTCACAAAGGAGTGTCACTTTTATGCACTGCTGTCGCCCATATACAACCTTTTTTTTTTACTTTATTTGCCCAGAAGCAGACATCATTTTTTCATATTTCAAGTGGTAGCAGATCAAGAAAATAAACAAAATAAAGTAATCCTTTAAATGAAGTTCATTACCCCAGGAAAATACTGCACTGAATTTACCCTACCTTCCCCAGGATATCCCAATTCAACTGTATTTTTAATTTTACTAGAGACGAGCAATCTGCAAAGCTGATGCTCAGCTGAAGTAAATGCTGAGAAGTAGATAATGGAGTTTCATAAATGGAATTTGTCCCTCCCCTTTCACAACATGACGTTTTTAACCTAACTTTGCATATGAGCAACTGGGAAGATAACATGACCTCAGTGGAAGATCAAACATGGAAAAGAACACAAAGTCACTGACAGAAGAGACAGGGAACAAAATATTTGAGAAGGTAGCCTTCTGAGGTGTGGTGGACAGTGATATAGTCTCCAACTAACAAAAATACTGGTTGCCATGCATTGGAAGTGGATGGGTTTTTAAAATTATACTATTATTATAACCACGTCTTGTATTGTTATCATATCAAATCATCGCCATATTTCCAAATACGGCATCCTCCCATGGTAAGATTCACCTCTATTTCTCCCCTTTAGGGTTCAAATCAAACCACTCTCACTTCTACAAAATATCACTGCATGCTGTCACCACAAGGGAACAGTGGAAGGCAGAGATACAGCAGTCTCTGTGCCCAAAATAAATCTCCTAATAAATTATGGGATGTCTGCATGGGGATTCTAGTAAATAATCTCAACTCTCTGCTTTGTTGATAGCAATGTTTAGCCCTTCCCAGCACTTTATTGTCTCCGAAACACCATTCATAGTGATGTTTCTTAGTTACAAATTATTATCCCTATGTAAATTCCATATAGAATATTAGTAAGTAATTCTGAACAGAGACGTAGCAATCAGTTGAGGAGCTGGCAAAATTTCTGAGGGAGTTCTCAGCTCTCAGTTCCACACTCAGCTTAAGGAGCAAAATGCCCATTTGTACTCTTCATAAATTATCCACAAAATATCCTGTCTTTCCTCTTCCCACACATTTCTTTCTCCTCTGGAGAAAGGACCCAGGAGAGAATCTAACTCATCTCCAGTGGGCACCAGAAAGGTACTTTTGCCAATAAATAACCAACAGGAAGACAAAGGACAACAGTTCTCTCCAGCAATGTGCTTCTAGGTAAAACTGCACTGGGCAGTGAAGTGGAACAGGAAGGAGAAAACACAGTAGATCATCTTAGAAGTAACATTAGTTTCAATGCCAAAAACTGGCTGACTTCACATTTTTCTACATATTTTAATCTAGCACTGCATAAAGGTTTTGTGTAGTATAAACCAACCAACTTTAACTTCACATGTATAGCTCATGCATCTTTGCGTGCAAAGTGACTCTCAAACAAGCTGCAAAATAAAACTGAGTTAGAAAGGTTGCTAAAAATAGTAATTTTCAAGCATTTGCAAAATTTGCAACGTCTAATAGATGTCAGTTTTGCCTCTGGGAACAGACAATTCAAACAAACAAAAACCACAAGCCCCAAAGGAAAACAACTGCAATAACTCGTTCAGGTTACATCTCTTGGTGCCTTACCTTTCTTGGAAATGCCAATCAGCTCCTGGTGGATTCGATGTCAAGGCCAGCAGAAGGCTCTATAAGTGACACAGTAAGTACCACTTGCCTTGATATTTAAGCATTTTGACTCATGCCCTCTCAACTGAACTGGGTATGGGCAGCCCAAGGACACTCTACTTTGGCTCTCCCCATGTCACTGTTCACCTGGTAAGAGTGTTGTATTTTACCTGCTGTTCATTTAGCATCCTTTGTATCTCCTCAGAGTCACAGGTTTCATAGACGATAGGTTTGGACAGCTCTGACTCAATGTGGGCAAGCCAAGACCTCAGAGTACTCATGTTTTTATCCAGCTGCTGCACTGCAACAAGGGTTTCCTTCAACTTCTTTACCCTGTAAAGAAAAAGAAATGGCAGTATTAAGTGCACTCAGAAGAAAAAATTTCACAGCATGCGCTTCAGGAAGTTTTCAGAGAAAGTTTACTTAGATGGCAAGTTCTGTTGTAAAGTCTTCCTTTGTTATGTAACAGAAGTATAATATATGTGCACAGAGTCCTGCATTCATAGCTGCTGGTTAAGAAAAATTGAGTGCTTACTAATGCCACACAACATTTTCAAAGCTTCTGTACCTTTATCAGTTGACTTTAATATTTGTTAAGAAAAGTTTTCTGGTTTGGTTTATTTTGTTTTTTTTTTTTAGTGAGCTCACACACTTTAAATCCCCAAAACAATCTAAGTAATTTAGTTGTGTATTTGACTAATAGATGACAACTGTTCTTCTTAGAGTACAAATAACTTATCCATGTACTGGTGGGAGAGTGCACTGAGTGAACAGGCCTTTTTCACACCCCTGAAAACACTAAACCAAGTAACACAGAAAGTTTGGGTTGGAAGGGATCTTTAAAAGTCATCTAGTCCACCTGCTCTGCAGTGAGCAGGGACATCTTTGTCTAGATCAGGTTGCTCAGAGCCCCGTCCAGCCTGACCTTGAGCACTCCTAGGGATGGGGCACCATCTGGGCAACCTCTCTGGGCAACCTGCTCCAGGGTGAAGACGTTCTTAAATAAGTTTCAGAGCAAGAAGTCCAGTTCAGAACCTGGGTAGAATTCTTGAATCCCAAGGGCCGCTTTAAGTTGGTGGTATTGGATTATTTCAGGTTTAAACAGATGAAATTGGAATTGAACTACATAGTGATTTCTAACTAGTATTTTTCTTGGAATCATGACCCTGGAAGACGACTGACCAGGACAAACGAAATAGACTTCTGTTTGTGGGGTTTGTTTTTTTTTTTAATCAAGAGAGCATTAAGCTTAGAGAGTGAATAAATTCAACTAAACTTTGATTCAATCTCAAAATTTTTTCCTTCAATCTGTTTGAACTGCAAAACTATCCTTCAGTAGTTCACTCCTTCCTATCCCCATGTTTCATAACACACATTATTAGTGGATTCTGAATTTTTTTCTAAGCTCTCTCTTTTTCCCTGTTTGTGTGGTACCAAAACCAATCTTGAGTAATGTTCCCTTTTACACTCCTATTGCTCTTCTATTTAAGCTTTTCAGTATCAGAAAGGTTTAAATGATAAGTGCAGCTGGGAACAGACTGACTAAATCGGGTTGAAAAATACAGGACTGTCAGTTTTGTTAAAGAAACAAAATGCCACCTGACTATCCTATAATTCAAAATAAGCAATTCACATTTTTTCCCATAATACTAACCAGCTAATTTATCAAGTGTTTCCCTATTGAAAGACGTAGTTGCAGCTGACCATTAAGAGAATCACAGAGATATTAATGTCATCTTAAAAAAAAAAAAGTTAAATCTTTCCAATTTTCATCTCTTTATAGCCCTCTCTTTAGCTCACAGATGGTTAAACTGTGGTTCTTTATTGCTAAAAACTCTTAAGAACAGTTCAAATACAGCTGCCTTGCCAGAGTCTCATGAACAACAGCTGCAGTGTTGTGATCTGTAAAAAAAACCCCACCTGGCAACTGGAAGAAAAATCTGGGCAATCTGAAAATCTGTCTATGATGGGACTGAAGTCAATACAATTATGCTGAAAGACTGCCTCAGTCCGCATCATGAGGCTATCTCAAAACACAGCTCTGTATTTAGGCCTGGGGAGATGGTAGGAGAACACCCACTGTCTGAGGGCACCATCTCCTTGTCACCTATGGTTCCACGCAGTGTGTTTTGAGGGTTTGAACCAACTGAAACTTGCCCACAGGGTAACCAAGAAGGTTGGTTATCACTCTTCTGGAAGTCACAGACAGCTTTTCAATCTCTGACATTATTTTAAAGGAGTGAAATCCCGCCCATTTTCTGCTTATATTTTCAGGGCTCGATGCTACTGATCTTCTGCAGGCCTGCTGGAGCGGGACAGGGAACAATGAGTCAGCCCTGTGGAGAAGCAATGTCACTCAGTCATCTGCAAGACCAACTGTGGACCAGGATTTTTCTGTTTGCAATTGTGTGGTACTCTAATCTCTGTGCTGGATTTCATCTACATTTTGCCTGCAACAACTATAAAGGGTCCATCATTTAGAAAGTGCCCTCTGCTTCAGGCAAACTGCACAGGAATACACTCCTGCCTAAAAAACAGAGCATACACAGAGCATAAAAAATAGTCTGGGCCAGCTACCACTATTTTCAGTCACATGATCTAAGTTACTCCAGAGAGAGAAAGAAAAACAGCGTGACATACTAAAAGAACACTCCAACCAAACCCAAACCCTACAGCTTCCTTCCTGTCCCCCCACTACATCTACCCTTAACACTGTTCTTTTTTTAATACTGAGTTTAGCACAACAGGTTCTTTGCCCACGGTACAAATAGAAACAAATAAACAAGTGCTTACTGGAGTCTGCTGGGATTATGCTTTTTTTGACTGAACTGCAATACAGTGTTGTGCCTACAGCTACTCTGAAAACATATCCGCGATCAAATAATAGATGCAATCTATCATGGCTGAGAGCTCTCCTGAATTTCAGCAAGCAAAGATGCCTGTGCTCTAAAGGCTCTTCTGAAGAGACAAAGGTCAAATTCTAAATCAAGTATGCGGGATCCCTGGCCAAGTGTAATTTTGAAGTTTTGAGATTTCACTTGCAAGACTATGCTTAAAATGTTAATTATTCCCATAATCATTTCATGCTTTTGTTGCAGCACTAGGTAGTACAGTAACTTCACATGTTACTGTGAAAGACTTGAGATAACTTCTCTCCTTGATAATGAAAATTCTGCATTGATATCAAAGGCTTGGAACCATTACACAGTTGGCTTAAAGGTAGTTTTTCATAAAACACACACCCTAATCTTGTCACATTTTACAAATACTTAAAACTCTCAGAAAGGAAAATACTGCAAAATTCAATTTTTTTTATGGTTTACTGATGAAAAATCATCTAACAATTTGAATGGGTTTATGATACTTATGTTTTCATGTTCCAGTTAATGTGCCTCAATTTCCCCAAGAAAGCAATAACTTTAGACTGTCTATTAATAATGTCTATTATTCTACATTAGGCAAAGACAGTGGGAGAACAACTTGGAGCTAAAATTAAGCACAGAATCATTTAATTCAACTAGTCCTAAAGAAGAAAGCCTTAGATTCCACTTAAATCTAAACAGGAACAACCCTGTAAGTACAGAAAAATGCATCATATAGAAGTCATAGCTACTGCATTAGTCATTTAGACAGCTGCTTACTAATATTAAACTTTAAAAGCAACATGAAAAAACTCAGTAAGAGCATGCTGGCTAAGTCTGTACAATAGACAGCAGAAAGCAGAAAAGGTGTTTTTTAAAAAATATCTACTTCGAACAGAAGACAAAGTTTAAAGAAACACTTTGAAATAGTGAAAAATGTTGCACTATTAAAATCAGCTTTGAAAAGATCCATTTAAAAATAATCTTTTTATGAGTAAAAAGGAATTTATTTTCCAAAGTACAGTACTACTGTGTAGTAGGACACCAGTAGAGCCAGTCATATTTACTACTCCAATCAGCTTGCTCTTTCAAAGACTGAATTTCTAGAATTCTGAACGACAGCTAAATTTCTATAAAAGATAATGAGAAAAGGGAAAAAGAGAAGCTGGATCAAAAATCCAAGATGATGTAGGCTGAGTTAAAGTATTACATGCAGTTACAAAACAGTCGTTAATATGAACAGGACAGACAGGCTTTGATAAGTCTGAAATACTTTCTTTACAGGTTCTCTCCTTTCTCTGCTTTTGCTTGTAGTCATGCCCCTTTGATGACACGAACACCAAGCAGACAGATACAGTCTGTTTATCCTCATGTGTGTACATGCTCTCGTATTTAAAAACAACACTAAAATCAGTCCACAGATTCTCTCAGACAGCTAAGAGATTTTACTAGCTCTAAGTCTCCATCACTATCAAAATATTATTCCAGGATCCAAAAGTACTAGCTGTAAAACAAAGTATGCTGTTATCACTGTCAACTGTTTTTCAACTGAGCAGAAAACAGTAATTTCTAGCTATAGTAGTGATTTCTACATATCAGTATTTCAGTTAGTTTCCCAGCAAGCCAAGACTTCAGAAAGAATAGTATCAATCAAAAGCAAACAAAAATAGCTGCCTGCCTTGTGATATCACAGTTACAGGCTGGGAGGTCTGAATCCACACTGCTGTCCTCCGCCATCCTCACAGCATGCAATTCTTCCACCACAACCATGAAATTTTCCAGTATTAAAAAGAAGAACTTCCACTCCCAAAGCCTGCAAACACTGTTCTTTTGGCGAGGGGAGGAAAGGAGACGCACTTTGCTGGGAAGTACTGTACAGAAAATGTTTCAGGCCAAACAAATGTTACCAGCCGTCGCTTGATAACATGACACTGGATGGTGACAAGTGGTCATGTTTCTAAATAAAACTTGCATTCATCACCATGTGCCAGATTTGATCTCCAGGAATGTGGACTGTGAGTGGTAGGGGAAAGGATGAAAACACACACAAAGCCTTCTTTGCAAAGCCTGAGCAGTTGCAGCAATAGCACTGTTTCCTGGTTATAAACAACAGCAACTTTTTTTCACGAGGCTGACATGTCAGAAAAATTCATCTGAAAGGATTAAAAGGTTCTAGAAGGGAAGAAAGGGAAGTCTCTGATGCAGAGACAATTCTGCAGCTGTCACGTCTGTAGTTACAGAACGGAGGGGCAATTAAAGGAATGGGTAAGGGAACAGAATGTGACAAAGAAAGATGCTTTTACAGCTGACTGGAGAAGTTTCACCACACAGTGTAAAAGCAACAGGTAAAGATTCAGACTGGACTTGTATTACTATAATATATGATTAAAGCATTTTCACACAGCACTTTCTATTAGTTCACAGCTGTAGGAAACAACCCACTAAGAAAAATGCTCCAGGCAAGGGATTACTGTAGCATTGCAGAAAAGTCTGCAGGCTTTAATAATTTATTAATACTGTCAGGCATCCGGAACGTGAAAAGATGTATTTTATTCTCAATACCAGGACAACTAATCTGCCTTTACTAGCTGAATGAAGCCAAAATAATGTTATATGATACATTCCAAATTCCAAAATATCGTAACAGGAACACATGCCAATAAAAAAAGAACATATTCTAAAGGGCCTCTGGAGCCTTCTAAAAATTATCTTGGGGGATGTCAACCCTTTTGTCCACTGGTAATTAGACATCAATACAAGCATTTTGTACATACATTAATCAACAGCTTGGGTTTTAATGATTTCCAGCCTAAGATACAGCTGAACTACGAAAATTTTCGTAGCCTAGCATCAAACCTTTCTACCATTTATTTCCAAACTTCAGCAAATTTGCAGCGTTTTTTTCACTTCAGTGAGCAATGGAATGTAAAGTGTCATATGTTTAATTGCATAAAATAATGTTGAGCATGCCAGTTGAGAAGGGTAAGTTGAAATGATCTGGAAATAAAAAAGTAAATAATATTTTACATACATTAGTTTAGAACTAGCACTTGAGACTTCATGATAACAGAATGAGAGAGTTTAAGGGTATAATATCGCATCTTATGTCTCCCCACCCAAGAATGATATAAAATCGTAAACCCTCACCTCTCCCTGTAGCGGGGACTAATCTGTACAGACAAGACAGAAAATTTAAAGATGTGTTTTGTAGTTTCTGAACGCAATCCCTTTTTGCTAGGAACTTCCTGAAGGTATTTCTGAACATTTCTCTGAGCAAGCATTTCAAAAGAATAACATAAAAATATATCAAATATACTTTGTATGTATCACATCCTCTGAAACCAAGCAGGCTCCTCGACGGTTACACAACACTGCCTGACTTAATTGTTCTGTAAGAAATATGTGGTGTTCATTACTTTAAAATGAACTTAAGGGAGCTGGAGCCACTGGAATGCTTCTGCTTACATAATACTTACTGCTCCCATGCTAACAGATTTCAGAGCAAGAATGCAGTAAAACCATATGAAAAAAGAAGAGACAAAAAAAGATGACAAAACGAAACAATCTCTTTTCCTGCTAACAGGACTAAAGTATTACTAATGCACGTGTCCTTACATCAAAGAAATGTGAATTATAAAGTATATGGGCTCTTTATGCAATTCATGAAGTGCAAAATTGTGAGAAAATTATTGTTGGTAATGGAAGAGAGGCTGTAGCAAAGCTCAACAGAAAGTGTTTAAACAACTAAATCAGTTTTTTTACATATCAAACAACAATCCTGGATTTAAGTTCTGAAAATTGCTGTTATACTTTTGACCTTGAATAAAAAGAGTCTTTAAGCCCAGTGTGCATACATCTACCTGCAGTTACTCTTCTTCATCAGTGAAATAAACGATCTGGCAGAAAGCCTAAGACTTTGTTTGGACCTGCTCTTCTTGAAATCCAAAACTACAAAGGCACTGTCTTGATTCCTCTGTCAAGAAATTTTTAGAGAAACTACATTTGCATCAGTTTTAAGCACCATGTAAAGTAAGACTGTACTAGAGCAAGGCTCACTAAATCTGATTGCAACTTATACTACATTGTAGAAACATAGAACTGCTAAGTTTGGAAAAGAGCTTTAAGATCAAGTCCAACTGTTAACCTACCACCATCACCATACTATTATAATGAACCTTTTAAATGACTCTTCTTGAAGAAATGTTGTCCTGTACGATAAAGTAAAACAGGAAAGTGAATTTCGCAGAAATGTGTTGATGGTTATGAATAAATTTGTTTCAGAATTTATGACGAAAAGGCAGGCAATAAAGGATTTTAAATGCATGACATCTAGCATATTAATCTGTCCCACTTAGAACTTAGAAACAAAACAACTGTCTTACCTGGCTGCAATAAGATCCAGAAGATGCTGCCATCTGTCATTGATCTTGCTGAGTTTGTACTCAATCTCTGATGCTTTGCTCTCATGGCTGGCTTTAGCAAGTCTCTCTCCCATTTGCTGAAGCTGGATTTTGTTCTTCTGGGCTACAGCAATTTCTTCTTGATAATCCTACACAGTAAAGAGCAATCAGAAGACAGGGTACTTATTCTAAATATACTCTACTCTACGCTACTAAAGGAATGGTGCAAAAATACAAGTGAATGTTGCTTTTTTAGTTGATTGGTACAGTGGAGTGACAACCTCATATATTTGATGGATAAACAAAAACAACTACCAGAAGAATGAAAAAAACCTACCCAACACAACCCAAACCACAATGCCTTCTATAAATATGTCTACTATAGTTTAACTCATTACAGGCAATTCTGATTGGACACTTAGTAAAGCATACAGATGCCTCTGACTTTGTATTCACTTAATTCTCTGGTATTCTGGGAGGTCCCGTCTCAAGAAAGACAGGAAAATGCTGCACAATGAGAGAACACAAACACCAGAACACATCAGGGTAAGGTAAAACCTTAATTTCAGCTAATTCACAACCAAGTAGACAGTTAATGAAGAGTATGTAAGCGTACACTATACCTTTTTAAGTTTCTCAATCATTTCTTCTATGAGGATGTCACCGTTTTGAGACACCTTACTTTCCATTTGCGTCAGCCATTCACAAAGCTCCTTGTTTTTCTCACTGAAGACAGCCCACTCATTCAGTCTCTCACTAACTTGCTGTCGACGCAAGGAGACCTTAAACCATTTGCAAAGAGTAAATGAAACTAAAATAGTAAATGTGTTTAAGACGCGCTTAGAACACTTTGTGCTTCAATGTGAATTCCTCTAGCCTTGAAAAAGCGTTGCAGCCACTTGCTTGCCATTGGCGCAAACTGGAGTAGTACAGCAAAAATTTGTGTGACTGCCTGTACGTTCAGGGGTAAGCGCTGCTCTCAGATTTCCTGTTAGCTACATCCTATGCACAGAGAGAGGCACCCAAGCGTTAAGCTCAGTAGTCTGTCAATATCTTGTTTCATAATGTCTCTAACCGAAGTTTTCATTAGAAGGTAAAAATTGTGTTTTCTTACAATTCTTGCTCACTTATAAAATGTCATAAAATTTAATAATTTATTTTTAGTCTAAGAGATTTGATGCTTCACTAAAATGCGTCACTAAAGCGTTAAAAAAAAAATAGATACAGACATAGTACAGGCCAAACTCCAAAAGTCTGTGCCATTTGTGCACAAGTACATGAATACAAAGCTATATCCAAGATACACTGTATTTTGCAAAAGTAATTTTTAACTTGAGTCTCAATACACTCATTTCATAGATGACTATTTCCTGTGGGTAGGCATGACACCTTGAGAGATTCCAAAGGACTGAGGTGTGCCCTGACAGGAAAGATTAGGCATGACACATCAAACAAGCAAATGCTGCAGTTAACACAGAATGAAGGAAAACATTGCTGTGTTAAAGAAACAGCTGTAACTGTGGTACCATCTCAGACTGCAAACAGGAACAGACCAAGATGGACACTGAAATCAAAACAGCAGCACAAGCTAGGCAGCAAAGTAATCTCTCCAGCTTCAGACATTGGTACAAACACTTACTTCCCCCCCACTGTGATCTAGGTTATTTCTGACTTTATATCATAATTTCAGCTGAAAAGATGAAGCTCTTTCACAAATGAAAGTGACTTGCTTTTCAGCTACTGTGTTAGGTTTAACAGGGGCACCCACATGATCCTGCATTTCCTTCTTGCGGTTCTAAACCTGATGACAGCTTTCCGGAAATAAGCAGCAGACGAACGAAGGGTTGCACTAGGTTACATCCTGAAACACCCAGCATGCTCAAAACTAAGATAAAACTTCTTTACTTGGCTCCTTCTTTTACCATAAACATACATGCAGTGACTGTATCATAATTTAGATGTATCTACATTGGTTCATTCAAATGCTACTAATTCATAACCAGATCTGTGCTGGTAACTGTGAAGTATTTTTCCTACTTTGGGGGTGTTTTTGAAACCTTCACAGGGACTTTACATGAGGTAACTATTTCAAGCTAGCCCCAGCATATCTGGACTACAATCTCTACTGAACCACAGAAATGACATCAGGATAATCTGAAAAGCTGGGTAAGGCAGACTCCATTACCCGGAGTGCAAATCAGAGACCAGAAGCACACTAATAGCGTGATGCACCTGAGACAATTAAACAATACTCAGCTCACTTTTCAGGCAAGCAAGTCACCCTCAGACTAAAAGAAATGCAGACACCAAGGTGTGAAGAAGGAGAAGCTATCAGCAGAACTGAAGGTACAACAGGGCAATGTTGAGTGGGGAGGGGACATCCTTTCTGAGCACAAGTCTTCCACCAAAGTGAAGCGTTACTGTATTATTTCTGTGTTTTTTCCCAGCCAGCCATGCCAAGTCCCACAGCTCACAGTGTGACCTTTCTGCTGATTTTTCAAGGCTGTTTAAATATGGCCTCACAGACATTATAAAGTTCAAGAAATCTAGAAACACTAGAAGTAACTAAAGGAATATTTCCGTGAATGTTTCCCCTGACTCAGAAAGAATTCACTTTTGAATATAGGCGTGTCTACATGAATCTTTGCTAAAAGCTGCCACTTGGATTCGATTTTTCTCCCAACACTTTTGTAGCCTGCATACTGCTCCCACCAGTGCTCAGTGCTGCACTTACCTGGTGGCACAGCTCCTCCCACTGCCTGTGCAGGAGCTCTATTCGCTCACTCAGGATTGAGATATCATCTGCGCTGATATATACAGACAGGGTCTCCTTCAGCAAGGAGAGGTGTGCAAGGTCATCTGTCCAGCCTTCAACAGCATTCTCCAACTCCTTGAAAGAAGAACACAAAGAAAAAGGACCAGTTTGCTAACAAATACAAATTTGAGTTGTTGATGATGCAGACAAGCAGTGTTACCCACTGATTCAAGTAATATCTGAGCAGACCCACCATGTCAAGCAGACTGTTTCAGCCCCATCTCAAAGAAAAAGAAAACATCAACCCCAAATGCACCAATATTTTCAGAGTTATGATGATATTAACTCCCCAGTAGAGAATGAAACATCAGCCTTGTAACAAGAAGTTGCAAACTAAGATACTACTCGACTCTCCAAAGTTCAAAGGTATCTGGGAAGTTCAAGCACTGGTCTGGACTTCTCTGTATTGAAAATATTTTCAAGTTTGTAATCCACTTCTAAAATGCAAATAATATAGCCTAAAAGTGTTGTCTAAAATCCCCCACGGTCACTCCACCTCAAATAAAAAGCACTAAACCACAAGTTTAGATACCGTAAGTTTACATTTGAGGTTAGAATTTCTGTAATAAAAACTACAATATACAGCCCTTCTACAGTATTTTTCAGACCCTGTTCTGGTATCACGTTCATCAGATCTATATTCACTCCGAAGGATTTGCATTATGGTGAGATCACTCTGGTATCATGGTGTCCATATGTTACATGGATAGTTTCTTGTCATGAGGATGGCTGACTGGTTTGCATCATCAGTAATGTGAACCCAGTTAACAACAGAAGAGTTTACTGCACAAAGGCAGGCAAAGATGAGACAACAATCAACAGAGAAGAAGCTTTTTACCTTGCAACGAATCTGCTCTGCATGCAACTCATCATGGTGATCTGGCAATGGCTGAGAAAGCTTTTTTTTGAATGATCTTAGCTTCTCCAGGGAGTCTCCTATGCCCTTTTCACATTTTTCCCAGTCCTGAAAGCAGAATGTTTATTAGACTTCAGTTCTCATTTGTGTTATACTTATGTCACTTGATTTGCCAAAAAATAACATGCCCTGAAATCTCACTCTAAATAATACTCAAAGTCTCAGAGCTTGAGTCATGTGTAGAACTGTGTTGAATTTTTTGTGTGTACGTCTCTGTTAGTAGAAACACACAAGGTCTTCTGTTATTAAAATGCTGCCTAGATCCAACTCCATCCTTTCACGAAAGTCTCTCCCTGACAAAATTAATTTTCCACTTCCCTTCTTGAATGCCTGCATTAAACACATCACTATTCTCTGACAAAAGCTTCATTCAAGTGCATTAACCTCTAGAAAAAAAAAAAAAGTGGTTCAGGAAACTGCAAATTCAGGGCAGATTGCAGTACCAGTAGTATCTTCTTTAAATCAGGATTCTAGCAGGTACACTCAGCTTTACTGTTTGTATTATTTCCAAAATTTTTTATGTGTCCAATGCAATCAAACCATCTCAAGTGACAGTATGGTCTTACCTGCCTCACCTGCATGTTAAAGCCTTATATTAAGACAAAAAGGTATCTAAAAAGCCAGTCAGCCCCTAAAGAATGCCAGCTGTGTGATACCAGAAAACACAGAACTTGTATTGAAACTTGCATTGTATGAAAACTAAGTCTTCTGTTTCAAGATATTCTCCTTCTACCACTGCCTTTGTATTTCTCTCCTTCCTTTTTTTCCCAATCTATTTGGGCATAGATTGGGAAAATTTCAGTATCATCTTGATGAAGAATTACCCATATCAAATAATATGACCTTGCGTGACAGTAGGCTGTGATGTTCTTGGCACTCTTCTCCTGCTCCAGCATGGGGTCCCTCCCATGGGAGAGAATCCTCCATGAACTTCTCCATGAGTTCTTCCTATGGGCGGCAGTTGTCCACAAACTGCCCCAGAGAGAGTCCCTTCCATGGATTCCTTCCAGACCCTCAGGAACAGACTGCTCCAACAAGGGTCTGGTACGGCGTGAGAGGTCCTGCAGGCAAAACTACTCTAGTGTGGGCTTTCCATGGGGTCACAGCTTCCTTTGGGCATCCACCTGCTCTGGTGTGGGTCCTCCATGTGCTGCAGGTGGATCTCTGCTTCCCTATGGACCTCCATGGGCTGTGGGTGGATTTCTGCTCCACTGCAGAGCTCCATGTCTCTACCATGAGCTGCAGGGTAATCTCTGTTCTGGCTCCTCGAGCACCTCCTCCCCCTCCTTCACTGACCTCAGTGTCTGCAAGGTTGCTGCTGTCACATTGTCTCGCTCTTCTCTCTGGATGCAATTGCTCCTGCACAGTAATTTTATTTTTTTCATCTTCTTAACTGTGTTACCCCAGAGGCACTACCACCATCACTACTGGGCTCAGCCTCGGCCAGCAGTGGCTCCATCATGGAGCCAGCTGGCACTGGCTCCATCAGACACAGGGGAAGCTTCTGGCAGCTTCTCACAGAAGCCCATCCCTGCAGCTTCTGCCTAGAAAAACTTTGCCACTCAAACCCAATACAAATATGTGTAAAAACTGAACAAAATTCGTGCAAAATAAAATAAATTTTTGCTCTATTTTGAAAATAGGAGTGGTATGGATATACTTCATTGGCAATATTCTGGAAATATCAATTACAATAAATCAACTGACATGCAAGCCTGTCATGAAGTACTGCCACTCCTAGTTTCACAGGTGGTGTAGAGAAATCGTTAGTTCACGTACTGTAAATGCAGTTCCTGTATTTGTGTTTGTCCACCCTTCACCAGGGTTCACAGCGAGAAATCACAAACTTGCTGAAGAAGCACAGAAGAAATTGCACACTTACTTTTAGCAGCAAAGCAAGCTGTTTCTTTTGTTGCTCCAGTTGAGTGCTAACTATCTTCCAGCGCTCCTGGATTTCAGTAAGCTCTGCCTGCAGGACTGCCTCAGCTCCACTATCAGCAGAGAGCAGCAGCTGCTTCCCAGCTTCCACAGTGAGGATGTAACTCCCTTGCTGCCTTAAGAGAACTTTCTCTTTAAGCTGAAAATATTAATAGTTTTCTGTCAGCTTTGTCACTTCAATTACAATTAGCATTTAATTACAGTTCAGTAATTCACTCTCAAGCCCATACTTTAATTGGTTGCATACCCTGTCTTATGCATGAGCTACAGCCCAAATGCTTTACCCTAACATTTTCACAGTCATTTACTGCAGCAGACCTTCAGACAATTTCTCCAAGGAGATGAAGACCCGAAAAACTTCTTTCTCCCCATTAATGTCAGTATCTCAATTGCTCTTAAAGAGAAAGTGTTCCTGTAGAGCCTGTTATGCTTATAAGGGCTGTTATTATTATCATATCCGTCTTCCAGCATAAAAGCTTGAAGACACCAAGCTGCTTACTAGATACTGTTAACCTCTCATGAAGATGGACACTCAAGGAATCCTTGTTATCTATTACACATTCCTCAAACATGTCATCATTATCTTTTCAAGACTGTTTCAGTGTGACACTGGCTGAAAGCAAAAACAGAAGCAAACACGGCTTGAGAGAGAGGGCCCAGTAAGTTCTCTATTTCATGTTCTTTATGAACTCCACCTTTGCTTGCATCACACTACCACTTCTGATGGTACGCCAGTTCCAAAGAAGAACTGGGAAAGCAGGCAGGCTGCGTCTTAGACATTTTAAAGAGTGTTTTAAATGGTGAAGACTGTAAAAAAGGCAGGGACTTTTTCCTTCTTCTTCAAACACACTGGACATACCTGCACTTCATCCAGCAGCACTCTTGCTTGCTGCAGTGGGATAGGAGCACTGCCCAGCTCGGTCACCGGCTGACAGGACATCTCCAGCAGCCACTTGCGCAGCTTATCCGCCATCTCCCTGTAGCGCTGCCACTGGTGAATCCGGCTGTCAATGATCCCCCTCATCTGCTGCGCCCGCCGAATCACTCCTTGCCACTGATTACTCAGAAGAGTCAGATTCAGATTAAATTCATCCCTATTACAAATAGATAAATAATAAAAATACATAGTGACCTTCACAGTTTGATATATTTGCTTAATGAAATACACTGAAGTGAAAAGGAAGGTGTCTGCCACACAATTACAGAACACTAAGAGAAAAGCACTGAAGTCTCATGAAAGTTGACTGAGGATAAGAACTTCACACTTCACCTACTGGGAGAGTTAAAGGGATCCAATTATTGAGACCTTAAAAACCCCAAACCCTTAATGCACAAAACTCTTCTACCTTCTTCCCAGAAACACACAAAGAAAACCCACAGGTTTTGCCAGTTTGGATTAGTCAAATCCATAGTAAATCATGGAGATTTCACAATTCACCCCCAGATTTACTACTGAGTTCAAAGCAGGCATAAGATACACATAGCATTAATAAAATTCTCACATTTCAATAAACAGTTCATCTTAGTACCATGATAACCTTAGCAAAGTCAATGTATATGCACAGGTGTGAAGTCACTGGTTACACCGACTTTCATTTATTTGATCACAAGTGTTTAAAATAAAATCCCAGGCAACAATGAATTCCTATTCCATCACATTAAGGCTGCAGGTGTTCTTAAATGGCAGTAGGGAATCCTCCTTGTAGAGGCAAATCCCTAGGTGGCATAAATCAAATGTAGTGACATTTAATGTGTCACTGCAGCCTCCTTTGGTGAAAGTGACATTCTGAAAATACATCAGAATAGATATACACGTAACACACTTGATAGTCCAAGACAAATCTTTGTCAGAGAAGCAGCCTCAGAAGGTTGTTGTATTCCCAAATGCACTCACATACCCCACAGCATTCTAAAAAACAATGTCTTAAGATCTGGCTAATTAACAGCTTAACCACAGCAATAGTAACTTCCACTTCAGAAGAGCATGATCTGAACACTGCCATCTGCTACCTTCTCTGTTTGGAAGTCTCTCACTAGTCTAAGTATTACTTCACACAACCAGCAGCAGCAACAATACAGCAATGTCTACCTGTCATCCACCTGTCCTTGTTCTAGGAGGTGCTGCCCATCAGAGATAATTGAATGCAAAATCTGCTGGCGGCTGAACATCTCTGCCTGGAATAGCTGTTGTACAGGAGACAAGGATGTTAAAACAAGATCTTACATTTTAATTCTGTCTGTATGCACTGATAAAAATGAATTTTCACGTATTTAATCTCATTTCAGATTAATTCAATGGGAGTTTTGCCATGACCTTAATAGAAACATATTGAAAACTCTCACTTTAGAGTTACTTGCTGCTTCTAGTAATTATTATTAATTCCTCAAGACCAATATTATAAATCTAAATTCTATCAACAGGAGCTAGGTTTTGTTTCTGAGTACAGTTGTGTGATTGACATTACAATTTACAACAAAACCCAGACAGGGTATTTTTTGCTTGGACAGAAAGGGCACTTTTTATTTTCTGACATGTTTAAGAATTTTATAATCTTTTGGCTTGTAACACAGACCATGTATGATAATGTTATATAAACTTTTAATACACTTTTACATTGCCAACAGAGCTTTAAAAGAAATAGACAGCTATGTAAAGGAGCTAGAAATCAACTTTCCACTTCTTCCAAGTTTTCATATTTATTTTCCAATTTTCCCCACAAATAATAATGGCATAATAAACTTCCACAATACTTTTAAAACCCTCTTATTACTTAAATGTTACTTAAGACAAAAAATTACCTAATTACTACTTAAGCAAACATAACTCCTATGTATATACTAATTAATTTTTTTTTTTAAAAACATCTTTTCTTTTAGTAATGGACCATGTCTCTACGTAAGATTCTTCAGGAATATTTTTATGTTCATGAAGGTACACAGAGGCATCACTCGACCCCCTCCACGTTCAAAAGGTTTACAGAGAGATTCAAAGAAAAAGTATATTAGTATGATGCTTGAGATTTTTTTTTTCTTTAGTTAGTGATGGTATTTGCAGTTGATAGAAGTTCACCCTTGCCTGAACTAAGAGCCACTGTTCTCCTAGACCACTGCTGTTATATGGCTTCCCACCAGCTCAAATTGTGATTGTACCAATCCCTGCATCTGCACCTGCCAGGCAAACTCCTACTGGCACCTGCACATTAAATCCTTCAAGCACACTGCGTGTAGTATAGGTCTTCTAGACGATGCAGTAATTTTTCAAAATGAGATTTTGCCTCTCTGAATCACTGAGTTAACCCTGAAACTCTACTCAGGTCATAAATTTTCTCATAGAAAGAAATAGTGTTGCCTGATTTCTTTACAGAAATATTTGATACTGTTCTTTGAATACCTTGGCACTTATCATTGACTGAGCCTGAATCAGAGAGAAACTGAATGCTATTATTATCTCATGAATGAAGACACAATAGTGTGGCACTGAGAATTTCAGAAAGCTGAGCAAAAAGACACAAATTTTACTTTCTGTCACATCTATTTTTGTCAGGTTAGGGGACATGAAGTACAGGAGGCAACAGCATCTACCAGCATTGTTGCCAGATTGAGAGTAAACAGAACACAACTGGTTGAAACTGGTTAAAGTACCCCACCCAAAAAACCCAACCTTCCCCACCCTCCCCCCCCAAACCCCTAAAAATCTGAAAACAAAGCAAAACTAAAAACCAGAAAAAACAATTCCTACAGAAGAGAAAATTTTAGTACTTTTTTAGGAGGACAGGTGAAATAAAAGCTTATCAAGCATGAGGAACTCTGCTTAGAGAGGATGTACTCGAGCCCTACACAAAAATAGGGCTATTTTGGTCACCATCCACTTCCATTCCATATTTACACTCTGTACGTAAGAGGGATACTCCATTACCTGGAACCACTTGTTACCCACATTTATTCTCATATGCAGATCACCATGAATCACAGAAACAGGAATTCAAAGGAGGAGGAAAGGAGGGCAAGTGTTGAAATGCACAACACCAGCACACCAGAAAATAATCTGGTAATTGAGCTGGCAAGGAACATCCTCCCCCTTCCCCTGCCAGCACTTTCTCAAGTGCTTGTCTCAGTGCATTCTCTCTGCATGGGAGTCCCAAGCACTGTCCCGTTTACTGGAGAACTGTGCAAGAGTGATTACGAGATAGTCCTAGCAGACTGATGCAGACATCAGTGTTAGCACATAATGTCTGAAAAAGCTATCACCTCCACCTTGTAAGCCCCACCAGGAAGGTATTTCTAAATAAGGCCACTGAGGTGGTTGTGGTCTTTTTTGGGTAAACATCAGTAAAAGTTATGGGTGACTGGAAAGGCAATAATAGAGTTGGAAGCATTGCAATATCCATTCTGAGAATTAAGGTGGAAACAGAATATTTTCTCATAATTTTCAAAAATACAAAGCAAAAAATGTGGAAATGCATCTCAAGACGTTGAGATTTGACCCTTTCAGCCACAAGGAGTGGAAAGAAAATTCTTTATGACTATCACGAAGCACTGAAAAGGACAGTTTGTAATGAATACATTTTGATTATAAGAAAAGCCAAAAATATGGTTAAAAAAAAAAGGTTACTTTTTTTAGGATGAACTGCAGTATTTAGAAAATAAGATATTAATTATCTTAGTTCTGAGATGACTTTACAGTTGCAAAAAAAGGGCTTAAACAGAGTGCCCAGGTAACGTTCATCTGCTCAGATGCAAGTTTCAGGAGAGAATTAAGCCGAGATCTCAAGAAAAATGAATGCAAGAAGATTGCCCTAACTCCCTTCAAAAAATTATAGCTATGACTAGACACAACAACAGTAGGAAATTATCCACTTAGTAATAATTTCTGGACATTCAAATCTCAAAGACCTGAGACGTTCAAACTTACAAAGAGACTGTCCAGTTAATGCTGGCAGCAATGAAAGGAAACGAAATGGATGACATTTGTGAAAGCAAAGGCAGTTAGATACTAAAGCAAGCGTACGCCAAAAAGGGTTGTGAATTAATTTTTGCTATCAGACACTCATTCAAACACTATGCTGTAAGATATAAGGCAAGAGAGGGGGAAGGACATAACTCTTCCTGTAATCCAGCCTGAGTCCAGGGGAAGGTCAGCTGAAAAAGTTGTGGGAACTGAAACTACTGCGGCCACATGGGAGCTCTGGTATGAAAATTGACTTCTTTTACTTGATCTTTACCAGGATTCTTGGCAGTAACAATATGGGTGGAGAAAAAAATGTGCACCACTTGACTTCGCAGAAGAATCATAAACTCTGAATCTAGTACTAGTAAAAACTCTGAATCAGTTTTTCCCTGCAGCAAAAGCTGTGCTAGTTCTTCATTTGTTACAAACAGACAAACGACTCCAGCACACAGCAAAGACCAAATCAGTTTGTTCTCCAAGGAAATGCTATCAAATGGAGGCCCCACAGTAAATTAACTCAGTACTTGACAGAAAACTCTTCCTTTAACATGCTCTTCAAATGCTATATGCGTTGATAATTTAGTAAGAAATAAACAAAATCAGAACAGAGATTTTCTCCAGTTATGAGTGAGGGCAAAGAGCCAAATGGCATGAGAATTGTTAGGTTTTTACAGGAGCTTTGGTTTCCTTGGTACAAACCAATCTGAAGTAGACTAAATGTAGGGGACACGCACTCATAGGCATAGTGATGCATTATACACAAACACAGACATTCAAGTCCTTCTCCACACTGGTTATTATTGACATATTTGCATGCTTCTGTTTTTAAGTTATCCCCATATGGTGCACACAAATACAATTCAAGGCATGCTACTGTATCATTCAAAAAAAGAATGTGCATTCCTTCTATGTATAACTAGTATGTCTTTTAGCTATATATAAATATACATGATTACTTGCCTCATGTTCCCTCTGTTGCTCTAAAAGCCTTTGGTAGTTTCCTGAAACCTCTACTGCCAGCTTCTGCTCAGTCTGAACTAGTAAATCCATCCAAGTCCCACATTTCTCCAAGAAGGTCTGCTGCTGCAGCAAGAAAGACTGCAGCTTACTGAAAGAAAGAGAGAGACGTGGATTCAGGTAATTCCAAATCAAATGGTAACACCTTTCCAGCTCAGCTGCCTCATTCAACTTATTTAGTCAATACTTGGAAAAGTAGTAGTCCTACTCGTTTCAAATCCTTCTAATTTGTGGCAAAACTTACATCTCAGCTCAATGGCTTTGCTCTTTACTTACAAGTACACCAAAGAAAAGGAACTTTGGCTAACAAAATATCTCAAACATTTTCTGTATTCTGTAAAAGGTATACTTTCTAACCTGTAGTTGAAGGAAACTGTAGAACAATCTTTATTTATCCCCACCTGAATCTCTCTGTAGTCTGAGATGAGATCAGAGACCAACGTCTGTTCAGATTCTGCATCCTTTTGATTTCCTTGTCATTCAGAGGAAGCCTGTAACCCAGTTCATTAAGACGGTCCAAATCAGGGGCCATGCTGCTGAACTTCAGCATTTGACTCTGCAACAAACAATAAAAGTGGTAACTGGGAAGTTCAGGAATTACATTATTATTGACTTGAAAATTACGAACTAGCACTCAGTTAAAGTTAGAATGGCCTTGGCTGCCACCAAGTGGTAAGCAATCTCTCTGCCAGGGAAAAAACTGCATTTCCAGTTTTCATCTTCCGGTCCCAGAACAGGACAAGACTTGTGTTCGTGTTTAGAAGTGTGCAGAGAAGTATACTCAAATTGCACTGAAGTGTTTTGCTGAACTGGGGATTTACAGGTCAGAGGTACAGAAGTAGGCTGGCGTTCAAAGCCATACGTTTATGCCGTCAAAATAAGTGATCCTTTTTCCTTGTTTCTTAGCCTGAATTCCAGGCTGGTAAATTCCCACTGAAATTATTCAACTTTTTATTTTTAGGTTTTTGTTTTGCAGTACAGAAATACTCAATCCACTGCATAAGGAAAATGCTCTGCTTTTTAGCACTTCCAAAGCAGAACTCTGTCTATAGTTAATCTTGACAGAAAAATAATGGAAGATTAAAATGAGAAAAACAGCCTAGATGGCAAAGTTCAACAACTTCCTGTCACGGCCTCTGAAAAAAGGAGAGGGAAAAAAAACACCCACAAAAAGAAAGTGTGCAAGACGTCAAATGGAGATCACACAGTACACAGTATGAATGTTTCTTCAGTATATCAAGTTACCCAAACGTATAAATTATATATAATTGAATTTAATTAAATTTAAATTTAATATAATTTAATTTATACCTAAATGGCATACTACTGAGACAGGAATTGAATAAATTCAAAAAAAGCTGCGAGAAAACAAGATGAAGGAAATCTCCAAAAACTGCTAAAGTTTCCATGCCCAGTTTGATCTCTTATTAATTTTATTCTGAACAGTTTGACTGTCCTTTTCCTCTTTACTCAGAGACAATGTAATAATCATTCCTTGACTGCCATCAAACTTCAAGTTCTCAGTCTTACACTTTTCATGAGTGACAGTCCTTTATCACCTACAGAATGCACATATAGAATATCTGTGCATACCCTGCACTACAAATAACTAGGCCAACAGAAGAAAAAGCCCAGCACTTCCTCCTTTTATTAGTCACCTTGAGTTGCTCCATTCTACTCTGTATTGCCGAGACATCAGAGGAGTGACTGGGATCCTGTTCTTTCAATGTTTCTTCTGCTTCTGTTATCCAGGTCTCAAGGACTTCCAGGTTCTTGGCAAAGGTTTCATAGTCCAGGACTCCAGCCTTGAATACAAAAGAATCCACAGTTTAATAGCTTTGGTTTCACAGCCTCCTTATTGACATTACACTCCTGGTTATTCTCATTACAGATTTGCAAACAGTTGATTTGGCTAGGAGCAATTGTAACTACTGCTTTGCCTGGAGACTGTGGAATTAGTTGGATATTTTTTAGGTTAGAAGAGGATTTTTGATCATAGCAAACATTTCAGCAAAGTTCATAAATATCTCCTCACCTTGAAATAGATAACCTTTTCTAACTTTCTTCTATGAAAGTAACTCCTCTGTTTAATTTGTTGCCAGCAGAAAGAATTAGTCACTCATTGCAATTTTAAATTAAAAGCTTTTCTTATATTTTGTCTCCTCACAGTTCAGCGATACTATAAGCAGACACTGCTGCATTTCTTGGGTAAATCATCTTTTCTCTCAAACAGAAGCTGCTACCTTTGTGGGTTTTTCAATCAAATAGTTTCCTATGGAATACACTCTTCCACTCCTTTTTTGCTCTTTTGTCCCTGGTGACACAAGCAATTTGGCAACATCTACCAAATAGGCTTTGACACAAATGATAGGTGTCGCTCTCGTCACTGACATTAACAGGAACTGCAAAAATCAATTCTAGACAATATTCAGAATCTCTCATTTCTTTTACTGTTAAATAAATAGGTGGGAAGAGTGGTTGTCTTCAGGGGAGCAGTAGCTGTGGATCCAGCTGTTAGCACTATTATTGTGTGCTGAAAGTATGGTCACTTTGGCATTCCAGACAGATGTTTTCCTGCATGAGGTCTGCTATCCTTTTACCAGAATTTGGACCTTCTTACAAGGTCTCTTTGCTGGACTTGAGCATATTTTCTACTCTCAGCTTTGGCCTCCAGGGAAGTCTAGGAAAGGCTGATGAACAGGTAACACTACCCTCTTTTCCCAGGCAGATTTAGCTAATTTATGTGTTTTCAGGTACCATACGATGATCACATTTGAGGACTGTAAACACTGTCTGCATACCTGAAGTGCAGCCTGTTGCTTGCGGAGAGCTTGCTCTAGGGTTGACAGATTTTGGTTCAGAGAGAGATGATCGGACTGTATGGCTGCTGCTGCTGAAGCCTCCACCTGGCTTTTTAGCTCCTCCCCCAGTTCTTGAAGAACAACCAGAGACTCCTGTGCTGTTTTCAAATCCGTGAGTACATCCTGTGGCAACACATTTAATACGGACATGAATAGTTAACGTGACACTTTGGTGGTGTCACCATCCCCTGATTTAAAGGAAGAATGAAATTACTGAACCTGAGCACTGGAAGCTTTGAGC
The DNA here is from genome assembly GCA_013397845.1 of Melanocharis versteri. NCBI lineage: Eukaryota > Metazoa > Chordata > Aves > Passeriformes > Melanocharitidae > Melanocharis > Melanocharis versteri. The sequence continues at coordinate 984,132 of VZTG01001421.1, forward strand.
AAGCCTGAGTTGGCTGGGCAGTAACTGTTGAAAGAAACCCTTTGAGTTTACAGACATGATGGTCCTAAGCAGTGGCAGCCCTCACTGTGAATAGGTTCAGGTGTAGACCTCCCTTTTCTTCCTGCTATGATTTACCAGGAGGGCTGAAAAAATAACTGTTGTAAATGGCATAACATAACGGTTAAAGAATGGGACATCAGGAAATAAATTATTTGAATCGAACAATTTCAATTGCTAGTCCATGGCACCTGACCATGGCAGCAAATGCTCCAAAAGATCATGAACATGTTTATTTTTTAAACACTAACATGTTTATTTTTCTCACTGCAATTGTTTTGCTTACACTGAGACAATGAATATTTTATTTTTTTGGTCAAAGACACTTAACATTAAGTTCAAAGAACCAAAATATAAGCACAGAGAGGAAATAAACTATTCTGCTGCCTTGAGATACAACCTTGAAAAAGGAAGAATTTCAAGGTTTCAGAGTGAATGGTGTCCTTCCGTAAGGAAGGATAAGGACATCTCCATCATTCGGAAAATGTGAATGATCTTGAATGGTGGGAATATAGTTAAAGGATTTTGTGTTTCTTTCTATTATAAGGAACTCAAAAGACTTGGTAGAGATACCAAGCAAGAATACTGTCATTAAGCAGGAACTCAAAGCTGAATCAAATGATATAATTTATCCACCTTCTCCAGAGAGAAGATTTTAGATACGAGCTTCTGAAACAACATCACAACAACTAATGGAGGGATCAAAATTTAGAGACACTCATGAGATTTGGGTAGTGGACATAAAGCTGTCTCTCCTGTGCCTAAGCTGCATCAGTAAAATGAAATATGGTAGTACACAAGATTCCAAAACACCAACTACAGAGTTTAGTAATGGAGAGCCTCTTGATACTTTTTTTAGCCCACAGAGCTGAGAAAAGCTGCAAAGCTTAACTGAACATACATTGCTGTTCCGAATCCAAGTAGTAACTTCATCATCAGCAATGTCTTTGCTGGTTGCAGTCTTCAGGAGTTCATTGGTCTGGTCTTCCCGCTGATGGACCGTGGAGGAGCACTGCTGGTAGCAGTCCTTGTACCTCTGCCACAGCTGGAGCAGGGCTCTGCTGGCACGCAGCCGCTCTGCAATCTCCTGCAGGAGGTTGTTCCACCTGGTGAAGAGACTGCATGAGCGATCGGAGCCTGGGAGTTCCACAATAACTATCTGTGTCCCTCTTTCTGCCCTTTCCCATGGTCTCTTGACTTTTAAAATGGGTAATAATCAAGATCCAGACATTTGGTGACAAAAATACCAAACCAAGAAATATACTGACAGGCTGTTCAGAACTGTCGCAGTGTGTCTGATCTGTGCTACATCTTGGATGCTGTTTATTAATGCTTGTGGTCAGAGCTGCAGCATACTTTTTGAAGTGAACCTCCTGCTATTTCCACTTAGTACCCTCAGCATCACAAAGCATCCATGGCCAACCATGCACTGCCAATAGCAGATTCCTGTGAGGGTCTAAGAGGCCCAGAACAGCTGTAAACAAGACACCGTATCTTCTCCTTCCATTTCCTCCCAAATTCTGACACAGTATTTAAAGTCACAAAGCTCTGTGTAACTTGCTTGTAAAATACTCCTGGACATATTAAAAATCTTTAATTTATATTATCCAATTAAATATCTAATCTCCCTTTGAATTCTTTCCTATAATAATCCCCCATTGAATTTTTTGCTCTAATAGCAACAAGGAACACATTCTTTCTCAAATGTGCTTGTAGTCACCAAACTGCCTAATTGCTTCCTTACCAAAGAAAATCACAATATTTCTGAATTATTATTATGTGATGAAAAGAGAAGGTTTTGAAGCAAAAATTCTGTCAGCCATCTCTGAAACTGTTAAATTCTACAGTATATTTTTTGAAATGGGGTTAAATAATCCCCTCACTTCCAGTTTCTAGGACAGGAGTAAACACAGATTAAAATAAATTAGGCATGATTCTGTTTTCAAAAAAATTCACAGATTTCTACCAAACTATCTTTTTTCTTTTGGATCCTCCTTTCCTGTATCTGAGTAAATCCTTTTACTGGTTCTTGCCTGAATTCAAAGCTGGGGAAGCTGTTTGCAAAGGTACTGGTGAGGGGCTTAGACCTTCCTGCCTATGATGCCCTTCCTACAACTAGAAATAGCAACCCAAAATTTGCGGAACCTGATGCAAACCATTGAAACATTGCAAACAAAATTTTCAGACACAATTCTCCAATTTCAAGTGCGGTATTATTTTCCAGCATGGTATTTATGAATCTTGGTTGCCAGTCAAGCATGGAGCAAAACTACTGACATTAATGTCCAAAGGCTCACTGGAAAAAGTATTTCATTTATTATGAGCAGTAAATGAGAGTTCTACTCCAATTCTTGGCAAAACGAATAATCCTGCCTATTCCAACAAACCCCTCATGGCCCCAGAAATTTAAAATAACAAAATATAACAAAAATAGGAATCATGGAAAACCGAGTAATGGATAAATTCAAATTTGCTACTGAAATTAAAGTTTAACACAGAGACATTTTCTACCTCATATTCACTTCTTTCAAAGTGTTGGTAAGTGTTTCAGTCACTGGTGGGTGACATTCTTTCAACAATTCATTGGTCACAGAACCAAATTTCTGTAAGCTATTCTCTTGTTTTTCCAATTCATCTTGTAGGCTCTAAAGTAGAATAATAACAAAACAAAACAAAACAAAACTGAGTTATTAAAATTCCATGATGTAGAAACATTTCAAAATCGTATGTATCAATTGCTTTAGATTACGAATGAAAACTTAATTTCATGTGTTTCATATAAACAGAAGCATGATTTAATGCATATTATTACAGTTTGAACAGCCCAGCAAATCTCAGCCTGAGTTTATATGCAAAATCTTAATCAGTTAAAAACAAGTTTTCTGTACCTACTGCTTTACCAACTCCTTCCACGTAATGTGTAAAAAAATTAAAATCTAGAAGAATGGCTGTAAAGTACATTCCGGGGTTCTCTTTACATCCTGGTTTTGAAAATGCCATCCATGTTCAGATAATTTGGTTTTATATATGTCTGGACTTCAAATCACACAAATATTTAAATTATAATGTAAATTTAAATTTGCTGGTAAATACCAACAGAAGAACAGAATAAGAACAACAGAAGTTCTTCTATTTTAGGCTTCTAGACATGTTTGCATAATTATTTTTGATTTCAAAGATGACAACTTTCTTTGAAATAAAATGTTTTCCTATGTAATAGAACAATAAATTGAATATTTTTATTTAATTAAATTATTTCCATTAATATTAATTTATAATTTTATAAATGAAATCTCCTTCTATTTTATGCTTCTTTTACAATGATAAATTACTTGAACACGTGAGTGTCTCAGCTTCAGGAACATTATTTTTTTTCATCAATCTACTGCAAGGTTGGTGGGGGGCTAAAAATGTGACCTCAACATGCACCTGTAGCTCCGAAGCCTGATGAAGTAGCATGAGGAACTTTAGTTTTAATGCCCATTAGCATGATTTAAAAACTTGTAACAATTTGATGGTATGGCTGAAAATTATAAAGAATGGTATCAAAAATCTAAAAATAAAATAAATATCCCAAATCAATTTTTCTGCAAAATGAAACATGCAGTGGCTGGTTTACAATGTGCTCTCTCAGTGCCATGTGGTTTTAACGTGCCAATATGTCTTTACTTCTACTTCTTAGGAACCAAAATCTACAGTTAACTGCATCCACGCAACTTCAGACAAAATTAACTCTTTTCACCTGAAGTTTATCAACTTGGACTTTCACAGCTTCCAGAGAACCCGTAAGAAGATAACAACAGGACAAAGAATATCTGGCTTCTGTCAGGTAACTATTCAGTTCTTCATAGGCCACTTTATAAATGCTCCACTGATCAAGAACAGATTGCAACAATATCTTCAGTTGGCTAACCTGGGAGGAGGGAGGAATAAACACAAAAGTAAATTAAAAGCACTCAAGCTATTTGGGATTTGTTTAAATTATTTTCTTCCTTGGGATCTCACATGCTTCTTGTTCTACATACCTAATCTTAAACTTACTGAAGAATGAAGATTTTGTACAACCATCAACTGAGCTTAGACTGGGAACAGCATAAAGTTCTGCTTCATTTTATAAAGGTTGGATGGAAGGGACTGTAAAGATGTCAACATTCATTTTACTTTGGTCCAAAACAGGATCAAGAGAAATTTCTTGAGACTGCAGATATCCCTAAGATAGGAAAATCAGCCTATGGAAGTCAGCAGAGAGGCTAGCACTAACACACTGCATTCCTCCGGAGAAGGCAGACTGATGTCAATCAAACTTGGAATGCTGAAAATGAATGCTGATCTCTTCCTTATTCTGTGAGACCTGCGGGCTTGAGAAGTTAATTCCTGACAGATAATTTGGTACCTTTACACTAAATATCAGGAAGCATCTAAAAAGCTTCAATTACAATGACTAAAAGCATTGTTGGAACAAGAAATATACCCATTTTATGTGGAGTGTACACACAAACTTGGGGATTGATGGCTAGAGAGACGGAAAGAGGGACATGATTCAGAATCTCTTCCCTCACAACACAGATAAAATCCACTAGCTGCAACTGCTAATTCTCCCTCTCCTCCATGCCCTATTTCTAGAGCTGTAATTTGCCCCTTATGGATTCTTTTACCATGTGATCCAAATTGGCCCAGGAATGGTTTATTTCTTGCAGTGTATTCATAACAGCAGAAGAGACTTCTTCCTTCTTGTTCTGTACCAAAGAAAGACCACTCTGTTCTACATTTTCTATTTCTTTTTCCTTTGTTCTTATTGATTCTTCTAATTCCTGGGGAAAAAAAAAAAGAAGAAGATACTTGAGCATTTTTTCATGTTTAATGGGCTAAATAATATCTTGATATAGAAAAGATGCCCATAAGCTCCTTAGTTTAAAAAACAGGAGACGTGCTGGCATAGTAGTGCTGGTCTAGTAGTTCTGCCCAGTCTGGCAAACACTTGTTATTAACAGAATTTATCCCTGCACAAATACGACTCACTTTTGTCTATATACATATTTGTGAGAGCATTTTTGCTGCACTATTTTTTCTCAGCGTTTTTTTCTGTATTATTTCACATTTCTTCAAACATCTAGCCATGACCTTGTTCCAGAGCACAGCCAGAGTAACACATCATTTTTTAACCCGCTGACAACAACACAAACACTTCTGAGTCGAACACAATAAATTTGACTTTCCAAAAGTGGATTTTTGCACTAAAAAAAGTCATTTAAGTTTATACAAGTTTGCTCCCAAATTCAGAATGTAAGACAGGCAAAAGTTTCAAACACCAAGACCAGCAAATATTTCTGGTTCTCTTTGAAAAGGGATTTTTTATTCATCATTTAAAACTCATAACTGAATTAAAGACGCATTATTTTTTCTAACCTATGACAGGAAAAAATGGTTGACTTCACTTATTAATATGACACTAAGCAGCAACCAACATTGGTTAATAAATAAACTCCAGCTTTTGTACTAGTTGAACCGGATATCTGGGAGTGTCTGACACAGCTATTTCTTAAACAATTTGTTTCTCTGCTGATCAAAGTCTTGCCATTCACAACTAACTCCTCAAGTGTATTTGCTAACTTCCCTGACCAAAAGGAACCAAAAAGGTGATAAATCAGATTCAGCTTTGAACTGCAGCCAAGCACAGACTACTGATTATGTCAGGCTATGTTAAATTACCCTTGCTTCAGTTGTATGGGTTTATTGTGCTGAAACCATAAAGATACCTTAACTAAAACTAAGCACTCCAGACAGTTTGAAAACTTAGGTCAACAATTTCAGAAAAAAAATTGACCTCTAACATATCTTGCCTAGCTACCTCATTTGCCTTTACAGAAACAAAGATGGGTTTAATATACTGGTGAATATAAGGCAAATTCTTTTATGTATTTCATTTGAATAAATTTCCAGCTGTTCTCTTTGTGAAGAGATGAATGCTAGATTATATTTGTCCCATTAATTAAATTCATGCAGGAAGGACAGCCACATAAATACAAACATACTTTCTCACTCCCTTTCATGGGGACAAGAATGCCAAGATTTTGTGCATTCAGTTGGCTTGACAGAGTTCTAATTTGATCTAGTGTGAAATTGATTATATGGTATCTGGTTGGACAAAATACTTTTGAACAAAAATTATGTGATGCCTGATACTGTGTAGAGGCCTTGTCTGTAAATTCAAAAGTGTATGTTCTTCCTATACAGCTGTAAGCTTTAACTCTGGCCTGCAGCTCCAGAGTTAAGTTTCTTACTATTTAAATATGTGCTACTCTGAGTAAGACATTCAGAGACAATTGTGATACCCTGTTCACTGCTGTGTTTTCCTTGTATGAATTCCATAAGAAAAACTGTGGAGGTTTTGAACTTATGTGCATTATGTATAGCTGCACTTTGCCTCATCTCATCTCTGCTCATCATAATCATGATTCTCTTTCCTTTTCTGGATAGTTAAATATTTGAAAAAAAACCAACAAAAAACAATTCCCAACTTTCTGAATGAAAGCATAAAACTTCCTTGGATTCTAGCATTTTTCTCCGAATAGTCAGGTGGAACATACTAGGTGGAAAAAAGAACGGAAAAAAGGGGGGGCTGGAGTAAAGATAGTGAAAAGGCAAAAAAACCCGTAAGACTGGCTAAACAGATATGACAAAAAATTCCTTTGACAGTCTTCTAGTTCAGTATGCCTGGCACGCTTTGAAATGCCCAGTGTAAAAATAATGATGAGTTTGGTTGGTTTTAAGCAACTTTGAGACATTATGGCTCCTTCCTCCTCTTTTATTGCTTGGAATTCCTTACCTTAGGAATGAAACCTCTCCTTGACTGAAGTAAAGAGGAGTTGAGTCACTAACTTCATCAATTTGAAGATCTCACATGGATTTACCAAGTGCTGTTTCAAACTCTTGGAAAGAGAACACTGATTTTTAAGCAGACATTACCTGACAGTCTTTCAAAGCATTCTGCACTGAAGCCTGATCTCCAATCTTTTGTTGCTGTTTCAGCTTCTTCTCTTGGGTTTCAAACCAAGTTTTTAGGCACTGCACATTATTTTCATATTCTGTCCAGGATTCCTGAAGACTTTCCAAGAGCTGGATCTGCAAAGAAAAATGAGTATATACTTTCTCACACAACTATCTTTATTGTTGGGTCAATTAAATAAATCAGTGAAGACCAATGCAAAGCAGTGCCTTCTTGGAATTCAGTGCTTTCAGAATTTAAAAACAGTATATACATTCAAATTTAAATATATCTAGTATTTTTAAAAGAATAATTACAACTCTGGCTTCATTCAGCTTGGGGAAAAGAAGGCAAAGGAATCATCTCACTGCGCTGTCCACTCCTTATAGGAGGCACGGGGAAAATGGAGGTAGACTATTCTGGGAGATACATAATAAAAGGAGAAGATATAGCAATCACAAGCTGCAACATGGGAAATCCTGATTGGGAACAAGACAAAAACTTGTCCCCCACAAGAGTGGCTAAGCTCCCCAGAAGAGTTTGTGGAATCTCTCCTTGGAAATTTTCAAGTCCCCTCTGATCTAACAGTAAAGTTAGCTCTGTTTGAGCAGGAGATTGACCTAGATGACCTGCAGAGGCTTCCAATCATTATAATCTTATTGCTCTGTGCGTTCTGAAAGTTCACTCCAGAGCAGTTAGGTTTTTTTTTTTTACCTTTTCTGTTATCAGGCCTTGCAGGATCTGCCAACGTCTGTTCATTGCTCCAAGCTGTTCTGCAAAATCAGTTTTGTCGCTGCGTTTACTTTCAACATCCTGGCTGCTGATTTGAAGCACTGATTGATTCACAAAGTCGACAGTCAACTGTTTGCAATTTAAATCTATCTTGAAGCCCTAGAAAAAAAGAAGGGAATAAACAAAGCAGCACATAAGTACCATAATTTCTCACCTTCCTCCAAAACAGAGGAAATACGTTCACCAGATACATTTTTATCACAATTAAACTAGAACCGATTTTTAGCAATTGACCAGGAATTAGAAAACAACTCCCTCCCACTGTAAGCAAAGAGCAGGTTCAGCACCACCTGATGAAGCTGAATAGGCACAAGTCCATGAGACCTGATGAGATGCATCCCAGGGTCCTGACTACTGCTGTTCCCAAGCCACTTTCTGTCATATTTGAAAAGTCACAGTGGTCAGGCAAATACCCAATGCCTGGAAAAGGGGAAACATTGCTCCTATCTTTACAAAGGGAAGAAAGGAAGATCTGGGGAACTACAGACTGGTTAGCCTCACTTCTGTGTCTGGGAAGATCATGGAACAGATCCTCATGGAAGCAATATTAAGGCACATACAAGCCAAGGAAGCGATCCAAGACAGCCAGAACAGCTTTACTGAGGGCAGACTGTGACTGACCAATCTGGTGGCCTTCTATGGAATGACTGTACCACCCAACAAGAGAAATTCTGTAAGGCTTTTGACGCAGTCCCAAATGACATCCCTATCTTCAAATTAGAGAGACATGGATTTGAAGGGCGGACTGTTCCATGGATAAGGACTTGGCTGGATAGATGCAGCCAGAGGGCTGTGGTCAATGGCTCCGTGTCCAGGGGAGACTGGTGATGAGTGGTGTCCCTCAGGGCTCTATTCTGGGACCAGCGCCCTTTAGTATCTTTATCAATAACACAGTGAGATCAAGTGTATCCTCAGCAAGTCTGCAGAAGACATGAAGCTGAGCAGTGCAGTCGACACAACTGAAGAATGGGATGCTATCCAGGGGACCTGAGCAAACTTAAGAACTAGGCCCACCAAGAACCTCGTGAGGTTCAACAAGTCCAAGTGCAAGGTGCTGCACCTGGGCTGGGGAGATGAACTCATTGAGAGCAGCCCTGCAGAGAAGGATTTGGGGATTCTCATGGATGAAAAGCTGGACATAAGCCAACAGGGTGCACTCGCAGCCCAGAAGGCCAACTGCATCGTGGGCTGCATCAAAAGAGGAGTGGCCAGCAGTTACAGTGAAGTGATTCTGCCCCTTTGCTCTGCTCTTGCAAGACCTCGTCTGGAGTACTGCATCCACTCTGGCAGATCTAATAAGGTTTAATAATGCGCATATTGCTTTTGATTTTCCTGGAAATTATGGTAGGCATATTACAACTTATATTCCTGCCATAAGTAAACACCAGAGTAAAAGTAATTTTGGCTTCTTTTCCACAGTATCAAATATTACCCAGTTCTAACTTGTGTACAATTCCAACCACTCCACAAAGTTGGTGGGTTTTCTTTTCCCTAAATCACTTATATTCTACATATGTCTATATATTTAATTGTGGTAATAATGGGGATAATTCGAAAGTAAAATTAATAATATTGCCACTCAGTACCTTGTACTTCTGGACGTAATCCTGAATTGCTTTCTGTCCTACTACATTTTTTATATTTTCTTCATCCTGCTGAATGACATTTTCCATCAGTGAAATCCAGCTCATAACTTCAGTGATGGCATGGCGAGAAGGAATTTTGTCCATCTGGAGCTGTTGAGATAACAGACTTAGAACTCATGTTGTGAAGAAAATGGCTAAGAATTCCTTGCTTTGCATTAACTCAGTTTCAGTAGTTGATAGAGTACTGCTTGTCTGCATTTAATTACTCAACAATATGTTCTATGATGTTTTTAGGTAGACATACACATTTTGCATTACAAGACAATTCAGAGAACTACTGAATGACATTGCTTCGTTTACTATCACATACTCGGTTAATATTTGTTACCCCTCGTCCCTCCCCCTAAATCATGATGTTATTGCTAACTCTGAGAGCATTCTAAGTTATAAACTGAACAACAACAGCTTACACTGATAAACTCCTAGCAAGTAAATACTAAGCCAACTTTTCAACCAGTGTAATTCTCTAATTTCAATATTATAGCACTAAAACCCCAAAACTACACAACCAAAAGCCTCCTACTCCTACACATACTAGCAGAAATCAGGAACAATGTTTTCCAATCTATTTTTTCTTTCACAGACTTGAACCTAATCTATTCAATTTGAACAAAACCACTATCCAAACCTGACAGGGCACAAGGATGTTAAACCCCTTTTTCCAGAAAGCATACCAAAGTGTTGAAAGAACCTTCACCTGTAATTTAGTTAAAATTTAACAAATGTAACTATCTGAGTCTGAAACTAACACTGGTGAGTACTAGACAGGCAGGATTTGAAACTAAGTGTAAGCTTTCCCACAACAAAACAGGAATAACTTTTTTCCTATCTTTCCATGGACAAAATGAGAAAGGAAGCAACTACGCAGTGCCAACTGTACAATCTGAGTTTTCTGGAATATCAAAGGCCATCACGGGCTTTCTTACCTGGTGCAACTTCTCTTGTACAGCTGGGATTTGTGTGAGCAGCTCTGTCCACTGGGTTTCGATGTGGGACAATCCCGCACGCAATGCAGCTGTATCTACTTTCTTAAGTCTGAGGAGCTGGTTCCCAGTACTCAGGACAGAAGATTTCTGTGATGATTTAGCATCCACTTCTTTTGAAAACTCCTGTAAGCAGAAAGATTTTTTGTGGAAATAATTAAGTACTTTTTTATTTTACTTAGAGTTTTACCTCAGAAAGCCAAGAATATCCTCCTTTCCCTTTAAAATATGTATTTTCTATTAGTATTCATCAGCTATACTTCAGACTTAAGTTAGAACAAAAATAGTGTTCAGTCATAAAACCATTTTCTGTTTTCAGAATCCTCAAGATTTATAATCATTGCATATAGCAAAGAAGTGCTTAACGTGCATACACACCAGCATTTTGAAGAACACCCCACCTACATACTCATCAATGATGAGAAGAAGTATAACCATCTGATTAATCAACTGTTTATTTGTAATTGGAGAGAAATAGGTGTCCCAGGTTCACGAACAACTTACCAAAAAGGAGTTCAGATGGTCTCGGACTGTTTCTAGTTCCTGAGGAACTGTCAAAGACTGCTGGCTCCAAAACTCAAGTCGCTCCTTAGCAGATTGTAACCACTGTGTCAATTCATTTGATTCACTCTGATACCTGGGAAGATGTTAAGAGTCATTGCCACTTCTTGCCTCCAACTGAGCAGTTTCTCCTCCGTGTGTTAGAAGAAGATACTGAATGCCAGATTTGAAATAAAATATTTTCTTTCCCTTATCAAATTTCAGAAAAACATAATTCAATTTTACAGACAGGCGTGGTATCAGGAAACTCCTATTTTAGCCATTACGCTCACAATTTCTAACAGTGCTTTCATTTTGCCTTTAAGAACAACTAAGTTTAATGAACGACAGTAAATAGGTCACAAACCTCTTTGGATAAGCTGTAACCCCACCTAATGCACATAAACAGACTTCATTTCCATTAGAAGGTTCAGTCTTCCTAAATCTTTACCAAAAAGTATCTCAGAAGAGAAACTTAATTTTTTTTCCGAAACCATCTCCATATCATTTCACATGCCAAGCAACCAATGAGATAACAGAACAAGAATGTCCACACATAAGCCAGGGATTCATAGACAAAGCTTTTATACCAATTAGATAATTAATTTCAAAAGTAGCATACAAACATTGATAAAGGTAGCAAAAGGTAGCATGCTGAGTCTGTTCATGTTACCCAGCAAAGCACACAACTTTTCTTATCAACTTGTATGCACATAGGGCTTCTAAATTAATCATCTAAACAAAGTATTTTCTGATTTCCTCACACCAGCTCTTATCTGCTACATCTTTTATTACAAATGAGAGAGTACAACAGCACTTCTATGGAACAGAAGAGCAGTCAAACTATGACATACATCTCAAAGTACTTTTTTAAAAATGTTGAATCAAATAGGTCTGGGTCCAGAATGGCTTTGACCTGAACAGCATAGGTGAAGAACTTTGTATTGCACATTACATCAGCATTACCTTGTCCAGTGCTTCAGTATTGTCTCCAGCCTGTGAAGCTCCTTGGTGACTTTGCTGGTGTTACCTAACCAGCGTTCTCCTAGTTGGTTCAGCTGACCTTCGAGTTCTGAGCAGCTAACAGAAAAAAGGAGCCTCTTCCCATCATCTAGCACTTGGTATAATTTAGGCTGGTATTCAGTCAGGTTAGATCTCAGATGCTGTAATGACAAAGGAGATGGTTAGATAACTGCAGGTCTCTGCTGCCACACTTTCTCAACGTTTAGTCTCCTTTTATTGCATTTTGTAGCATATCCAATGTCACCACAGAACACCACATTTTTTCCTCTGCTCCAGCTCTCGAACTCCCCAAGAACCATCATGCAGGTAATCTGCTCAAAAGCTGAACATGCTGCCACAAACCCAATCATATCAATATGTGTATTGGTTCTTTCTTATGAGGAACTCCTCCTTCATGTAGATATTCCGTACTTGAAAAGAATCTTTTTGGGGCAACACCATTTCTGATAGAAATTGATTAAAATACCACAACTTTACCACCTGCTGAAAACCTACCATCTACTGCAATGAAAGTTAAAGATGCCCAATATCAAATTATTAACAGTGGCTCCCTCTTCAGCCCTTTCAACGCCAATCTTCAGCACTCTGGACATCTCACTCTTTTACTGATCTACCCTCCTGCTCTTCATGGCTACAAAACAGAAGATCACTCCATCCATCCAAATCCCTGAACACAGAGACTAATTTTTATTGCAGAAGCGAAAAAGGTAATGAAAGAGGAAAGGCTGTTAATACTATTACCCAGAATGAACCTGGAACTGAGACAGATTTAATTTAAATGGTGACTTGTGGATGGGTGAAGAATTCATACATGTGGGCAAATATACCTGCTAAATTTCATTATCATTATGCAAATAGTATGGATTTTAAAAACATTTCTACGTTGGTATAAGTTCGATTGTAAAATGAACATGCATTCCCATTTTTCAGTTCTGATTAAAGTTATCTGAATATAAAAGGTACAAAACTACCAGTCTTATAGTAAGTACATGAACTTTCTATTGCTCTTATTTCCTCTTTCACAAAAATAGAGCTTTTAATAGATTAAAAAAAATTACCTTTATATGTGTGAGTCTGTGTGTGTACTTACACATAACATATATACAAAAAAAAATCCTAGACAGTGGCTTAAAAAAATTCTAAGATAGTCATAAATTTAATAAGATGGATTTTTAACCTAAATGTGGCCATCTAATAAAATCTATGACATAATGGAATACGTGAATCTGTATTTGAACAACCTGGTTTATGTAAGTGGAAAGAAAAACAAAAGAAGAAGACTAATTTAGGGTCAGGACCAACTCAAACAATGCCTAGCATTAAACAAAACCAAAACAACTCCCCCCACACAATAGATTGCTTAAGTTGTCCTCATACCATTGGAAAAGCAGAAAGCTCTCTGGTAAAATAACAAAAAAGACAACAACACAAACTCGATTTTTCAAGAAAAACTTGACAGATATTTTTCTGTAAAACAAAACAAGAGAACAAAACACCCCCAGCTAAAGTGTCTAGTATAAGGAGACAAAGACAAAACAACAGAACAAAGAAACAGGATGTGGTAGAACACCTATATTTAAACTACTTGTTGCATTTGGGAAGAAAGGCAATTTGGGGAACCACAGGCTGTTCAGCCTCACCTTGCTCTCCGGAAAGATCATGGAGCACATCCTCCTGGATTCCATTTTCAACAACAAAAAGGACCAAGAGGTAACCAGGAATATTCAACCTACATTCACTACCAGTCTTTTATGACAAAATTACTATCTCTCTGGATCAGACTGACTTCAGCATGGCCTTTGACATTATCTCCCAGTGGACCCTCCTCTGGGAGCAGAGAGAGCTCAGGCTGGATAAATGGACTGTTTCGTGGGTTTAAAATGAGCTGCATTACCAGTCTCAACACTAGTGATGAAAGGCTTGATGCCTGGCTGGCAGGTTGCAATGGGCAGAGTACTCCAGAGATTGTTGATATTTTATCCCAAATATCTTCAACATCTTAATGACATAGATCATGGCAGACAGCATTCCCTCAGCAGATTTGTGGACGACACTAATGTAGGGAGAGTGGCTGGGACAAAAAATGGCAGACCAATTCCAGAGTCACTTTACTAAACCTGAGGCTGGAGACAGCAGAAACCTTGGAAGGCTCAAGAACTGCAACCTCTGCACCTTGGGCTAACTAGCTGTGTTTCTCAGTACAGGTCAGGAAGGAAATTGGTAGTGTATTTAACTTGACAGCTTGTAAGACAAGCCACAGCACTGGCCTATATCAGGACTGTGAACAAACAAATGAAGTTATTTTATTATCCTCATCTAGATGGTGCTGATGAGGCCACATCTACTCCGATCGTGCTCTGACCCCGACTCTCACTGAGATGAGGAAGAAGGAAGTAGACAGGGTCTGGTGTAGAACTATTAAGTTATTTAGGGACCTAGAGCACATGTCCACATCTAAAGCAAGTGTGCTTGCTTTAGATCGACAAACAGGAGGCTAAGGGCCAGCCTAACAAAGGTCAACAGCTGTTTGAGGTAGAATTAAAAAGATAATAAAGGTAAATGCTCCTCAGTAGTGCCACACAATATAGAAAGGACAGTGGTGATAAGCTGAAAGTTGATGTTACAGACTGAGCATTATAAAAAACTTTTTATATTAGATGGTGGTACAGGACTGCAATTGGTCCCCTGGTCAGCTGTAGGATCTCCACCTTTTGAGGTGTCCAAAGCTGTTGCTGATCCAGCCCATGACAACTGTAGTGCTTCCAGTGGGAGGCTGGACTAGATGACTGTCAGAGATCCCTTTCACTGCTCTTTTCTGCAGAGAATGTCTACAAAGTGCCAACCTGAAAAAGTGTAATCCGGTCTGTAAGCCTGTCCTCCGTCTCTTCCACCAAACCAACAGTGGGGATGTTCCCTTCAACAGACTCCAGCTGTCTGGTGAGCTCCTGGTAATCTTCATCCAGATGCATCCAGGTCTACAAGCACAAATTATCCATGTATATGGTGAATCTGGGTATCTAGAAATTTTTTTTTAATCTGAAATCCTACAGCTACATGGCTGTCAAAGTACAGACATAACAGCACAAATGTCCAGAAAACCTGTAGAAAAGGCAACATCTCTGTGCCAAGCTCAACTTTCGGTTAGAACACATGGATAAAACTGTCCTGCTCTCCTTACCAGCTAAAGCTAAGCAGCTCTTTAGACTTAGAGGAACACAGCTCGTGCCACCTGAAGGTCACGACAGTTAACTAGAAAAGACTGCATGTAGTCTATCACTGCTTTGTGTGTATGACAAAATGGACTTATGCTCATCAATTCTGTTCAAGCACAGGAAATCAACCTCATAGAATATCCTGGTGGTTGATCAAAATGGAAGTACAGGAAAGACCACACAAATTCTCACCTCTAGAATGTATTCCAGCTCCACACCTCGTTTATGAGCCAGCTTTAATACAGCTGAAGCTTGTGCCATTAACTCTGAATGCGACTGAGTTTCCTTCAAGAGCGCTAAGCTACTCATCTTTCTAAAAAGTGTTTCCGTCAGGATCATGTGAGACTCCAACCCTTGAAAATACTCCTGAAAATTTTGGATGTGGAGGAGAGGAAGAACAGAAAAGAGAAAGTGCAATTGTTACTCATTACCACTAAAACAACATTTTAAGACATAAGCAGTACAAGCAAGTATCTACAGACACAGAATTAGGTAAACCTCTCGTTTCACAACATTTCATGAAGTCCAACATAACTGAAAAAGGACAATGGTCTATTCAAAGAGAGGAGTCAGTCATTCTTTCCATGCAAATTCCATCCTGACCCTCATTCCATAAACAAAACCAGCTTAAATCAGATAAACACTCCCCAAAATTTCTGCCTAATGAAAATGTGGAAAGATCCTTGTCATTTTTGTGGGTCCTATTACCAAATGTAAATTTCTGTCGAAAATAAATGGAGTGGTGGATAAAATAATTGCTATGTAGCATGACAGGACAATACCAGGAACTTGTTATTAGTATAAGGAAGAAAATGCAATCTGTCTGGGTTCCCCTTCAACAAAGCATTTGAAACTCAGTCTGTCAGAGCAGTTCATCGGCTCCAATTTAAAATACAGTCTAGCCCACCATTCTGAAAAGCTCCTGAATCTTTAGGAACAGAAGGTTAGCAATCTGCTCTTCGTAAGTGTCCTGGTTTCAGCTAGGATAGTCTTAGTAGCTGGTACAGATCTGTGTTTTGGCTTTACTATGGGAATAATGTTGATGACACACTGATGTTTTGGTTGTTGCTAAGTAGTGTTTACCCCAAGTCAAGGACTTTTCAGTTTCCCTCGCTCTGCCAGTGAGAGGGTGCAGGAGGAGCTGGGAGGGAGCACGGGCAGGACGGCTGACCTGAACTGACCAAAGGGATATTCCATACCATAGAACATCATGCTCAGTATATAAACTGGGGGAGAGCTGTCTGGAAGCCCCTGATTTCTTCTTGGAGACAGGTTGGCTATTGGCCAAGAGGTGGTGAATAACTGTATTGTACATCACTTATTTCTTTCTCTTGTGTTTATTTCTCATACAATTTCCATTACTTTCCACTACAGTTATATTTCCATTACATTCCATAACTTTCCATTACAGTTATATTTACTATTTCAATTGTTTTTATTATTAGTGCTATTAGTATCAGTATTCATCTCTCAATCTACAAGGCTTACCTTCTCTTTCCGATTCTCCTTCTCCCCAGGGAAGGGACAGGTAAGTGAGGAAGCAGCTGTGTGGTACTTAGTTTCCCACTGGGGCTAAACTATGACAACAAGCTTACAGCCATTACTAGCCCTGAAATACGTCTCAGTTTCTTACCTTATGTTTTTCAAGCAGCGATTGAACCTCTTCCTTGGAAGAAACAATCATTTTCTGGTCACCAGCCATTTTTTCTTGGCCTGTTTCTACCAGGTCAGCCAGGTCCTGCAAAGCCCGCTCATACTGCCTCTTGAGAGCCATATTCTGATTCAGATCACTCCGCCTGGATCCAATGATCATCAGCAGCTCATCATACTTATCCTGGGGGGGCAAAGGGCAGCAATGGTGATTCTTATTTCACACCTTACATATCTTCCTAGAAGCAACCTTACTGTCCCTGTACTCTCTGTGAATACTACCAGAATAACATTTATTTCCAGCTCAAAAAGAGTTTGCAGATATACTGACTTCATTGATAAATTAACTCACCATTTAAAGACAGAAAAAATAAGCAAGACCTGCAACTCTTTAAAGTACATGCATTTGAGGAAAAAAATAGCAGAATCCCAAAGGCTTAATGTAAGTAGCAAGGATTTGGCTTAATGCATCAAGAAACAGTGACTACCATGCAATGCAGGTGCTGTTTACATTTGGCATTTAATAATGCAGAGAATTGGATGGATTCCATCATGGATACCAACTACAGGCATCTCAAAGACAGGTTTGTTTCCTTCTCCTGCCCCAGAATCTTACCAGTAGCAAGCAAGATATATACAACTTTCTGTAAAAACCAAACCAAGCCCATACTTTTGATCTGTACAAGACATTCCAACAACTGAAATATCTCTATCCTCATCCAGTGCTACAACCAAGTGCCCACTCTCAGATAGCAGCTGGCTCTCCTAGCCTTAAACAGAAAATTGTGAAAAGCACAACTGTCAGAAAAAGCTAAAGGAAGGCTTTTCTAAAAACTGAAGTGAATGGGAGGGGGCACATAACCTGAGAACAAAAAAAAAAATACAACTCAAAACACCCAAACAAACCAGGAGGAGGCGCTAAGACCAAAAGGATAAAGAACTGGGCAAAAGACACATTTCTTAGTGATTTATTTCTTAGTCTTTCATTTTTAATTTATATCATTGTCTTGTTGGCTTAGTAAGTTTAAAGTCCAGTTTCAGCTGGTTTTTTTGCTTCCAATTTATTATTATGTCATTGTTAATGGTAAAATTCAGTCATAAACCTTTTCCTTGATATTTCCTCAACCATTCCCCTGCATCAGTCAAACTGCTCAAAGAAGACTTTCAACAGGTTTACAGAAGTTATGGATCAATTGCCCACATGTATTGACATGAGAGGTGTTCTAGCAAAAGCAGAACACTTCCAGTTTCAGGTCTCACTTCACTCTTTATCCTCCTTTACCCACTTCCTTCTTTCAATGACAGACGTGAGACAGCGCTAAACCGCATAAAATTTATGTTTACGTGCTTAACTTCATCTGTGTGAAAAGAGAGCTGACAGAAAACATGGGTTTGTAGATTTTTAAAATTAATACTACTAATATCACAGGTGTTAGAAAATCTGAAAAGGCAAAAATTGAAAAACTAGGTGAACCAGAGAGAATATAATCTTTTATACACACTGAAATGTTTTTAAATCCCTTTTCCTAAACTGCCTTATGAACAATAAAAAGAAGCATTGCTTTGATATCACAGGTGAGACAGATGATAGGATGGACAGGTGTAAGATGGAACTAATGAACCATACCTGGATCTTAGACAACTCTTGTACAGAAGGTTGATCAATTTGTAGCTTGTCTATACGCTTCTTTAATTCATTGATTCCAGCATCGAGTTCCTTTAAACCTTCTTCTGCCTCCAGTATGACCTGTATATGAAAATTACGTTGCTTAGTTTGAAGTTTTAATAACAGTAGTATAGCTGGCCTATGACCATATTCTTTTCTGCATGCAGTACTAATCAGACCTTCAATGTTAATTGAACATATTAATCGAAAGTTGGGAGAGCCCAGTCTTTTTCTTAAATTTAAATAAAAATATCATTATTAGTTTTTTAATAACAAGATGCTTTAGTATCACATAAAATACTATGCTTAGTATTTTTTATACCAAACGTCACTATGAATTTCCATGCTTTTAATTATACAGTAGAGCCCCCCTCCAATTTTTCTTTAATGTAACGTCTTTTAAAGAATTCTTTTTATTTACAGTCATTCCTGTCATCTCTGAGCACCAAGCAAACAACCATCACAGCAGAACCTATGTATGAAAGCAAAGAGCTGTGTATAATTCCCTGTCAGGACCGGGATGGGGCTAAAATTACTGTCAAGGAAATAGACTTGTACCTCCCCTTTCACGCTTGGAAAACTACAACTTAAGACCACAGATTGGTATTCGCAAGTGTCTGAAGGTGATAAGTTTTATCAATGGAAGCTACAAGCTTTTCTAGGTCTCTGCTTAAGTAACACACGCAGATTATAACAAAGTTAAAAGCATAAGGTAGATTCCTGTACTTAAAGTCCTTTGTTGAGGCCCTTTCTTGGAAGCTTCCTATCCAAATATTCTAAAACTATGCATGTGAAGTTGAACTCCTGCCTTTCAGTAGCATGGAGTTTGCACAATACAGTCGTTAAACTTCCACTTCATTCAACTAAAGTCACCTGGCTCATTAAGGGCCTTATTTCTACTTTCCTAATCACATATTGAACAAGCAGCAATGCTTTTAAATTTGAATATTTTATCAGCCAAGGGAGACTTTCTGAAACAAATAATTTCACTTGCATTTGCTACCACATTGTTTTCCTAGTTGGTAGTTACATTAATCATACTGGAAATAAATTTTTGCCAATGTCAGGCATCACAAAAAATAGAAAAGACCCAGCGTGACCTCTTTTTTCCATACAGGAGACATAAACTCCTTCAAAATTTGAATGTCAGGTATATAAAGTCCAGTATTTCTGTTTAGCTGAAGGCTAAGTTTCTTCCATTCAGTCACCTGCTGGCACCAGGCGTCAGTAACAAGAAATATCTATGGAAAGTAGCCCTTAGCATACTTCATTCATTTTTCCCACTGGCAAAACAGAAACAAGAAAACAGGATATACTTTTTCATATAAATAATTAATTAATCATCAGGCCATTCCTGATAAAGAAATAATAATTACTGCCTTAAATTAAAATTAGTAACATTAAAGACATCACTATAAACCAGTGAGCAAGAAAGTGCCTTTGGTTCTTAATAAAGTTTAATACTCAAACAATTCAGCAAAACTCTGTGGAGTTTTTTTTCATTTACTGAAATTTTCTTTTTTTTAAATACTGCCCAGTATAAACATAACTTGCTACTAGGTCAGCTTGGAGAGATGAGATAGACACTTCTGGTAGGGTTTTTTGGTTGTCGTGCCTTTTTGTTTTATTTACTTCTAAAGATGTGTAGTACACTCTTGGACATACTAATTTTCCTGTACTTCATGTGAACATATATATTCTCTCTTTAAAAGCTCTAGGATCTCTTGGATAAAAACTTTACCTCTTCCCCCCTCCCCAAGTGACAGATACGTGGTAATACCTGCATTTGTTCTGTTTCCGGTCTGTCAGCTGCCTCTGCTAATTTCTGTAGAACCAAGTATTTGTTATCAGCCACCGATGTAAACATGAGCTTCAGATCATTCTACAGGAGACAAAACCAACAAATTATAGCCAAATGCAGCACAAAACAACTGAAGAATATTCCATATTTCAAAAAGTTTAAAACATCAAAAGTTTCATGGTGAGCACTGCAGCATAAAACTTATTCAAAAAGCACCATAATCAGCCAGTGAAAAGCACTTAACACTGCTGAAAATCCAACTATGGAAACAGAGAGCTAAAGTGACTCATATTCAGAACATATCCCGTGAATGCACTTCTGCTTTTGCCTTCCAATTAGATAATTAATTACCAAGGGTCATTATCTCCATGTAACAAAACCATGCTATTCTCGTGCGCTTTATTCAACTACATATGATTGTAAACAAGCTTGGTTTTACTTTTTAAGGCAAGCTGCTATAATTACACACTTGAGCAAATATAACACATAAGTAAACAAGGCCTCCACACATTACAGAGACAACCACAAGCTGAAACTTTTAGAATATTTTATCAGAACAGATACATAAATACTACTTCATAATTTTGCTGAAATACAATCAATTGTCTTTTTCTTGCACTCATCCCAACAGAAAATGATCAGCATATTTTTCTCAGGCTTTCAGCATTACACAAGAGGTGCATTAATGATTCTGTATTTATTTTTACATTCAGTAATTATTTTAAATAGTAAAAATCTCTAAGAATAATGCAATGAGTTCTAATCAACTTTGCTGTCATCAGCAAAGGGAAGTCTCTCATTGAAAAATGGTGACTGCAGAGGAAAGATTATGGAATTTGAAAGGAATTCCATTAGTAGCAATCTATGAAAAGACCCTAATCTAAAGACACAAGAAATCTTTTTTTTTTTTAATTTATGGGGTTTTTAATTAAAAATAAACCATACTGAAGAGCTTTATATATTAATGATAATGATAACAATAATGATAATGATGACAATAACAATAATAGGAGATAAGATAGAGACCAAGTAAGACCTGAAAGTTTTTCTGAACTCTGTTTGAAAAGTTTTCTGAAAGTGCACATTTTTCCACTTATCATCATTGTTTCGTATTTGCTCAATACAGGCTTCCTTTTATGTAATGCCCGCAGGGCGAGACAGCATGGAATGATTATCACTTTACAGTAATTGCATGAGTTGTAGAAGCCTTCTAGCAGAGAGTTTAAATTTTGAGTAATTATAAGGGTAACAAATTTTGCATGGCCTGAGAAGTTTGATTTTTCAATAAAAACCTGCAACAACCTTGCTCTTTTGAACTGGTACCAAAAATTCACAGCCTTTATATCCCTATTAGACATCCACCTCTGTTAATTTCATCACCTGGGCCTCATACCTTGAACGTAAGGATTTGCTGGAGCCGCCCTTTCATCTGATGGCATCTCTGATTTATCACTGACTCCAGTAAGGTCAATCTTCTCAGGAGACAATCCAGAGTGTCTTCTATAATAACCCTCTTATCACTACTGTCAGGAAACGTCTGAGCAAACAAATTCTTGTTCTTATCCACTTCTTCTGTTATGTCTTTGATTTCTTTGGCAAGCGACTAATTTTGTAGAAAAACAAAAGTGACAATCAGACATTCTGGAAAGCAGGCAAACATTGCCAAAATCATTACTGGTTTTGCAGTGATGTAGTGACTTTTTTACATTGTTGGTATTCACACACATCAGAAAAAGATGGCAGCTACAGTAATCTCTGATGGTAAAAAGATTCCAGACTGTTCCAAGGAAAACAAGTGCTGGAACAAAATGATGTAAAGCCATAGAAACATTTGGGTTGGATTAAAGGTCATCTAGTCCAACCCTCCTGAAGTAAATATGGACGTCTTCAACTACATCAGGATGTTCAGAGCCCTCTCTAGCCTGACTTTGAATGCTTCCAGGGATGGGACATCTACCACCTCTCTGGGCAACCTGCTCCAGCATTTCCACACTCTCATTGTGAAAAATTTCTTCCTTATATCTTGTCTGAATCTATCCTCTTCAGCTGAAAACAGTTGTTGCCTTGTCCTATTGTTTCTCTCTCCCCCCCACCACTCAATTCTTTCCACCTCCCTCACCCCTAATTAATGTTGATGAACTTGCACTGTTTCTATAACCCAGAGCATCCCTCCCTCTTTTTCACTTTGCTTCTATTTCGACAATGTGGTGTTTGCTAATACTTAGAAAAGAAGTTCAACAGAAGGAAGAGTCTGTGCTTTCTGCAACATTCTCTGCACAGTCAACGGCAGAATGCTGCAGTTATATAGAGATTATGTCAGCAACATGTCACTTATCCAGGATTCTAATATTTTTGTTCTAAACACTACATAAAATGCACACCTATTGGAAACTGAAAGGGAGTCCTACTCATGGATTCCTTACCTCTTGCTTGCAGAGGTATGTTTCTGTTTCTTCCTCTGGCAATAGAGCTGTAGCAACAAAGACCTGCTCTTCCACACCATCCAGCCACACCGACGTGGCGGTGACACCATCGTACAGCTTCTGTTCAAGATACAGGGTCTCCTCCACCCGTCCAGCCTGGGCAAAAGGAACCAGAGAGGTCCAGAACAGAAGTCCAAGACAGTCTTTCTAACGTTTAATATTTGGGAAAGGCCTGGACTTCCAGGTCATAGCTGGAAGAGTTTTCACTGTAAATGCGGCTTTGCTGGAGGACAGGTATAAAGACAATTGAAAATTACCTCACATGAGACATCTTCAAAGGCCTGATTCAATTCAACCAATACTGGTGAAACTAAGGATTTATCTTCATCCTGTGTCTCCTCCTTATACAAAGGCATTCCAGGTATCAGTCTGTTTGGTCTGCTATAAAGCTGCGGAGAGAGAAGTACTAATTATGATGTATCTACCATATGTAGGGCACAAAACTCAGCTGTACAGATTTCCTACTGACTGAGGCTATCACCAGCTAACGCTCATGGTCCTCCCACAAATGTTCCATGCCATGGATATTTTGAATAAATATTGCTCAACAGGAGGTTCACTAGAAATGCAGGATAAAGACTCATAGTCAGAATTAAAAATTACTAGTTTTTACCAAAACCATAATCGATTACTATTTAATTAGTACAAGGTATTTAGAACTTTGGAAGCTGATTAATGGAATGTTATACAAAGAAGAGTGGATTTGTGTCCATTAACAATAAAATGGAAGATGTATGTTAATACAGATTTTGGATTGTTCCCAGTTTAATTGATTAATCCCCATCTGTTTCAGTAGAAATACTGTGCCTGAAATCCCTCACCCATTAAGATGAAGAATTGAATGCAACCAGTAAATTCAAACTGAACTTACAAAGCTTTCCTCTAAGCTGTTGCCAGAGTACTGATCAATTCCAGAGGGACGATTTGTTACAGAATTATACTGAGTTAGATAAGTAGATAAACATTTTGTCTGAGCTCTTCCCTACTTCTAGTTCATTAACCTGACGGTAGTGCAATTCAAATCACTTTGAACATGAGCAGTGCCGGTGAAAATATTTAACAGTTTTTAAAGGTGTCATAAAAATAAATTGTTCCATATCTCATGCATTAACTACAGCACCTTAATGGATCTACGTATTGTACCTCTTGTTATAACAACTGCTTTGAAAGAGAAAATGGAAAGAGAAATTAAAAAAAGCTACCAAGTGTTCTTTTTCCAAAGCTTTCTGGAGCAGTCTCTGCTTGGTACTGAATTCCTGGTTTAGGCTTTCCCATTTCCTCTTCATCTGTTCTTCAGAAGATGGCTTCTCACCTTCTACAACTAATTCCTCAGAGAGTACATCAGGCTTCTCACTGAATCAGAAGATGCATAACGGTTTAACAAATGCAAAAGTTATAACCATTTAAAGTTATAATTTTCCATTAGGAAATTCTACATTTAAATTAGGTGCTACTTTTTAAAGCTTTGACTTGTTGGTTTTGGTTTTGTTTTTCAGATAATACGACAAAGGCTGGTTTGAACAGCAAGAAACCCTTGTCTGATTGTATAAAATGTACTTTCTCAAAAACTGTTTAGAGTTGCAAGTACCTAAAATAAGTAAAAAATCCCCAAACCAGACTGAATATATACTACAATGAAATGTAACCCATAAAGAGGTTTTACTTCAAAGCATGAATTAAAATAAATATTTTATCTGCCTCCCTTCTCATCTCCTTTCTCAAAATGCCAGACATACCATGATACTTTAATGCAGGACAAGCATATAAGTTTAGCTTAGGTAAACAGTGAATCACATTCAGAATTTTATGGTTTTTTTTTTTTTTTCATTTCTGTAGTATACCAGCATGTGACAGAAGGAAGCCTCAAACAGAAGGAGACTGGTTAAGTCCTTTCTGGCGTTGGAATTAAGACTTCAAAAAGAAAAATACTTGCTAATTGCAGGAAAAATAGAATTAAGCAATGAGTATCTCATCTGGGAAGATCTGGTTAAATCAGATGCCAATGTTTGAGGTAGATGTGATTCACACACCAGTGCTGATCCATAAAGTTATAATAACTGATCTACTGCTTGTCTAATGAGTCCCACTGGTCTTTAATTTTAGTGTGATGCTCGCTAGTAAGAATAAAGGGCATTTCTAAATGCTGAAGGTGATCTATTATCACAGAACATTTTGTGTTAACTGTATTATCAGACCCCTGAATTGTAAGCCAGAACTCCAGTATCCTAGGTGCGGTATAAAAATGATAAAACAAAAATTAGAGGACTACAAGCAGAAGAAAGATGTAAACGTAAGGATGACATAGCACAGCCATAGAAATTTACTTTTCAGAACAACACATGAAAGCAAACCTTGTAGACAGGCCTTCAGTAGAGCCTTGCTGTGTTAGGATCTCTCCTCCACGGCATGCTACTGATCGAAGCAGATTCTTCTGCTCTTCTAGCTCTTGTTCCAGCTCCTAGCACAGCAAGTTACAAAAACCAGAACAAATCTCAAACAAACTGGTTTTGTCTTGGAAGGATATGTCTACCTTGCTTAACTGTCATGCCAATTTAGCTGAGCTACTGCTCAAATGGTTTGCTTGAGCACCAGAAGTGGTCCAAAATCTCCAGCCAGGGACACAGAAAAACTGGGTACATAAAGTGGATTATTTAACTAATTAACTAACGCAATGTAGTTTCTGGAAACTACTCTAGTGGGAATATCTGCAAATCATGCAATACAATATATCATGTAATATGTGTATCTTTGCTTCTATGAGGAAAAAGTTATTATTTTGAATATTATCATCTCTCCTTACAGGAACTTCAAGGGTTGATTCAATTTTATTCTGATGGACAAAAAAGGATAGAGGGATTAAGTGAATTGACCATGGTCACCCAGGAAGTCTAGCCTGCCTGACTCTTACAGATGTAAGATAGTGAACTCAGACACATCATTACAAAATCAGTGAGTAAGAAACAGTGTGAAAATTAATATTTCAGTGGAAATATTAACAAGAGTGACTTAGCTCTAGCATTAAGTGCAATCTAAAGATGGGAGTAAAAGAAATGCAAAACACCAACTTTCTGTTGCTGCAGGGTACTCTGCTGCTGCTGTGAGCGAGTAGTTCTTGCTTGTGCCAACCATTCTTGAACACTGGGGCTTTGTGAGGAAACAAAGTCCAGATCACTCTCCTCCTTTTCTTGTAAAGATCCCTGCTTTAAGAAAGAGACATTAAGATTTAAAAAAAATCTCTTACATTGCTAGAGAGCAGGCAGGTCCAGCTCATCTACGCAAAACCACCTCCCACCTCTCAAGCTGCTGGTTCACATAAATTCTGAAGTGAGCAGTGACTTTGGATTTCTGACTTTTACTGGTTTTTGGTTACTAGAAAAAAAGGCATCCCTAAAAATGCAAAAATAAACATGCATTACTGCACTTAGCAGAATCAGAGACCAGAGGTCAGAGACCACGGACTGATGCATTTCTAAAGACTGTCCCGCTTCTAAAAATCAGCCTTGATCTGTAAAGGAGGGTGCAGCTTTAGCTGGCAATGCAGGGATTCAGTGGTTTGTTTCTGCCAGGTTTTTAATCTAATCAAAGCAAATTTTTGTCTAATTGAAAAGGAGAGAATTCTGGTTGTCATTCTGGTCAATATTTATTTATCAGTAAATACATAACTCTATGTTCGGCAGAAACACACTGGGTAAACAGCAGATGACATGGCATGAAGAGCAGAGAAAGTAAGAGAGGTCAAACCACAGAATGTTAGAACAGCACAGCAAAAGCAACAGTTCCTTCTATTCATATTTCCATCATTATGTTTTTCCAACATGAGTGATTAGACAGGCTTTCTGTATAAGCAATGCAAAAAAGAACAAACGCCGTAATAGCTCAAAACAATGTTTTATCAACTTCTTGGCTTCCAAAGTCCATGTTGGCTGTAAGTTTAAATAATTTTAGCAGCCAATATATTCAAATGTAGTTATTTTAACATGCTTGGCCTTATGTTAAAGACAGACTTGTAGGTCTGGCTACTTAGCTGTACACATCTCTCTGAATCTATTTAATATTACTTGCAGTCATATGATGACTGTAGAGCTTGCACCTTTTTGGTTTTTTTGAAAGCTTCAAGATCTAAAGCTGGGGCTTAATACCTCTCACAATTTGTCTATATATTTAATTTCTGTAGGATTCATATTACACCCATAATTCAGGGTCCTGTCTTAATCTATTCTAAATAGATCAAGAGTGCCAAATGGTTCAACAACAGGCTCTCCAAAACACTGACACTCTGCCTTCCAGAGGACGTTTCTCAAATCAGACAGGGACCAGCAGGGCAGAAGGTGGGTGTGGAAATCCTGCTTGCCTCAATTGGTACTCCTTATGCTAACAACTAAAATGGACCTCCACCACCAGCGACCCTGGTACCAGCCACTGAAACAGCAGAGTTTTCCTTAGAAGAAAGTTAGCTGCAAGATTTTAATTTGAGGGGATGATGAATGCACTGAAGTTGGAAGGACTGATTAGTGTTAGAGGACATAAACTGTTAAGAGAAGCAAAACAAACAAGAAGTATCTGGAACTGGAAAGAACCTGTCTGGAGATAGGTAAAAGCCTGAGTTTTTTACATGCATGAACAACAGTGCTGTTAGCTTGTAATGTTTCTCAGCGTTAATACTGGCAGTGGAGAGAGTATGGGGCATCTGATGCTCTTGGCCTCAGTCCATTGTTTGGAAAATGACGTTACAGAACTTCTCATTTGAAAAAAAATTCTCAGTGAAGATTAGAAGATGTTATGTACTGACTATGTCTGTTTTCTTACATCATCTGTAAGTGAAGTTGAAGAAAGGCTTGAAATTCGTAAAGAAACTTGAGTCTTGCATTCATGCACCACCCTAAATTCATATTCTACATGTGGAAATTATTTTTTTGTTATTTTAGATATTAGAAGATCCAAAAATCTGTTTTAAGAATTTAAGTAAACTAAATCACACCACTGCACTTTACAATTTTTAAAATATTTTAAATTTAGCTAAAAACTCTGTGATGCCTTTTTCCTTCACAGGTAATATATGAGAACAAAGTATCATGTGCCTACCTGGTGTTGATAACTTTTCATTTGCGTAGTCATGACGTTTAATAAGCAAGGATAACATTAAAGTTACTTCACCTTAGAGGCTATAAGAACAAATACCTGGGGGTTTCCTCTCTTTTTTATTTCTCTGTTTTTCTGAAACTATGTTAAGTTTCAAAGCTATTCAGTTGCTTTAGACTAAAAATAGTTCTTAGAACATCAAGTGACTTTTCAAGCTAACCTCTCAGTAGACTTTAATCTGCATTACAAGCCAGAAATCTTTGAAGCTTAACATGTTTAATTTGCACAGCAAAGCCAAGAAAAGAAGTAAAAGAAAAGGGGGGGTAGGGAGTCACAGCAGGGCAAGCAAATTCAAAACCAGTCAGTCACATTACATGGTTGGGTTTCTCGTATGTATTCGGTTCTCCACATGCTAGTTTGACCTAAAGAATGATCAAAAGCAACTGTTAAATACAATGAATTAGTGGCAACGAGCAGACCAAAGCTGCTAGGAATAGAAACTTAGGGCAAGACTGAGGGTAAATGATTTTTGCTTATGTAATATTTTATTTGGTATAATGATGCCACTAAATATTAGCCATAATTAAAAATGTTCCTTTATGTTATCTGTTCACTGTGCTGTGCACACAAAAAAAGCACAAATTTAGGATCATTCTTTTGTTGGGGGGGGAGTAACCCTGTCCCAGACCATACACAATCTAAAGGGACTGGAAACAGGAATAGAGTCTATCCAGACCAGGCTAATAATCTATTTTATTATTGTCCTTTCAGTGAAGATACTGAGGTTAGGATAGTTTTACCATAAAGGGATGCTAACTTGAAAATGATCAACTAAAGCTTTCTAGGCAGTTCTTTATTTTTGAGTTATAATTCCACTTACTAACTAAAGATTAATAACTCAAACTGAATCAGTGCAAAACTTTTACTCTTTTTCCCAGTTGCATAAACTTGCTGTGAAAGCCCCAAACTCCTGCCCACCATGAAAACAGCTGGAAGGAGCCACTCACCCGAATGTTGATCTGTTTGTCGTGGAGCACTCTCTGCAGCTCCAGAAGGCTGCCCTTCAGCGTCCTGAGTTTCACAGCCAGCTGCTCTGCCTCATCCTTGGTGTGAGCCTTCCCTTCCATAAGCAAGTTCTCGTTGTGCACAGACAACTCAGACAAGGCTACCACCTTCTGCTCTATTTCAACCAGCATGTTCTGCAGTAGCAAAAACAAAGACCCAAATTCATACATTTTCCAGCACCTGTCACGTTTTCGGGCAAGACGACCTGTGGCCTACTTCACCTGTTGCCAAACTAAGAGCAAGTCAGATTATCATTGCTTTGCCTTCCAGTCCCATTCAGAGTCCTTTAGAATATGCTTGCAAATGTTTGTATCTGCCATTTCAGTTTGCAACCTTTTTCAAAATAGGAAATTAAAAAGTTACTTGAAACTAATAATTTGTTGTAGAGGAGATGCTCTTTATTTGCATATTAAAGGTAAGGATGGCTAAGAAGCTAGACTGCCATCCATTAATGACAAGAAATGAAGCATCAGAGTTACTTCTTTCCTCTTCTTTCATTTACATGTAGTCAAGTGCTTCCTACCTCCTCCTATGTGTTGCTCTGGCTGTGTTGATAAGCTTCTCTTCTCACTATTTGCTCTTTCTGATTGGTGCATGACAGACTTAAGGATTTCTGTATAATCCTCTTTAGTCTAAAGAGAGACTTAAAGTGACAAATCTCTGGCATGTTTATTCTCAAAAGCTACTTCCCTGATATTCCATTAACCATTCATGTATTAGAGACATCGTGCATATTTTGATCTTCCAGATTCAACGCTCAAACAAGTCTTGCTCAAAAACCTGACATCAAATGCTTTTGCTTCCATAGCGACTGTCAAGTATGAATTTAGAAATATTTCTCCTGAAGGAATGAGTGCAGAATAAGATCACCAGAGTCTCTAAAAAGTGGAAAAAATACATAAAACTTACTGCATTAATATTTTAAAAAGCAACAAAAGAACAGCAGTATTAACTTTTCCACAAAGTTAACTTTTCAAGTTTCCTACAGACTATATTAAAAAAAATACTGCGTTGTTGAAGTTCGCAGGGTTTATCTATGTACAACAAAGGGCTCTTAAGGACAGGTGACGAAAGAACTCTTGAGACTACGCAGACTGAAAATTCCAGTGATGAAACGTTGTCAGTGAAAATTCATCAGACTCATACGAAACTTAACTCTCATTTATCCTAAAATAGTTGAGATCCTCATTCTTTAATAAGAAAAGGGATCTTTTGTCCATCTGTCTCTTGTCTCTTTTGGAATTTTAATTATAAATCATACAATTCTAAACTATCATTTAAAAATGGAAAACTCCCACTGATTTGAGAACCTAGATGTTATGACTGATCCAAGTCTTGTTAATAAAAGTATTTGCAATAACTCCTATTGCAGCAACATGTCTTTCCTTGGTTGTTTTGGTATTCTGAGTTGATTAATCTTCAAGCCATAAAATCAGTAAATACTGATGATTATCCTTTACTTTTGCATGTATGTAAGGATTATTCCCAAAGAAAACACAACGCTATCCCAGCCATCACCGCTAGTGCCAGTATGCTCTTCAGCTGGAAAACGACACGTAGGAAAGTACACTGCAGGTGATTTCATACCTGTCAGGTGAGCTGCTCAACAATTTCAGCTTGAGGGGAGCAAAAACAGTAAGTGAAGCAAATACAATGCCTTTAAAGCTAAACAAAACTACATCTGAAAGATGCAGAACTTCAAATCTTCCTGCAGTCAGGACATTTTGTTTTCCTACTGCCATGTTCACATGGGCTTTCTAAAGCACTGCTTGCAATCTCTAATGACAAATTAGGAACAGGCTGTATTTTGTTTCACAAATGTTTGAGGAAGCTAACTCAGCATATAGAAAATGCTAAACAGCTCAGAAACTTCTCCACAGATATGCCGGCTCAATTCAATGCAATAATGGTCTTAATATTTTACCTGACAGTCTACCAGTTGTGCTTCCATGTCCATAGGTTCCTCGGCAGGAAGCAGAGTGGTGTCCAGCGTTGCTCGGGTACTGAGTAGCCAGTGGTCAAGCTCATCAGCTTCACAACGGTACCTCTGAAGAGCCTGCTCTTGCCGCTGCTCTTCGAGCTGCTCATTCAGTTTTTCCTACAGGTACAAACTGTATTTTACTTTTTAGAAGAAATAAACCATAACAGCCGCTTTTAAAAAGTTTTCCTTTCTGTTTTGCACAAATCCTACACAGTGTTTCTCAGCCATAGCAAGACCTATCTTTTACAAAATATTATTTCGTTCAATTGATGAGTGTGTTTTTCTGACGACTGAAATTCTGTTCCAGTTCACTCACTGTATTTCTACTTTCTCCAGTAGAACTCTGCTATTACAGCTTTCTAAAGGTGAGGTCTTTTCTGCCTCCTCTTGCTGCCCTCCTGTGGGTTTCCCCCCCACATTGATTCAGTTTGCTCAATTAGTACAGCACCGTTTGCTTAGGGAGAAAGATGCACATGAAGAAAAGGAATACACAGGGCTGAGAATGGGCTGCAGGGAAAGGAGAGCAACTTTGCCTTTTTTGGCAGCAGTCTGTTAGACAGCCTTACTGTTGCTCAAGAGAGGCACAAGAGGGGTACTTCAAGGACCAAAGTA
>VZTG01001422.1:0-155094 GCA_013397845.1 Melanocharis versteri
AAAAAGCATTAAAACCTAAGTGCCGTTTCAAACAATAAATTTAAGCTGGTGGTAATTGAATTACGTGTCTGCAGCTGGAAGGGCAGGGCAGGCCAGGGGGAAAGGCACCCTGCGCTGCTGAAAACAGGGGAAGCATTCCGGAGGTAAAGCCGCTGTCCCGGGCGCAGAGGGGCTGCGTGCGGGAGGGCGGCCCGGCCCAGGCTGCCCCGCAAACCCGGGGGCCGCAGCTGCTGCCCGGGGACGGCGGCGCTCTCGGGCGGCCCTCAGGGAGCCGCCGGGGCCGCTGCCGAGCTGGGGCGGGGCGCAGGAGGGAAAGCAGCGGGACACCAGAGGCAGCAGTGGCGGAGGAGGAGGGGTGGAGAGCGGCCAGAAAGTCGAGGGAGGTGGTTGTCCCTCTCTACGCCTCTCTGGGGGGACCCTGCCTGGCGTACTGCGTCCAGCTCCGTGGTCCCCAGCACAGGAAAGGCAGGGACCTGCTGGAGCGAGTTCAGAGGAGGGACACCAAGATGATCAGAGGGCTGGAGCACCTCTCCCGTGAGGAAAGGTAAAGAGAGTTGGCTCTGTTCAGCCTGCAGAAGAAAAAGCTCTGGGGAGACCTTATAGAAGCCTTCCAGTACCGAAAGGGGACTGGAGACTGGTGCCAAAGAGCTGGAGAGAGACTTTTATGCGGGTGTTTAGTGATAGGATGGGGGATAATGGCTTTAAGCTGAAAGACAGCAGGTTCTGATAGGATATAAGGAAGAAATTCTTTACTGTGAGGGTGGTGAGGCACTAGAACAGGTTGCCCAGAGAAGCTGCGGGCGCCCCATGACTGAAAGGGTTCCAGGCCAGGCTGGATGGGGCTTTGAGCACCCTGGTTTAGTGGGAGGTGTCCCTGACCATGGCAGCAGGTTGGAACTAGGTGATCTTTAAGGTTCCTTCCAACCCAAACCATTCTATGAGAGCAGGGTCAAAAGAATCTCAGTCCCACAGAGAATGAGTTTCAGTGTATCAGACTGGGAGGAGTTCTGGGTGTTTTCCTCCATATATCATCATTTCCCATCGAATTGACTACTAAATAATTAAAAATTGAAACAAAAATTTCTGGGGACAACCCTCTCTCCTACAACCACTTTCTGTTCCAAGGCCAATGAGTGCTGCTGATGGAAATGTCAAATTCATACAAATGAGGGCTTTATTGGCTTCCTTTCATGCCTGTTCAGTGATGGCACTGCTGCCCAAAACTGTATCCATGGCCTCTGGGTGCTGCAACACCTTTATGATGGATTGGTTGCCTGCTGGCTGTCCCCCTGTCCAAGACAGAAGGAAAATGAGAAGCCTTTCTTGGGTTCTTGTAGTAGAATGTATTATTTCATAAATAGCAGGTCGAGACATTAAAAACTAAGCAAACAGTGCACATTAGACTGCCTATTAGAGGAATTCAAGAGGATTTAAATGTCCTTGGATAATTTATCAGTATATTTTGTAGTCTCCTTTCAGCATGAGTTTACCACTCCAGCACTACATCCTCTGCCTGCACCTGGGGCAAGAAGCTGTGCTGCTTTTTGTGAAATCAGGCTGAAGGTCCAGCGCATGCCAGTTCTCCCTTACACTAGGTTTTGAGATGCTCTGGGAGGTAAATCAAATCTACTGGCTCCTGGAAAGTTTGGAGCCAGCAACAAATCCCTGTCTGTAGTATAATGGGTGAATAACTCTGTGAGTGTATGATCATAGCAGCTGTCAAAATGTTCTGGGTGGAAAAACGAGCAAACCAAACACCTGAATGCATTAACCCAGGATGGGCTAGGTTAGAAACAGTACCCTAGAGCTGCTGTGTTTGAAGGGAGCTAATAACTTCTAGGAGGTGCCGGCCAGGAATGGTAACCTCCTCAGGTAAGGCCACAGCCAGAAGAATGTACACAGCTCCAGCTGACGAGAAAATAAGCTAATGAAATGAGGTTAAAAGTCTCCTGCTTAAAAGAAGGTGTTTAATGAATATGATCTGTACATACTGCTTTATTTTCTTATGATATACTAGTCAGTGTTTTGGTTCTGTGAGTTGCCTTTCCTAGACAAGATATACATGTTGTGGAAGGTTGGCATGTTCTAGGCAGATAAAAATGCATGAGCCTCTTGAGGTACTGAATGAGCTGATGTTATGGAGGCCATAATATTATTTTCACAGGGTATATTGGTCATACATCTAAGAGCTTTTGAATGGGCAGCTTTATTGATATTTAAAGCAAACTCTCTTTACTCAAAAGACCCTATGTAATAGAAAAGCTGAGGAAGTTATAGTAGCTGACTGGAAAGGTTGGTTATTTATGCTTAATGTAAGTAACATGCCCATCTTTTGAAGGTGTAGAATGTCAAATGTGTAACTCGAGGCTCTTTTCTCTTCTTTACCAGTCCTTGGCAGATCTCGATCACCTCTGCACTATTAAGGCTGGGAGCCCCTTGTAGTCACTTCTCCCTGCAAGATAAGAACCTTTGGAGGATGCTACTGTCTCAAGAACTGGTGGCTTAATTCAGCACAATGAAGAAATCCCTCTGTACACTAGAAGGTATCAATAACAGAAAAAACCCTAGGCTATTCACTTATTTTAAAAATCGGGACTCTGTATTTGGTACTGATGCATAGGAGAAAGGAAGGAAGCAACATGAGAGGTTTAGGGAGTAAATATCAGAAAAAAAAAGAAACAAAAGAGAAGATCAACTTCTGCACTATGAGACGTATGCCAGTGAAACATGTGTGACTATACAAAATGGGTGGAAATACACTTTTATTTTTTAGGTGGGCTCAGGATATTGATAACAACTTATTTTTACAAGTTTGTCTTCCCAAACTGCATATAAAATGCATAGTGGTAATTCTGCAGATGAAGCTTTATGCTTAAATCTCAGTATTTCTCTGTTGCTGTGTTTCATTATGTACAGAGCTTCATCTTTCATATTAAAAAACATAAAAAGAATCTTCTAGGAGTCCACTGTAAGCTTTAGTGGTGGTGATAAACCAGTGCAACATTGTTTCTTTCCCAATTCTCTTAGAGGGAAAGAAGTGTAACAGTTGATTTTGCGATTTTGTGTTATAATTTGACGGTAAAACATGTACTAGATTTAGTTATTTATCTTCTTCTCAGTTGCAGATGCATATGTAGAATATGTAGGTAAGAAAATTACTATATGTAAAGTAGAATCGCATAATGGAGTACTATAAGCTTTTTCTAGCATGTGTTTTTCATGTTAGGTAAACAAAGCTTTTTCCTGGCATGGTAATACATCAACTTGCCTTTTAAAAATGCTCTATAGTGGAGCAAAAGTCAGAATGTTTGTCCTTCAGGAGTCTCTTTGCAGACCTGAATAAACATTGTAGAGATGCCCGAGTCATTAGGGATTTGCTCTGCTAGCTAGGCAATTCCACTGCATCACCCTTTCAATGTAAATAACTATGCTTAATTAATGGAAATGCACTATATACTAAGTAATGACAGAACAAGTAAATTAACAAATGCAGGGGAAGATGTAGCTCTGTTGAGGGCATCAGATGAGAATCTTGCTACTTCATTTCATTAGTTTAGGCCAGTTAAAACAAATGTGAAGTATAAAGCTA
The DNA here is from genome assembly GCA_013397845.1 of Melanocharis versteri. NCBI lineage: Eukaryota > Metazoa > Chordata > Aves > Passeriformes > Melanocharitidae > Melanocharis > Melanocharis versteri. The sequence goes on from VZTG01001422.1 coordinate 3,590, forward strand.
TACTTTTTTATACTGTACAACAGCATTGCAATGAAATGCATTTTCGCTTGTGTTAGAATTAGTAATTAGAAGTACAAAATGAGTCATTTAGGCACGTGACAGGCTGTATTTGTATGCAGTCCAGAACAGCTGTCTCCTGTAGCCACAGCTACTGACACTCATAGAAAGGATGGCCAGACTTTCCAAACCCATTTCTGACAGTGCACAAATAAACAACTGGGGGTGGATTTAACAATGCAGACAGTATTAATCCTTCCTCATTCCTGCTGTCTTGAGGATTTAAAAGGTAAACACAATTAATAAAAACTTGAATTTACCAGTCTACACTTGGAGGCTCATACTTTCCTTCCCTTGCTCCTGCTAAAAATTTTTTTTTTTTACTTCCATTGTATTTATACCACCCACCAGTGAAATGCCAAATTCACCTAGCTTGGTTTAATTGTTTCTTTGGAATGGCATAAACATAAAAATAGAGTAAGGAACATAGGAAGCTTTTCTTTCAGCTTTGTGTTCTGCCTCTTTTTCCAAATGACCATGCCTTTTCACCCTTTTTTTCACCCTTAATTTTCCTCTCTCCTTTCTTCATGCTCAGTAATCCTTAAAATAACCTTTGTGAGGGATGGATGGAAAGAAATTTGCCATGGGGAACTGTAAGATTTAATGAGAAAACAAGTGGGGAGCACCCTCAAATTTCACAAATCATCCTGGGGAAAATTAAAATGGCATGAGGCCATGTTCTAGATCTCTGAATTCCACTCTGCTACAAAGTGGTACCTGCCTTTTGGGTTTACTGTTGCTTTTGTTTCCATTTTCTCCTCTTTCCACCTGCAGTTACTTGTTCATGACCTGGAAAATAAACTTTTTGCAGCAGGGACTGCTTTGTGTTTTTTTTCTGTGAGCATGGTTTCCACATATTTGGTATTACCGGGCTAAAGGTGATAGAAGTCATTTTTCTCTGGAGTAATGTGACTCAAAATTTGAGACTGCTCCTACTTAAAAGTCCAAAAATACTGACTTCTGTGATAGTGTTATTACAGTGTTTGGGCAACAGGTGTGTATTATTTCTTAGGTACATCAGCACTACTGCCTGCAGAGTAAGGAACCTACTCACAGCTTCTTCGAAGGTGAACTCACTGTGTGCCACTCCAGTTCAGTTTCAAGTTGGGTTGAGCCCCTGCACTATATGAATGCTTACAATCCTCTCTCTTCAGTGGGGGAGAACAGTGGAGATGATGGTAATTTTTTTTTTCAGTTACACCTCTTTATTAGTAAGAGGTATTTTCGTATTATTCACAAAATAAGAGGTGTAGCCTACATTGCACTGTAAAAGTGTTGTATAGGAATCATTAATGTGTAACACATGCATTTCTTATAGTATTTCTCTAATTAAGTAGATTTTTCTTCTAGATGTATCCATGCCAAAAAGATAATGGTCTCATGGTAGCGATGGCACAGACTGTGGTGTGAAACAGCAAAAGAAGATGGAAGAGAAAGCACATAACCTTTTGAACACATGAATTTTTCTTTTCCATCTTTCATTCTGAGTAGTTAAAAACATGGAGTTCCTGAGCAGGATATTTTCATGTGTTGGTTTTTGTTTTGTGGGTTTTCTGAAAGAAAAGCATGGGAAGTTATGTTAACAAGAAACAAAACCATTTTTTCCTGTCAAAGGGGATAGGCATTTAATTCCTGAAGTGATTCTAAAGGTCAGTAAAGATTCATTGATGATCTTTCAATCTGCAAGTAATTAATTGCTTGGGTCTGCCAAAGAACCAGGTAGGTTTATAGATACATATACACAGTTAGTTAGTTAGTCAAATATTTGTGGTTGATTAGTGTCTAAAATACTAATTGGCTGCTTTCCCTTAGATAACTCAAGTAATCCATCCTGTTAGTACTACTCTGAGCTTCACAGCAGTGATCACATTGGCATAAAAATGTAGAATTTGCTTCTTAAACAGAAAACCTAAATACCTCTTGTAAGAACAATACCAACAGCAGCTCAAGCTTGGTCAGGACTCAGTCAGAACATGCGAAGTGCACAAGTCTCGTGAGCAGGTTGTCTCCAAAGGTTTAAGAGAACACTGTGGGAAAGATGAGGTCATACAAAGACAAGAGAGGGAATTGGAGTTCTTATATGTCACGTTTCTTCTGATAAATGTGCTGTGATACTAACCAGTGATTTAGATTGTTTACTCTTACTGTAACAGAATAAAATCATGTTCAGGCAGAGTCTGTACTGTTAACCTTTTCCTTTCACTGCTGTGTTTCCTCAGCTAATTCTTGGCCCAGCTGGAAAAGTGGCAGGAAATGTCACATACATAGGGACATTATGTGGCTGGCTGGGTGTTTTTTCCCCCCATGTTGTTTAAGCAGGCTCGGAGCAGTCCTAGGGAGCACTGACGTGCTGCCTCTGACAGCTGAGAGTGTTTTGCTACAGGTGTAGTTTTCCCCAGAGGACTCTAGGTCTGAATGCTGAAGAGGGAAGAGAACAGATGTCCTTTGTTGTCCTTGATCAGAAAGGGGTGCGCAGCACTCAGCAGCGGGTTTATTTAACAGCTTGCTTGCATCCATGGGGCGGTATCAAGCAGTAAAATATTAGTAAGACATAAGTTTAGCGGGGCATTCTACTTTCACACTGCCCAGCAGTAAGCTGTAAAAATCACCCCTGAAATATGCCTCCTTCTGTGATGAAGAGTTACAAGTGGGTTATAATTCACCAGCCGTTTCTAAAAGCAGTGATACGCAAGAGGAAGACAGACCACTGCAGCAGCTGATGTAGGACTAGAGAGATTACTGAGTAAGAGAAGCTAGAAGGAGAAATTACTTCTCATGGCGCTAGGGAGGCACGTTTCAAACTTGGCTTATAATTGTATGCACTTTACCTGTCTGTGAAATTCTCTTACATATATTAATGTTACAGCAATCTATATGAACAAAATGGGCAGTGTGCCAAAGGGGGTTGTAATTTTCAAGTACCTCCATATTGTTATTGGAGAGGGGAGGAAGATATCCACTAACAGTGTAATTATGTGGCAATTCCAGGGAAATTGATTATTATTAGCTTTTTATGATCACACTAACAAAGTCAATGATCCAGGATAAAATAGCAAAAATTAGTGCTTGAACAATATTCAGCAACAAGGTATCACCAGGTGAGAGTGGATGTATCTGAAACCAGGTAATTCCTGAAAGGGAAATGGCCATCTCCCACCAATTGTAACGATGGATGTGCTCTATTAAAGCCTGATCCACTTTAATGGGGGACTCCCAGCATGAGAGGCCACGTAAGTATGCAATGACACATACAGTATCGAGAGTGGGTGGGTGTTTATTCTAAATACCCACAGCACTGGGGTATTTGCACCTTTAACCAACAGAGAGAATTACAGGTAGTGAATACAGATCAATTTCTTCCAGTTGGTTATTGCTTTAACAAAATATTTTGTCACTTTTTCTAACATCCGTCTTCAGTCCCCCAAACAGAGCACGGAGACTGGGTACCTGCATAGTCAGAACTATCACTTGTCAGCCATGTCTTCCCCTTTGAGGCTTTGTGGTTTTATATGTAATAATTAAAAACACTTCTCTGGGATGTGAGAAGGCTTTTCTAAAAGGAGAGCAAGTTGCTGCAATACAATAGCGTAATATTTTTGAAGGTCATAATAATAAAGTAGGGGAAAGAGAATAATCATTATTGCTCTTTCTTGTAATTAGTTTGCTTTCTGATATCCCACACTGTAACTAGAACATTATTCAAGAACACCCATCACAGTGCTTAACAAGATTTAATGTACATTTATTCTTAACATGTGGAACATATAAAGATTTTATACTGAATAAATGAAATTCATTAAGCCAGAGGAAAAGGAGGAATTTACATCAAGTTTTTTTCTTTTTTAACTACATTATCTTGAAATACAAATGCAGATTCTTGTCACTGAAAAATCTTTGAAGTTGTGTTTCTTCCTTTTTTTTTTCCTGTATATATTTTTTGTCTGTAGACTGGTAACCATTTTCTTAAATCAATCCATACGTAACCATTTCCACACCTTGATTTATAAAGCAAATTGTGATCGGCTGCTCTCCCGAAATAGAGCATGACTTTATACATACAGAAACTTGTACATTACCCTCAGTTGTTGGTTTTCTGTGTTGGGTTTTTTCTTTTTTCTTTTTTTTTTTTATTATTTTTTGGAGATATGGCCCAAATGAAAGAAAAAAATAATTCTACTATCACTTTGTAGATACCACATCATGAAAAAGAAACTAAAAACTTTGTACTAAAAAAAAAAAAAATGAGGGTATGTTTCATGTACAACTTCTATATACATCACGGCCCTTAGGCAATAAAAAAATATTTTAAAAAATGATTAAAGGAATTGTGAAGAACTGTCATTGTGGAAGGTCAAAAAAAAACCAGATGTAGACAAGACAGTTCTGGTGAGGAAGCAATTGATGTTTAACTTCAGGTTTTGTTTAAAAATCTTTTAACTTGACTTATTTTGTTTTGTTTTGCTCCTAGCCTAATGTAACCATTTCTCCCGAGGAGAAATCAGTATCGTTTTGGATTTTGACTACTGACTGACACCCTCCTTGATCCCCTATACCTACATCACTAGAATCTTCTATTGCACAGAGCTTTGGGTGATGGTATACAAGTTTTTTTTTATTTTTTCCTTATCTGAAAAAATAAAACACACAGGAACTTGGTATGTTGGTTATTTTTCACCTTTTTGTTTCAAAGTGGTGAGATTTTTTCCCCATCATACAATGGTTTGCCATAACATTTTTTTTAAAAAGTCACTAGTTCGCTTCCCAAAAAATATGCAATACAAACATGGAAAAGAACATTGAAAAGGATAATCTATGGAAAAAAAAAAAGTGTGACCTTTGAATGTACTAGACAGCAACTTTGGTTAAAAAAAATAAAATAAAAAGATGTACTTATACACATAGACAGCAAATATTAATTTCATAACTGTTCAAATTAATAATTTCTTTAATTCCCAATTGGTAAATAGTGAATGGGGCAGAGGAGCAAAGATTCTTTTTTTTTCCTTCTTCCTACGTTGGATAAACAAGAACAGAAAACAGCCAGTTATATGTGACCCTCTAATCTCCACTCACACATGCTTGGCTTCTCACTTATGTCATAACTGCCCAATCTGAAAAAGTACATCACAGATGACAGATGCAACCAGAGAGTTCAGGACAGCAGATATTGAGATATCCAGCAAACGACCCTCGTGCAAAAGGAACTCGGAGCGGTTCTCGTCCACTCTCGCCATGGCCAGCAAGGCCTTGGCTGCCCTGCACATCATGTCTACGCTAGGCGGCTCCAGAGGCGGAGGCTGCATGTGCATGAGGTTATGCTGGCTCTGCTGGTACTGGGCCATAGTGACCCCATCCTCCAGGAAGCTTATCAAGTTTCCGATGCTTCCCTTCTGCACAGCTATTGCCCTTGCTGCTAATGTGTCCCCCTGGGCAAGGTTCGATAGGAGCGCCATGGACATTTCTCGGCAGACCGGGTTTTTGCGGTCCCCAACGTACCTAACTAAAGTAGCGTAGAGTTTCTCCTGACGGCTGAATGGGGGGGTGGCCAAGATAAGGTCCACATTATTGTCCTGGATACTGAGCTTACACAGGGTCTCCAGCACAAGTCTCTGAGGCGAAAGAACTGAGTTGGGCCCCACGGTTGGAAAAGGATCCTGTGCCTCTGCAGACGGGCACACCATCCAGTGCAGCAAGCCATCCAAAATTGGCAAACAGATGCTTTCCGTGTAAGCAGACAAGTCTAGCTGCCCAGAAATGTTGGCTAATGTGACCAATGTATTATCCCTCAAGACCTCGAGGCAGTCCCACCACCACTCATCCTTGCTGCAGGCCACCCCTTTGTCCTCCTCTTCCTCTTTCTCGTACGTCTGCGGCGCTCGCTTTCTTTCTGGATGCTCGTGGTGAAGAAGGATCAACTTTCCCAGGATCAGCACCAAGCCTGGATGTTTGGACATTTCGGTGTCATTGCCAGGCACAAAAGACAAGCTACGGACGATATTTGACACACAGATGCAGCGTTTGGCCAAGGAGTCTTGCCAGTGAGTTATGGTGCATAGAGGAGTCTCATCCCGGCTCCTTGGCTCATCCTCTAGCAGTTTAATATTCCGGTGGCTTTTGGCTTGATGGATCCCGAAGGGAAATTTACTGCTCTCTGTTTGGGAACCAGAGTTTGAGTCTTCAGGTAGTGCTCCTGGCCGAGCTGAGAGGACATCATCAATGGTTGCTGTTATGCTCTTTTCTTGTTGCTCCTCAGATTCACCTTTCCCCTCGAGGTCCTTCTTTTTGCTTGGAGAGTTCAAGGGAGGAGGGGCTTTCCTGCGTGGTGGAATCTCCATCTTGCTTTCAAAGTGAGTCTGGATATGCTCAGTTGTGTCACCACCACCAAGCTGCCAGTGGAGAAGTCCACTATCAAATTCCTGAACGCGTCCAAGTTTGTCAGATCGGTCAACAACAAATAGATTATTTTTCTTTACAATCTTTATTGGCAGCTTGTCAAATTTACTGGCTTGTTTTGGCCTCTCACTTGGATCAGCAATGGCACCAGGAGTGGAAAAAACAATGCTCTTTTCTTCTCCTTCTACCTTTTCATCCTCCCCCTCCTCCTCATCTTCATCAAAATAGTCAGTACATTCGTCATTCTCATCTTTTCCAGTATCCTCTGCCAAGGACTGACTATCATCTTTCTTGGCTGCTTTGTGATCAAGTGCTTTGTGGCCTGGATCTCCCACTTCATATTCCATAAGGATTCCAAAAATGTCAATCAGGCATTTTCTAAAATACTCTACTAAAAGCTCAAGAAATCCAGACAACTGAGGGGAGAAGAAAGAAAGAACATAAAAATCACATAAATATTTTTGTCTGCATGAAATTTTATTAGGAACACTGATGCATACATGTGTGAATATTTCTGTCATCCTGCTGTGGACTTGTGGCTAGGTCCTGCATGGCAGAAGTTAATCAAAAGAAATTCTTCTAGTCTGTTCAAACAGTGTATATTGTCAAACTATCACGGCTCCGTTTGCTTCAACTGTAATAACTATGAGAGGTACAGAACTTTATTAATGTCTCCTTTAAGACATAGCAGACATCTGGCTGAGCTGTTCTGTCCCCTTGGAAGTGCCTATTACTCTTCATTTTTTGTACAGAGTACTGAAGTTCCTAACTCGGCTATTTTTTCTGATTTGTACTTTTATTAGATATCTAAAGTTTGCAATTCTTCCTTTCCTCCTTTGTCTCTAAAACCAACTGTCATGTAGGAACCTGCAGTTCAGGGTCCAGGTACTAGATTATCTGTACCTGGATATCAGTACTGATATCCTAGATTAATATCTCATCTCTATTGGAATAGATCCAGTTTTTGTCTGGCAATAGTTAAAAATTGTTATTGGAGCCTGGTGCTTTAAGTCACCCTTCAGAAACAGTTTTCATTTAGGTTTAATCTTCTTAATTAACTTGTAATCACTTTCTTATGGAAAGACAGTAGTTGGACTTGGTATTAATTTACGCTTAGTGGCTTTATTATTAAAAATTCTTTGTTGTTATGATGCATTCAGCCCAATTGTCTGGCTTTTAATGTTTTTTCTTTTTTAATTGTGGGCTAATACGTTTGCAATAAAATGTAGCCTTTTGTCCATTCGATTTTCTCTTATGACTGCCAGCTCCTCAAAGAACTAAAACCAAACTGATGCTTATCAGAACCGCAGGAGTTACCAGGCATCGTATGGCTGCCACTGGAAACAGAGTCCAAGGCAAACATAACAAAAGAATGTATGTATTTACAATATGCCTGGTTTTCTGTGCAGTTTGCATAGGATGCATTAACACAATTTTTGACAGAATTCAGAGGAGATTCACCTCGTTTAACTTCAAACACCCACACTAGTCACACACCTAACCTAATTTTCTTGATTCCTTTTATAATCAATGGTCTTTTACAGGCCATTTCTAGGGTATGATTCATCTGACCTATTTTAGATCTCTTCTTCTGGGTGAAATAAATCATGCTATAGATATCCCTAGTTCTAAAGTTAGGTGGGATGTAATGTACCATTTGTGTCTGTATTTAAAAAAAAGGTCATTATATTTAAAAAATGATGAGTTACACTATTAGTAACCAAGGAGTGAATGGAGGAGAGAAACTAAATATTTAATTTGTACAAATTTTAGATTATGTGAATTATCAGCATGCCATCTATTACTACCACCTAACAGGCAAACGATTAGAGCAGAGCTTAAAAATGCTGGGAACGCAGTGAGGCAAAAGCACACACTGTTAAATCCTGTGTTGCTTGCATCCTGTGGATAGACAGTGGATTTTAGCCTTTAAATTGTCAATTTGGTATTCCTGTGAAAACTTAATTCACTGGAAGAAGAAACCAAACAGAAAATAAGCAATTAAATAAAATCCCGCAGTCTCACATGGAAGTACGGAATAGAATAAGCCATCACCAAAAGACAGCCTTCAAATCAGTTTAATATAGTTTTGCAAAGTCTTTTATGGAAGCACAGATTAAGAAAGATTACTAACATACTGCTGTTTTGAGGGATTATACTATCATGTGTGTGAATTTACACATTAGCCTTTTGGCAGTGCTAGAAGTCTTATATTCCTACATGCTCCTTTCTACAAGAAACATCCTTCTTTCAGGCTTCTTAATTTCCTCTATGTGACCTATATCTGTCTCCTGTTACTCACTGCTACCAATCATAAACAAGTGCAAGTTTTGCAATATTAAAATTTATGTTAATTAGAATAAATTGGAAAGGCCAGCATCATTTTTGTAGGTGTCTTATTTCACTTTTCTTTCCATGGAATGTTGAGAAGTATAATGCTTTCCCACCTACCTGAGAGAGGTTGAAAGTAGCAACAGTGCTGTCATCATACAGAAGAATATTAATAGTGTCTAGCGCCCAGGTACTTTCAGCCAAAAGACCAGATTTAAGAGACATCATCACTCTCCAGGCCTCAGGAGTTACTGGAAAAAGAAAGAGGGAGAAGTAAAACACTGTAAGTGCATCCTTGGAGACTGTTAATGAGTTCTGAAAGAGTAAACTCTGATGTTCTGAAGATGCAAATTTAAATTAAATGGTTACTGGTTAAGACCCTATTTTCACTGCTTAGTTCTGTTCAGTTTTCTGTAACTGCTGCTAAGCCTTAGTGCTGGAGAATATCCTAGCAGGGCCATTCTTCCTGACTCTGCTGAACCTGAAATAATCGTACAAACTTGAAGAACTTGACTAACCCAATTCATCAGTAAACAAAAGGTAGAGTACTCTGTCAGGAGTGTGGCAATCTGAAGTATGAGACCTTGAATGGATTAAATGTAACCAGAATTTAAGATAAGAAGATACTTGGGGACCTTCTTAAGAAGCGGGGCAGAAACAAACAGGACAAATACTATGGAATGATTGAATGGACCATTCAAGGAAAGCTGAGACTGCAACTACACAGCAGAACAGCATGAGCTTCCATGGAACAAAAACATAGAAAGCTTTGCTAAGCTAAATGATGTCCTGGTGATTTAACAGACATTCTGAAGGACCTTTCAACACATCTCATTTTGAAATCTGAGGCAAGCTTTATTTTTAATGCATTTGTGGAGACCTCAGGTGTCCATATAAAATATTGCTTTCATTTCATGTCATTGTCTGGGATGACTTTTACCTATCATCCTCACTGATGCACATGTTATCACATTTTTATGGAAGACAATCACATTATAGTTACCAAAGTTCACTATTTGTCAAGAGCGTCTTAAAATGTGAAAAAAAAAAATCAGAATCAAAGTCCCTTTCCTCACAATTTATATTAGGTTTTGTTTTGATGCTTACCAATATCTTTTGAGGTAATCTTTCGTCTTGGTTTTAAGACTGGTTGGGATGCTTCTACAGAGCCTGGGGGGAAGGTGATCTCTCGCCTGATCGGTGGTGGTTGGGGTGGAGGTCCTGTGACCTGTGACACTGGAACTGTGGGTATAACCTTTTGCATCTTCATGGAGGGTAGGAAAGGAGACTTGCTTGGAGACATACGGTTTTCCAAAGAGCGCTGGAAGGATGCTGGACTTGGAGCTCTAGAGATGTGGTTTGGCATAGAGGGTGGTGTCTGGTAGGATGACTGAGGAGGTCTAGTGATAGGCTGCATGGAGGCTGAGGATGACATATAAGAAGGCTGCCGTTGGTTGACATGAGAAGGCCACTGACTCTCGTGGTTTATCCTCTGGTCAGGTACCATCATATCATCAGTGCGATTCATCCCTGGATACGGAGGGGCCTGTGCGGGGCCTCCTGGACCTTGCCTGTTCTGGTAAGGGTAAGGCATATCATTTCGTGTTGGCCACATGTTCTGCTGAGGACCTTCACTGGAGGATGACGACTGCATGGGGCCACCAATCATCTGGGGAGGTATTCCATGCTGCTGCATTTGTCCTGGGCCCTGCATCCTCTCCCTGTTATATGGATACGGATACTGTCCCTGCATGGGCCTCCTGTCAGGCCCTGTGTAAGCGTTGCTGTACTGGTTATACATTTCCTGCTGCTGGTTGCCATACTGCATGTTATACATATCCCCTTCGTGGCGTTTGGCTGGAGGCCCATACATGCCATCCATGTGTCTCTTGTAGTTCTGAAAGAAAATTTTGGGAAGATGTGTCACTTTTACTCCACACACAATACAAATATACTGGATGAAAGCTCATTCGAAAAGCCGAAGGCGCTTAGTTCTAGAGGGATCATGCCGACTCCAGAGTCAGGCATACAGTGCGATGGTTAGGCTTGATCCAGTGCTTTCTTTTTAAGCCTCTGTTTTGCTGTGCTTATAACTGAATACTAAAAGGAAACTTATCCTTGGGCTAAATTTTCTTATGCTTGCTCTAATTTTCTCCCTTTCTCTTTCCTTCTCCATCTGTCAGACTAAATTCCACTGGTCATTTCAGACATGCATGAAAAGGCAATAGTCCTCACCAACTAAAATATTTTCACTTCTTTTTTATGCTTAGTCTACTAAGAAGAAAAATCTTTTAAAAAATTCAAAACCACCCAGTCAATCTTTTCAAGAGACAAGCACTGAATAAACTCCTAAAGTAACAAGATATGCTGCGAGCATGCATGTCTGAAACACTGAATCTTACAATATGACACAGACTACACACAGTAAATTTATTAATAGGAGAAAACAATCTGCTGCATTTGATACTCTGTGTAATTCCCAGGAATATGGTCCTCTTTGGGCAACTGTCCTCTTCCCAAATCATCCTAATCGCGTTTAATTTTCTGTGAGATTATTACAGCAAATGGTCACATCCAAACGTTCTGTTCTAGTTTATGCAGGTTCTTACCCTGCTGTTCTGTAATGAATTAAGCAATGTAACTAACAGCTGCCACCTATGGTTTATTCCCTCTTTGTTTCTCACCCTCTCAAGTGGGGAATGTTGTGTGAGGTAAGCTGTTTTACCTCGGGGAGAGCTGAGTGGTTTTTAAACCACACAAGCTTGTATGTATTTATGTTTAAGATGGCAGAACAAAAAAAAAGACATGTTGCTCTTCGAGGGGAAGGTGGTAAGGTTTGCAGCGGTCCTTAGTTCCTGTGGGAGTTTGTTCCACAGTTCAAACCACACTGAGTGCTCTGAAGCAAAAAATGTGAATTAAATGGGTGATTTTTGAATATATGATCTATGGCAAATTCAAAGTTACAGCTCCCCCGGAAACTCAGTAGCTCAGCAGCATTGTACAATGTATACTAATGTACTAGAGTTAAGATCAGATAAAATTCTCTCTGTATTCAATATGAGAAAGTTAAAACAGCTATGGGATTCATAAAGTCATCTTCCAACTCTGGTGCACATAAAACCACAACTACCGTATTGTATGAAAATATGTATTTTTTAAACTTGCTATAGAGCTTTCTGTCTACCTGAGAAATACCTATTTCCAGCCTTACATGAACTACTTGCTGTACTAAATTCCACCCTTGGGGTCAATTTATACATTAAGAAATGACTTGGCAGTAGCCACACCTAAGGAGATCATGTTTGTTTTGCCACAGTGACTCAGTGCTTAGAGCAGGCACTTGGGAATGAAGCATGTGCCTTTTCAAAAGCACTCCAGCACCCTGGTACATGCAGTGCCAACGTGCCCAATGATCCCAGTGCAGAGGACAGTGATGCACCTGAGCTCCTCCCTCCTGTGGACAGGCTCAGCAGGACACTGAGACTGCAAAACGTGTCTCTCTCTTCACCAAGATGTGGAATTCTGAGACCTCACAGAGGACAAAAAGCCATCAACACAGGTCACCTGCTGCGTAATAGCTCCTGGGATGTAAGCATTCATACAAGAATTGAAAAACCTGGCTTCAAGTGTTTCATCAGCCCTCGGAGTTCATGCTCCAATCACCTCCTTTGCAGGTCACTCCCTAGCCTTCGGGTTGTAGATAAAGCTTTGAAAGGGTCATTTTTCACATTCCTCCCGTACCACTACAGAGTAAGATTTAGGAAATTGTAAGTAAGCTACTGGCAACAGAATCTCTAGATAAATGAAGAAGTGGAATCCTCTGGGGATGGGAGGGAGTGGCCGAGGCCGGTCAGGATCCTTGTCCTTCATTCTCCACTGCTTTTCTGTATTAATGCATTTTGCATTCAAGAGTCATTTTACAAAATATATAAACAGTACTAAGGACAGGGCCAAACATATTTTTACAAATTCTAGCTGTCTCCTTGCTTAAATGAACATGTAGTTAATATATTCCCTACACACGTTAGCATGGAACATCACAAACTGTTCTGTTATATATCTTTGCAATTTCCCCACTAAATCACCTAGACTGCTAGCATATGCTCGTCATAAAAAACAACAAAACAGTTTTTCGATTATGCCATTTTAGAGATGTTATGAACCAAAGAGATAAGCAAGAAATTCTGAAATTTAAATTTATATATGTTTTTGCTACAGTGCAATCTAAGATCTCTTTTGGTTTCTCCCCACAGCACTCCCAACCCCTGACCCCAATTTCCTAGTAAAACTCTATCCCAAACTGAAAAGAACTATCTGAAATTGGCTCAAAACTAGTTTACATTTCAGTTTTTTTATAATAAGGAAATGTGTTCTATTCTGGAAGCCAACTTCAGGTATTATATGACTAGGACTGAATTAATAACACGCAGAATGAAACTGGTCCTGTTGAAGTCAGTGGAGACTTGCTATTGACTTCTAAGGTGGGATTTTGCTCACAAGGCATTAATCATACATCTAACAAAAAAAAAAATCTTGTTAATTAATATAATTTGTATTTTTGAGTTATAAGGGTTGGGGAGACTGCAATGTACAAATTTTTAAACTATTTTCAACAGCAATAATGTTCTCTCTTACATATTTGTACCATATTATTACTAGAGACATCATGTGGGAATATGCCCTCTAATCTATATTAAAATAGGTATCTCATACGACCCACCCCCGCACTGAAAATAATTGAGAGTGCTGCATGTTTTACTTTGTTCCAGTTCTCTGTTGGGTTCACTTGGCTGCATGACATTGAGTTAAGGCCCCTGAACCTGCAATCCAAGCCGCTCTTCTATTTGATCCTGGAATCGAGGCAACGTCACTTCACTTGTCTATGCTCTATAACTTTCCCAGTCTGCCGGTTATTAACTTGGGACGATCACTTGATGCACATCCAAAGCCACAGAACATCTGTTAGAATTTACATTCTTCCAGTGTAATGAACACATTTTCCTACAGCTGCACATACATTGCTTATCCATACAGGCTGTGACTTTGACCAGAACTACAGTGCTCCTCTGTGCCAGAAGACATACACTGTATAAACAAATTTTTGAATGTATACAGAATCCTGGGGTGAATTTTTTTAAATAAATGTTATGAACATAGCCATTTTCCCCTCTACTACCTGCTGCTGTGGATACATTCCAGGTTGATGTCCTCCATATGGTGGCTGTCCTGAGGGAGGTCCTTGTCCTGGATATTGCTGCCCATATGGTTCATGCCTAAAATAAAGCATTCAAATCAACACTTAGAGCTGCTGGAGTTTTCAAGACACCAAGAAAAGTAAAGTCCTCTGAAAATCTTGCACCTTGAAGGTATCTGCCATCCAGAAACAAGGTGAAGGTACAGTCTGTATGGTCCTGAGCCTGAGGTAGTAAGCTCTGCTGGAGCTGGTAGTGGGAGGAAGGAGGTGAAGCAGACAGAAGAAAGGAGGAGCAGTGAAGAACCAAAAGAGGGGTTTAGAGGGAACAGTCAGGAACGTATGGTCAGCAAAGAGGTAAGAAAGGCAGCTGCAGACACGGGGAGCCCATCCTTGCTGGGAAAGTATCTGGCATACAGCTCAAAGGTTGCAGGTAAAAATTCTTGTATTTGAGAATGCCAGCCTAATAGCAAGCTACTTTCTGGATTATTCAAGAATATATCAATTTAAATTGAGTAAAAACAGTACTCATAATTTTGTTAATGTTCATGTCATTTTTAATTAAAGCTACCTAATGAAGCATACACATAAGAGACAAAGTTGTGCTGCACTTGGAAACTTACCTGTGGCCTTTAAGACCTCTGAGGAGCATTACAGTGTAACTGCAATATTTTTAGCATAGCTGAATGAAATTTAGGTTGCTGAAATCAAGTACTTGGAAAGCATTAAGATTGATAAATAACACTGTATTGCAGGCTAGTATGTCAGTAATTCCTCTCTGTACACTACCAGCGAGAACACATCAACAATTAGAGGATAATTATGGAAGTAATGTATCAGGGAGAGTCACAGAAACAGAGGACTGGGGAACTTGACATGTTAAAAGAACTAATGGGACCTCATTTTTCCAGAAGCACAGAAAACTAATTTTTTTTTTTTTGAGAGAAGACCAGAGAGAAAGCAAAAGCAATCCTGTATCTCCTAAAATTATAACATGGATAGAGAGAAATTATCCAATGCGAGTTAAAAGAACAGTGTAAATGAGGGGAGTTGTCTGTAGCTGCCCAAGAGTACATGCAGTAAGATAAAATTCAGCAAAGGTACACATATGTTATACGTAAGGGAAGACTTTCTAAATGTTCGCTTTGTTAGCCACAGGATAACCACAAGCCAGGTGAAGGTGTGGAAGCTTCAGAAGTGGTGTAATCTAATGCTGCTCTGGAGAACTTGGGCCTGTAAACTATATTCTAGTTCAGTGCTGACCAGCAGATACACAGGTAGGATGTACACTCCTTTTCTAACATCTCTGATTCTACTACTACGGAAGGTCAACTGACTCACGCAAGCCTCTGCTCCCCTGCAAGAAACTGAACCAACCGTAAAAGCCTAAACAAGAACAAGCAAAACAGAAGTAACACACCAAGAGGCCACATGCTCTGTCTGTGTGCTGTCACAGAGGCTGCTAGCACTCGTTAGCTGGTTACTGTGGGTATTACAAACAGAGAAATCAGTGTTCACCTTTGCTGGCCAGCATAATGATTAGGAGAGTACATGCTTGGGTTACTGTTTGAAGGCACCACATTGCTTTGACCAGGTGGTGCCATACTGCCTTCAGGACCCAGCCCATGATCTGACCTAAAAAATGACAAAGGAAACCTCATTCTGTAACAAGTACTTCTTTTCCAAAATTGTCAACAAAACAAAATAAAATAAATCACGCCCCTTAAAGAAAACATTCTCTTGACTTAACACCTTCCACTGGAGCCCTTACACTCACCAACTCCCCAGCAATGTGACCAATTGAACAGCATGATTATGTTTGTCTAGATTTGTCGACACATCTACTACTTAAAACTACTGACTGAAAACTACTCTGCCCTTACACTTTAAAGACCCACAGTGCACCACTGTCTACCATCAGGAACCAAAAGAAAAGCTAAACACACAGCCTAACGAAAGTAAAAGCAGGAATATGGCCAGAGCAGCGAAACCTGCCAGAATACTTAATATAATCCAAACATTCCCAAAACATTTTGCTTGCTCTACCAATGCTTAGATGTCAGTGATTTCACCATTTTTTTTTCCAAAGCCTTTCCCCAGATAAACAAAAGAAGACCAAATTTATTTTGTGTGCTTCAGTGAAGGACAAACTTATGAGAATCCTGTTGGACACACTGCAAGACTGACGCTGCTACAACTCTGACAACAGACTCCAGACTCTCCAAAGGCAATTCACTAACAGACCACAAATCAGACACATTTAGATTGAAAATTTTGCTTTCCATAAAAAGCCAACCAGCAACTGTTTAGGTGAAAACACGGCCAGGAGACCAACTCAAGTGCTACTTTATGCCATCACAGCCCAGCCCAGCCCAGCCCAGCCACCAGCTGAAGGCAGCTGTCAAAGACACCCACAAGCTCATCTGCTGCAGCCTGAGTGACTTCTGAGGTGTGACAATTCCTCCTTATTAATTTCTGTGAACAGCTAGACTCAGTCATTACCAGTGGTTTGACTCCCAGTGATTAGTAAGATGCTGTACGAAATGTAGGCTGCTATGTTCTCTGCAAGGTGCAATGGGAAAATGAGATGGAAAGAGAGAGAAGAGAGAGGATCATTTTCACTAATGGGCTTTGCTTTTTCCTAAAGATTGACTCACCTCCTGTCATAGCCACTTCCATAAGAGAACTGCTGTCGCTGGCTCATGCTCATGTTGGACATTGCTCCAGATGGACTCTGGTTATACATATCTTGTATTCCACTGTTAGGCATTTGTCCAGGGGTCATGAAAGGCTCATTGCTTCCAGGCACTGCAACAGTCAGGCAAATTAAATTTATTATTCTGGCTGTCTAAAGATCCCTTTCTATTCAACGAAGTATTTTAGGAGAATGTTCAGATCCCTAACACTGCCGAGGAGAATTAGTTGGTGTCTGACAAGCTCTCTGGGGTCTGATGGAAGACATGAAGCACCACCACTACCAAGATGATGGGTATAATATTAAGGAGCTGCACGTGAGGAAAGAAATCTCCTCCTATGGAACTGAGCTATCAGGCACCAGGCAGCTTCTGCCCTCTGGTCTTAACAGCTGAAGATGAACTTATTCTTGTTCTTTTCACCCCAAACAATGCTAAAAATGAACGCAAACATAAGCCTTACAAAACAGATGAGAGCAAATCTGCTAGTTTGAACTACAAAGCTGTCAGAATCAAGCCTTTATTTTCCCCCATAAAACCCTCATACACACATATCCAGTAATGTTGTTATGGAAAGGATACTGTATCCTAATGTAGCTTCTCAAGCAGGATGGGCATATTCTATGGCTCCAAGAAAAGGCACTATTATCAGATATAAATCACCAAGCAAATAGAAGAGACTCTAGCCTTTAGTCCCTCATAGTAGATACTGAACAGAGATATTTCTGTTTCGACAGGATGAAGTGAAATGTATGACAAAGTACAATACACCCACTTAATCTCACATGGATATAAAACCCAAAGTGAATCTAAAGCAGAGAGAGTTTTCCCTTCCTTCAACTGTGTTATATGTTAGTGTCCACAGTCCAGGCAAAAGGATTTAAAGGAAAGGCTTTAAAAAAAATCACATCCGATTAACTATCCCTTTTAAAGCATCTCCTCACTTCATCACACCTCTCTCTTTCCTCAATTTCTGGGCCTCTTCTCGTCGTATCTCCCTTTTGCTCTGTTGTAGTTTACACCTCATCTCCTCCACCTGCTCTTCTCTTTACAGCCATTGTGAGCCCTGCTTGTGCTCTTTCCTCCCACTTTCCTATATCTGAGGCATGCAAGATTGATTCATTTTAAGATCATTTTACAATATCCACAAAACCAGCTGTAGGTTAAGTACCCAAAAGGACCAGAGTCAGTTTTGACATTAATTTTAAATTTTGCTTTCTAAAAATAAACAAACTTTGAGTGTGTTTATCACCTTTTGTCAGAGGCTGCCCAAGTAAAAAGAAAATTCGCTTTACTATTCTGAAAAATATGTAAACTGAGACAGAGAGCATTAGGAGACTCGCTCAGTTTCATACAGTGAATTCCCAGACCAGTCCTACTACAGCCAGGCATGTTGCCTCACCACTTCTTCACATTCTAACAGTGAGGTCCAGCACTTAATTTGCAGAGTGGCTAACCAACCTCAAGAAATATAAAATGTAACCCCATGATTTATGCCATTTCCCAAAATGTATTCCTACAAGCATTTTTAGGATTCTGTTAATTCCAAAATAAAGGGTGTGACTCTGGGCAGGGAAAATATGACCAGACCAGAAACACAACTGCACTGCACCTCTCTTTTTGCTACAAGGATACCAATGGCAAAATCACCGAAGTAAAAAAGCTCATTTTCACTCCAACTTTTTGATTACCTAAGACACAGGGAAGAACACTTAAGCTCCCACAAAGAAAATACCTTTTCTCATTCCACCGAAAGGATCTTTATTCGGCTCATATGGCATCCTTCCCATCATATCTGGCATGTTTATTCCCTGCTGGTATGGTGCATTTGGCGTCATGGAGTTTCGCTTTGGGAACGCTGAATCACTTACATCAGAAAAGGGATCATGCACACTGACTGCGCTGTTTCTAGCAGATTAAGAAAAAAGAAACATTAACATCATCCTGTATTCATAAGAACTGTGAAAACAGCCTAGACTACAGTACAACTAGCTCACCAAGTTGTGGCAGCAATCAGTGCAGGATACATCCAAGGAAGATGCAGAAGACTTTCACGATGGACAATCATTAAAAAGAACCTACCCACTTTTTCCCCAGGCTTCTTTGTCTACTTACCTCAGAGATCAGGGTTTTTCATCCAATCCTATCGTTTGTTCATTCCTATTACTCATATGAAAGTCTAAACCTTCCTGAAATTTCACTAAGCTGTTTTGTTCTTTCTTACATAGCGAAAGAAAACTCAATCTGAATTGAAGATGATTAGAAAAGGTTCTTGCTATCCTTTCTGCAGCATTACAGATGGAGAAAAAAAGAACCTAAGTAAATTAAGTTTGGAGTGGCTCTGTAGGCAGATCAGAGCTCCCTTGTGTTCCTGCTGAAGTCATAAAGAACTGTTTTGCTGGACTTCAGTGGACTAAGGCTCCTCAAAGAATGGTGAGAAGGCTTCACTTCAGATTAAGCTGGTCTGTGTGACTTGCAGAGCACAGAACTGAGAGGGATCTCTTGGTCCATCCAGTTGAACCCTCTGCTACTCAACCACTGTTACTGTACATGCTTTTGACAATTTGAATTTAAGTAACACCTTAACACCACACATTTCTCTGTCCTGAGCATGACTGGATCTGTTGACCAGAGGTGTACAGGATAAGTGAGGAAAGGAAGGTTGTGGTTCTACGTTGCTGCTGTTAGGTTCCACCTTCCTCCCCACTACTGACATATTCATGTACACCTCTTTGCATTGGTGCTTGTCTGATCCTTCTCTGGTGTTTAGAAAGCTAATGGATGTCCTACTCCTTCCTCCCTTTCTCTCTCCTCCAAAAATAAATAATTTTCCGCCACTTTTCAGGCTCTGACTGGTTTACCACAGAATCATACGAGTGCCAAGCAGCTAGGAAAGACTGGATTAAACTGCTGTAGAACTAGAGCCCAACAAAAAACGAATAAAGCCCTTTTCATACCTGCCACCCTGCATAGGTGTCATCTGTCCATGAGGTGTGGATGCTGGTGTTGGGGGCTTCAAATCGCCTGGCACTTCTGTCATGGAATTACTACCAGTGGACTGTGGAGTCTGTGGGCCTTGCAAGGAACCAGAATTAGCTGAGAAATTAAAAAAAAAGTAATTATTGAAAGGTAGCAGTCAATTCCTGTGGAAATAATAATCATCAAGGAAAAAAATGGTTCTTTCCTCCAGAAGCCTGTGTATACCTTAATCCATCTCAGTACTTTGTAACTTCCCCAAAATCCTCTGAGATCAGGATATGCTGTGTAGTAATAGCCATCATCTTTCCTAGAATCATGAATTTAATCTGCTGCCTGAAGCAACATGAATAGAAATCATCCAGATGAAGGATCATTTAAATCAGAGGTCAGGGATACAAAGTTAATTGTCTGTAGTTTACAACAGAGTAAATGAAGGTTGTTCTTTGGCGCAGCTTCTTCATATAATCATTATCACAACACATGCATTTATAAGAAATATTTCAGCCAGAAGCTTTTCATCATAAATTTAAGCTGCTATATTAATATAAATTCATGATTTTATTTAGCACTAAAAGGCAGACATTTCCATGGTGAAACATAGCAAATGATTAGTGGCACACTCCAATCCCGTGTCATCTTTGAGACAGCATGGCAAAAGGTGGTATTTAAGAAATGCAAAAGGCAATCTGGGATCAGAAGAAAACAGTAACTGAAAGTAGAATTTGAACAGGAGGCTACAGCTAACACTCCTAAAAGAATTGTAAAAACAGAAATGGACATCTTAACAAAATGTTAGTTAGGGTCAGTCATGGTAAAGCATGTGTAAAAAGACCAGGTCAATTCTGCAAAGCATCTGTTTAATCTGCAAAAACTTGTTTGTTGAGATCTCAGAGAGCAACAGAGTATCTGCACTAGTGTCCTCCTTAATGGAGGTAAACAGCTTGATATTCTTGGTATAACAAACATAGAAGAGCATTTTACTGTTGTGTTCTGATGTGACTGAGCAGCAATAAGGGCATTAAATGAATACATCAGATATTGGTAATGTTAAAGCTAATGGTAAAATACATCCAGACCAGTCTTTCAGAGAAGACACGAAAGCTACTATTTTTATATGACTACTGAACAGAAACATGTCCTGAGCCCAAACCTCTACACAGTAGTTTTATGATTTAGAAGGTGGTAAATGAGGATTAGTAACAACATCTAAGCCTTGGATCTGACAGGCCTTGCAGCAGAAATTCTACAGAAGGAGAACTTGTAGGATTCAAGTCTTTAGATGCAACTGGGAAAAAAATTACCAAGAGAAAAAATTCACAAATCTAACACAGTGAATAGGACATGGATTTGGCTTGAGAGGTCCTTCTTTTTTATGAATTGTCATGTAAGTATTCTACTGTGCCTGCCTATCTATGTTCAAAAACCAATTAACAAAACTTTATAAATTACTGTTAGAGGGAAAATTGGAACAAGCAGTATGGGTTTCTCTTCTGTATATGAAGGAGAGTAGTTTATAATTGACTCAGAATCCTAGAACACTCATCATCCTGACAGGCAGAGCTTGTTTTTAACTGAAGAACACCTTTTTTATATGTGTTTCATTTATATCTGTAACACATGTTCCCGTATCTGGAAATCAGTCTCAGTAGCAAGTACCTATGTAAAATCCACATTGTGTGGACCACATTGTTCTTGTCCTCAGCTTTCTGAGGCATTTTTGAATTATGCTTACATAGTAATGAGGTTCAAAAAAAGTTTAGGAAAAGCTCTCTGATTGCATTAATACAATAACAAGAACATTTGCAACAACTAATGCTACAGTTAACTGAAAGCTTTAGTGCTATAATAAAACAAAAACTCATCATATTCACATAAAATGAGCTCTTTGTATGTATGACCCACAAGCAGGTCAAGATCATTCTTCTGTCCTTGAGCTTTAAACACAATTCTAGATTCTTCTAAAAGGCTTGAAAGCATTTCTGAGTTATGCCACAGATTGTCACATACCATCCTGCTGTATTAGAAACATGTAAGTAAACATCTTAGTGTACCCACAGACTTACTGTAAATTCGGATATTGCCTAACCCTGCATATATCTCTTATGGTGGGCTATTAAGAAGCAATTAAGCTTTTCCCTATCCTACCTGAGCAAGAGCTTAATTCATATCTCAAGCAAACATAAAGGAAAAAAGTAAAAGATTTTTCAGTATTTATGGGCTGCAGGAGTGCAAAATTTTTAATAACAATGTGTTTCATATAATCTTATATAAAGAAAGGTTTAAAAGAAAAAAGAAGATATCCAATTGAGAAGCTACAAATCCAATTTCTATCTTCTGGGTGGCAGTTACAAGGTTGGTTACTTTTCCTCAAGCCTCTTTCTAAATGACTGGTTATATAGAACTGAAAAAATGGAAGGCAAATGCTGTCATGAGAAGTGCAAAGTTTCTGGTACTGCTTTGTTAATACACTTTGCCCCTGACCTCCATTGGATTAGGGACACTTCTACAGAATAGAAACTGCAAGTGTTTCAATCTCTGGATTAGGACTCCATCTACCAAGAAGAGCCTGTATTTCCTATTTCACCTTAAATTTTACATTTGCTGGGCTGCACTCTGAAATTTTTACATCTATTTTTGCAGGGATTTTATTATGTTAGATGTTTAATTTTGATTGTGGACATTCTGAAATAGAAACAGTATCTTTTAGAGTGCTTCATAAGCTTCAGTATTAAACCAAACTCTAAGAAGGAAGACAAACAACAGTGTTCTTTCAGGAAAAGTAATCTCCGCTTACATGATTTTGCAGCTGTCTTAGGGACGTCCAGGAAAAAAGACCTATGGGTTCATAGCTACTGAATTCCTCATCTCACATCCACGTCTAAGCAACAATTGTCTTTCAAGTATCATAACAGATTTGTAAGAATATGCTTTTCACAATAGAAAATACATCAAAACTTAAATACGATTGACATCTTGGTCGGTGAGAAGGTGAGGTCTTCCACAGTTTGCTGTGGAAGCATGTGTTAATAACACATGATAGCATGCATTATTCTCTGCAGCATGGAATTATAGTACTGGCATGCCTTTTGCCTTGCAAAGCCTGCATGGCAGTAAGTACTGCTTTCAGGAAAGACCGTTTATTTACCAGAGAAGAAATATGCAGTTAAAAGAAAGATATAAAACCTTTCTCTTGCCAGCAATTTTTTCCCTTTGGAAAAAAAAAAAAAAAAGAAAAGGAAAGAAGAATGAAACCTCTTGAAACTCCATTAATGTGAGGCCTGACATGCTCTCTAGGATATCCCTACCTTTTGCCAGAAGCTACAAATGTATACTCTAAAGTAAACAATGGAAAGGTTACTGAAGGTTAAGTACATTCACATACTTCAGAGTGAACAGCCAGCCACCACGCTGGGAAGATAATTTACACAGCACGAACCCAGTGCCCCAGTTAGGCTGGACTGGGGGCCGCCGGCTGCTGCAGGGCCCCCCGGGCAGGCGTGGATGCAGGCACGGGGCACCTCCGCCTGTCCCCCCAGCCACCCCTCCCAAGCCCTGGCCCATCCATCTTCAGTGGGGATTCCCTGGCCGGCCTCATGACACGCTCCATGACATCACCTGCCTGCTAATAATAGCACTTCAGTCAGCCACCCGCCAGCAGAGACGGATGGGTTTGGTTACAGACGCGCTCACTGAACGGCTGTGTCCTGCCATGCCGTGCCGTGCCCCCCCGCCAGCCCCCTCCCCAAGTCTCGTTTCGCTGCTGCCAAGGAAACGCAGGCAACACGCTCCTGGCGCCTTCTCGCTCCCTCTTTCCAGCACAATCATATGATTTTTCCAGGTTTGCTTTAATGAAATCTCTGTTGACATCAGGGCCAGCTGCTGTTACTCACAAGCATCCTCAGCTGGACCACTTTGGCCATCCTGTTCATTCAACACAGGATAAACTCTGAGCCTGTTATTTTGAGAGTTGTGCACACATAACCACACAATGCAGCTAAGAATTCAGAGTGCCAGAGTATAGCAATGGAAAATATCTCCTCCATGCTGATGCTCTTTTGGAATTTTTTCTCCAGCATCCATTAGTGCTTACTGTAATGGTGCCCAGATTTTTTCTCAGTTTAGAACTTCCCACATTATTTGTGACCATTTTGGTCAAAACTATCGAACACACATGACAGGAAAAGCATTTTGTCTTCGCACCCACTCCTGGAAAGAAGGAAGAGCTACGATGCCTCTCTCTCTAATGGAGTTTCTACACAGCAGAAGTCATCAGCAGTTGACACGGACCTTGGCACAGACCCAGTGACCAGGACAGAAGGCCAACAGGGCTCTGCAATAGTTAGTCTGTCATTAAGCATTTGCAGCTGGCCTTCGCTGCTGATGGCATTACCTGACCCAGGCAGATTTAAGCTGACACAAAGGCCTCAGCCTACCACAAACACGTCGCCAATCTGCACAGCCCCAGAGCAGTGCAAGGCACATTAAAACATTCAGACTCCCACCCCACCCCAGGAGCTTTATGAAACAGCAGAAGAGGCTCTGACAGTGATATGAAGTGAGAACTATTAAAATGAGCACCTAATCCTAACCCTTACACCTTGGCTACTGTGCAAATCTCTGCTGATCAAGGCCAACCAGTCTGTCACTTCGCTGCTCTACTCTCACTCCTTTTTTCAACTTCTTATAATTGCTGACACTATCATGAATTTCACTGCACATAACACTAAATTATTCACTCCTTTACGTACCATTTACCTTACTGATGATGTTGTAAAAAACAGAAGTGATGGGAGAATCCCGAGTATCGTGCTACAAACAAATGGACGAGCACGTGATCCCAGACCACTGTCTCGCAGTCCCATAAACTTGACTTACACATCACATCCTTTCCTTGATCGTGCTCTTCCCTAAGAATCTCCTCGCCATGGCTGTTGCACTGTTTCCTAGCACTCTGCACTCTAAAGGTCATGTGTGAGGCAGTCACATAACCACCCCTTGGATGTGAGACATCTGCAAGAAGGGATTTGCTCTAAGCTGCACTTCAGCCTGCTCCCACCTTGCATAACCCCCACCTGGGAACTATGATGACACTGGAACCGAATCCTTCTCTGTACCATAAAAGCTTCCAGTCCTGATGTATTCTTATGAGCAATTGAAATATTTAATTTTAGAAGTTTTATGAAGATCAGCTGACTTAAGATCTCAAGACTTGTCTCATAGCATCAGCTTGTTAGAACTGGACAAAATACAACACTCACCTCTGAGACTAATCCGTCTGCTTTTCTATCAGCCCTAATACTGTAACTAGTTCTCTGCAAATGGATTTGGCTTCTAAGTGGCTCTGCCTACACTGAGCTAACTGCACAAGAGAGGCTAATGGTTAAAGCAAGGACCTTTGGAGGCTACTGTTTCTTGTTGTATTGGGCTCCTGTTCCCTCTGAATGCCAAAGAGTGACAGATTATCTAAAGTATGTCTACAACTCTGCTTCTTTTGTGCAACTAAAATGTTAATGTTGGTATATACTAAAGGAAAAGGAACAAGAAAAAAAGCTGACTATTAAAGAGAACAGGCTTGTACTCTCTGAGGCATCTATACCTCAGCGGGATTTCATGCACTAAAGCTGATACACACTGGGAAAGCCTTTCTCCGTACAGAAGTGCAGTCCCATTCAGTGACACGAGCTCTTTTCTCTCCAACAAAACAAACCTTGAGATCCTTGCTTGCTTCCCTCTTTTCTAGTCTCTATGTCCTGCTGTGTTTTTATTTTAGAAAAATAGTTTCAGTTCTCCTCAAAGACAGCTTGCTTGAATGTTATGATAAATTTAAACTTGGACTTTGCCATTTTCATTTGTAGCATCGTGATGCAAAAAGACCCTGTAAAGTGGTACATCTGACATTTCCATTCCTTTGTTTCATGTTTACATATTTAAATAACAATTCTTCACCTCAAAATTCAGCTGATTTACGGTGATCATCTCCAAATCAACTACTGAGAGCAGCACTGGAGAGAGAAGGGAAGGGAGGAGAGAACAAAGCGTAATACTCTTTCATTTTTAGAGACGGATTAATTTCTTCTTCACTGTCCTTAACAAGTCTAACTGTTCCAGCTTCCCTTACCAGTCTTCTCAGGAGGTGACAGGCACCTCCACCATATATTGTTTTTTGCAGCTGTGCACCTTCAGGACATTCTGTGCTCATTTCAGACAGATAAACATTTGGACCATGGGCTTTACTTCTAGTACCAAGTGTTTTTCTCTATCTTCTAAACTTGAATTGCAAAGTAACCTAATCTCCTCTCTATTAAACAATCACCACTGGGGTACCTGATAACCCTAGGTTTTAACAAGGCGGAGGAAATATTTAAGTTACTACACAGAGATGTACTTAGGAAGATTTTAACTAAACACTTCCTCAAATCCTTATACTGAATAAATCAGACTGAGAAAGATTTAAGCCTTATCACTGTTATCTTTTTCTGTACTGACAAAGCACTATTGTAAGAGATAATCTTGGAAAGGCCAGAACTTTATTATATGATTATAAAGGTCTTTGCAATTTTCTAGTATCCATGATAGGGTACTGAAGTCATGGAATTGCAAACTGTCTGCAGGGCTTGCTGGATCTCTGACTCTCCACTTCCCATTTTCAGCCAGTGAACTGCACTGACAAAAATTAAGTTAATTAATATTTTCCTAAAACTGCCTTCTAATGCAGGAAACTGCTGTAAACATTCCAGAAATTATATTCTCTTGGCAATAAGTGACAGTGGTCTGCCTAATAGTAATTGTGGCAGTAGTTCACAAATTTTGTCAAAATATTTTGTTGGTCAGAAAAACTAATAACAAAGGGAATAATCCAAAATAATTAAAGGATTTTTTTTACTCTTCCATGGGTAGTCCAGAAGTCAACATCTAGACTAACACTATGACTCTTCCTATATATTCAAAATGTTTCTACTTAAGAATAGTCCTGCCTTGAGTATCAACTGAGACTTTCAAATCTTGAAAATCTTAAGTGACGTGAATTTAGAAAGAAAACAGTGGTTTCAAACACCACACCATACACGCAAAAAAGAACAGCCAAAACAAAGCAATCCCAGTTCCAATTTTTCAGATGAGAAGATAAAAACAGTGATCCTAACGACTTATCTGACACACAGGATAAGCAACAAAAGAACGGAGAGCGTGCCTCCAAACTAGGATGCCTGGCAGTGGGGATCCACCGTACTCTCAGCTCTCCATCTGCCACACATTGAGCACGAGCTGCATCAGAGCAACCATCTGAGATACGCTGATCAGCCCAGCATCTGCCACCCTGCTCCAACTGAAGCCTTGCTGATCAACAGTTGTGTTGAAAAGCAGCCTCAGTTCCAGCAAGGAAAGTGCAGGTACCAGAGCCTGACCTTCAGACAAAAGCATGCCCCTATCTTACAGCAGAAGCACACCCGTGCAGAACTCTTGTTCTTTTTATGACGCCCATGTCACTGAGTGTTAAGGGTACGCTGGCACACACGTCTTTGTATGCTGGAGTGAGCAAGGACAAACCAGACACATGACTGCAGATGGCCCTTTGGAGTTAACTCTGATTTGACTCAGGAGCAGGCTCCAAGTTTGAGAACAAGATGCCAACAACAGATTTATCCTTGTTGTTTGTCCAGCATTATCAAGACATGCTTATAAATACGTAAGGTGCAACAACTTAGTATGCCTTGCATTCAAAAAATGGTTGTGTAAGAGGCTGCAGTTTATTTGACTTACCAGGAGATGGCGGCTGAATCTTAGGTTGTTTCTTGGTATCT
Source organism: Melanocharis versteri (assembly GCA_013397845.1). Lineage (NCBI taxonomy): Eukaryota > Metazoa > Chordata > Aves > Passeriformes > Melanocharitidae > Melanocharis > Melanocharis versteri. The sequence goes on from VZTG01001422.1 coordinate 31,033, forward strand.
CCAGTGCTGAAGACTTCTGGAGGGGGCTCCTCCCCTCGCTCAATCTTGCACTCAAAGGCAAACAGGTACTGAATGTATTGTTTTTTCAGGGAGCTGGCTGCGCTGCTCGAAGTGCCAACGTTCAAGGTGGTTGCCAGCTCACGCCACTTTTTGTTTTTATTAACCTAGCAAAGTAAACAGCAGAATCATTGGTTTGCAGCAAAGCGCTTTGTTTAAGTCAGGAAACAAAAAAGGGAAAAAAAAAAGCACTTAATGTCTTGGTTTACTTTTTTTTTTATTTTCCTCTTTTAACTAATGCTCATTACTCCCACACGCAGTAATGCACAGACAGCATTTACAGTTATAAAGCCATTAAGGAACCTGCTGATAGCTACATAAAAAGCTTTGCTTGTGGAGTCTTCTGCATGGTGCATCCTTTAAACGTCTTACGCCCTTCCAGGGCCTATGCTCTTCAGTTAGCAATCCATCTCCAAGCAAATTCCTGCTCACTCTCTCCCTCCCTGACACCCACCCACACCCACCCCATTCTAATTAAAAAGCAGCTTCTAAAATATAATTTAGAAAGCAATAACAGTGTTACTCTGCAATTTGTTTGAACACTGATATGAAAAATAAATTTTTCTCCCAAATAGCCACCAGCTGTCAAACAGTTCAGCTTGTAATTCCTGGTTCAATTCCTTTCACTTTAGTGCATCTTGCAGGGACAGATCAATGATCCTCTGGCTAGATGAGAGGCAGAGTGAAGCCAGGCCCCTTAATTAATTAAGGCAGACTTCAAACACTCACGGCTGGTCCAGCAATACTCTGTATTACAATGCTGACTGCACCACTCCACTGTGGGTCTTGTTTGCAGTGTAAGGCTGAGAATATTGAAAGACTCTGCTCATGAGTTCCTCAAACACAGCTGATCCGTAATAATAGCGAAGTTCATTTGTCATCCTGGATGATGCCACTGACTCACTCGGCTGTACCACTCGTAGCAGCCACTGCTTTTGCTGTAACACCTGATGCCTTTAAGTTCATTCAACCAGTTATGCAATTTCTAGGTATGAACCAAGGAGCGGGGTCAGCACCAAAATAAATTGGCTTTAAACATCTGAGAAATCTCAGCTTCTGTGGGTAGCAATTCTGATTCCATGATGTCTGCTACCTGCCCTAAGGCCTGATATTTTAATGACTCCAACTTAACTGGTATAGCTAGAAAGATTATCATTAGCCATACTATTCCTTAGTCTGTGTGCCAGCAAAAAAACCCATTTTCTTAAGTTTCTCTCAGTGTTTAATAACACTGTAACTGCTGCCAGTCAGCAAAGATCTTTTGAGGATGGCATTAACAGCAAGCAGGTTGGCAGGGCTATGCTAAGTGTTTTTATTTCTCTGGTGCACCATGCAAGAACCCACGAGTTAAAGGAGACCAGATTTTCATAAACTGCCCTTGTTGAGGCTTGAAATCCAGTTACACAGCTCTTTGTGCCTACTGGCTTACAGCTAAGTGGTGCATAATGAACACATTGCATAATGCAAACAGAAACGTTCGTGCCTAAATGCCCAGTATATTGACATTTAGAAGAAGACTGCCAGCAGCTGGTCTGTTCATGTCGGGACCCCATCAACAGCAACTCCTCAGACAGACAATATGCACCACTGCTGCACTGCTCCATTCCCTGGCACTCCCCGGGCAGAGCCACGAGATGTAGAGTGCAGCAGTTGGAGCAACAGCTTTTTAGGAGGGCATCACACAGATGCATTTAAATACAACTCAGCAAGCAAAGCTCTGTACCTCTGAGCAGCTCTAAACGGATAAACATAGTGACCATTCATGTGGGCACACCAGCAAAACCAGGAGCCTTTATTTTAAGTGTAAATTTTCACCAGTACTGAAGCACACGCATTTGTAACTCAAGCTCTTTCAAAAACTAGCCTAAGTGAACAGCATCTATTCTTTGGCAAAGCATAACGTCTGTCACTGAAAATCAACACTGAATGTCCCAAAATAAAATAAATTTCCATAATAAGCAAACATGAATGACTCTCTAGAATATCCCACCTGCCCCCCATCTTGCTTGATTTTGGATGCTAAGAGTCACACTGTGGGCACAATCATGCTGTACGAGGCAGAGCAGCTGCATGATACGATTTACCTGTAATAAAGTTTCTGAGCTAAAAGTAATCAAATCCGTATGATGCTGAGGGGTATGAGCTGATCACTAAAAATGTCAGGATAGTATCTCTTGCCCATATACAACATTTAAGAACTGGCAAGATGAACTATATTAGGTTTCTCTGCCTTCCTTTAGTAATAAGAATAGCTAAAATCCCTGGATTTGAAGGGCCGATGATCTAATTCAGTAGTCAAATCCTATGTTGTAAGTTCACTATTAAAAATAGCTTTGAAAGGGGTACTAATTGATATTGGACATTCCGTTCTTGAACTAACCACATAGATTATGAAAATATGTTATCTTTTTGAGAATCTAATTGGTTTGCCATATTTTGAGCTCATATTTTGTAATTAGTGTAGAACTGTATCTGTTTTAATAATGTATGTTTATATGGTATTACGTATTTATCTACATGTTAGCTATGTTTAAGACCTCATTTTGCAAGGCATTGAACAAATGTTCTCAAAAACATAGAACTCATGGATCCCTGCACTTCACAATAGTTTCTAGTGTCTAGCCAGTGATCCCCTAAATGCAAGGGATGCTTTGTACAAGCATCAGGCAAGGAAAGGCAACTTCGAATGCCAAATCTAAGACTGCAAGTACTGACCATTTTCTCCTGCTTTCCCTTTAGATGCTAACAGCGAGACATTTCATTTTCCTCTGTGGTGAACAGCCTTACAGGAACTCATGAATATTTTCCCAATAACCCTTCGCAAAACTTCCAGTTAACTGGTGAGAACACAAACGAAAGCTTCTGTGATTTTTTTTATTCTCAGCTCTTCCTGCTTTCATTTTTCTTCAAATCATTTAGGTAATTCACCTTTTTCTTGTAATCATGTTAGCAAGGCAACCCAAAATATCCTGTAAGCATTTTCCAAACACAGGGCAAAGCACAGTCCATGTCTAAGAATCAAATGTACTTTATAGAGACACTCAGAATTAAAGGTTTGGGATGAAGGACTGTGTTTTAGAATAAAGCTGCAGCTTGTCTGGAGAGATGAACTGAATTGTCCTACAGGCTGTATCTCTAGATGGGAAAGATGGACTTAAAAGTTTCCTTTTCTGTTTCACTCTATCATCTGCTTCTTACTTGTAACTTTGATCCAGTGGCCTTTTCCCCTTTTCTTCTCTCAGCAGCATTACTAGATTCCCGTGAAAGGGCAACAATTTCATCTGTCTACAGCAATGGTCAATCTTGATTCAAACTCTAAAGTTTTAAGGCCATTATGCAGCCCAAAATGAACTCCAGACAGCTATCAAAGCATGAAACCATTTTCTTCAACAATACTATCAGCAGTGAAAACCTAATGATGCAACCAGGAGGAAATACTCTAGAAAAGAAGTGCATTGGCTTTTGAAGGTTCAATTTAATCCGTTCTTCTCACCTGTGCTAAACCTCCAATCTCTTTGACGCAGACGTAGAGCCTGAACAGGTCCAAGGGCTTCTTGCCCACAGCTGGCAGACTGGCCACAGGTGTGCCTCTCTCCTCCATGAACGTCAGGTACCGATCTACCCACATCTTGCGCTCCGGCTCATTTCCTAGCTCATAGACTTTAGTGATCTTCTCTCCAGTTGTGGTAGAGGAACTTGATTTCTAAATCGCAAGAAGAAAAGAAAGAGTTGGGGGAAGGGTGGGAGGGGAAGGGAAAAGAAAAGTAAGAAACTCACAACATTGAAAAAGAGAAGATGTCAAACAAACTAAAGCTATCACACAACAGTCAGGAATGAAGGCTACTAGTTCAGGCACAAACAGCACATTCTGTCCATATACGGAAAAGTCAGCTTTATAAATAAAGGGCCCAAACTCCCCATTTTCTTATTTCTTTCACTGAACTTTGGATCCCAGAAGGCAAGTTTCTGATGTTGCCTCATGTCATTTTAAGAAGAGGTAGCTCTCACAAAGTGCTTCTCATCCATTTATCTTGAAGTGCTTTGCAAGCAACTATTTCGGTAAAATTAGAAACAAGTTGTCCCACACAAGTTTAGAAAATCCTAAAACCAAACCAATCCTCTCCTCTTTGCCCTCAAAGATGGGCTAGAAAACCTGAAAGTGATCCTCCAGAGCAGGAATTGCACAAAAATAGCCTAAAGTGTGAATAATGGCAAACTAGCACATGGAAAAGTGGTCATCTCTTCAGAGTCACAAATGGTTAGGCTTTATTACCACTTCACACCACTGGTGGCCAAAAAGCAGGATGAACTAGAGTGCCTACAGTACAAGGAGACTGGTGGCAATACTCTTTGTGAACTGCCAATTAGCTGCCTGATCCAATAAGGCTTGTAAGTAGCTACTGCTCTCCTTCCTTGATGGAGTACAGAAGATATCCATCTCACTTGTCCTACCTTGCAAAGGGAATGTGTATTATGACCTGGAGGAAACCAAGGACGGACAGTAATCAGAGCTGAACCACCACCAGGAAAAGCAGAAGAGGTGGCAAGAGCAGAATTCCATCTCTGTGGCAAAAAGGCAGGAGTGAACCTGCTTTCCCGCTGCTCTTTGGGCTTTGCAGCTAATGAAACTTCATGCTATGTTTGATTCCCTTTTCTTCTCTTTTTATTTTAATATAGAGACAGCAGAAAGCACTGAGGCTGCTACACAAGCTATAAATTCTCACCCTATCTTTTCTGTGCAGCATAACCCTGCGAGCTGGGCTCTGTGCCATGTGTGGACAGACCCTGTCACAGACCCTACCCGAGCTGCCTCAGCTCTGACAGCAGAGAGGGGCTGCTGCTACAGCAGGAAGACCCTCCTACTTGCAGAAAGTGAACTGATTTGCTCAGCAGTGGAAGGTGGGAGTGGTTCAGAATTAAACACAAGGGAAAAAGACTGACATAAAGCTTTGGGAAAGGAGCCAAATATGTGAAGGGAAACATATCCTTTATGTCTGTACAGTAAAAGCCTAAACTTTGTTGTTGATTGCAGTAGACACTTCTTAAAACTCATCTAGTCAATCACTCTTTCCCTCCTTTGCCTTTTCCTTACTTTGAACTGAAGATAGACTATTCTCAAGTAAACAGACACTCACTCCTAGTTGAACACCTCTAAAGAAGACCCTCCCCTGTACCTCACAGATGCTACAGAATCACCCACTTTGTCCGTGTCCCCATAGTGGTGAGGCCTGGCACTCAACACCACCAAAGAGGGATGCAGCAGAGTAGAATCTCACTGGCAATGATTTCAAGAGCATTGCCACCATTCGTCTTGCATGTTAGCCTGGAAAATATGACAGACTCTATCTCCTTCCAGCTATCAGCTGCAACTTGGCAACACTGGAAGAGAGTCAGGAGAAAAGGAACATGAAGCCAAGGGGGGTGACCTAGCAGTTCCATGAGCCATTGCTGTTCTTTCCAGTGAATGGATATTCATTTTAATTAAATAAATAGCCTCCTTTAAAGTTTTCTGCCTTGCTGACACTGTAACTTCTTCACAGCAATCCTTCCTACAGACATATGATTACCTTTCTCAGAAATTAGGTGCATGCCTGAATTTACTTGAGCCAGACTCAGTTGCATTACAACTCCCACTGAAGTGAGAGTCAGGGCTAAATTTGTTTTATTAATACCAAGTGGCTGGCAGGAAATACTTTGACATGAATCCTGCAGATTATGCAAAGAAAGCACAAACTGATTCTGTAATAGCAACCAATTTACTCAAAGCATGACTAGCTATGTATCTGGGTATTCAAGAAAATCAGTTTAACTCTTTGCAACAAATACACTTTGTCAAAGTTTGGGAGGGTTTTTTTGGGTGGGTGGAAAGGCGGAAGTAGGGAAGTCACGTTGCTATGAATTTGATGATGTGGTGAACACCAGATACGTGGTCACACAGACTTGAACAGCTGAATGAACTGGAACTACCCCACTACCTTTTGCAGTAAGTACAAAGTTACTCTACTGCTCACCAGCATCAATTCTAATCTGACACTTAAGATGCTCCAGAACTCTAACAAAAATGAAGGTGGGAAATTCCAGCTTTTACCCAGCAAATTTTCTATGTGCTCATATTCTAACATACGAGGCAACAAAATAGTTTCTATTTCACTTTTATTGTGAACGATGATTAAGACAGTTCAAATTTACCAGTTTTAGGGTTTCATTTTTATATGTTAAGATTCACTTTTTCAAATCAGATTCAGAGCAGAAGGGAAACAGTTAAGAATTTTTCATTCTGCATTTTTCTACTATACATCTCAAATGATGCTGCTTTTCAGCAGTGTGGCAGCAAGCTCTAAAATGACAGTATAATCTGAAAACTTTTCACAGCTTACAGAAGGTAAGAAGTGTTTCTTACTGCGTGAGCTTTCAGGTTGTCATGCTTTGTAAAATGGGTGCAATTTTCTTCTAAAATGAAATGTTAACTTTAGAAGAATGCACTGGAGGGAAGAATGCTATTCCTCAAGAGTAAAGATCTTTTCCTCTTCTCTATTTGTGTAAATGTAAATGTATAAAAATGACAGATGTGTGCAAGCTAGTCTACACACAAATAAACTTCAGTTTCACATGGGCAGGTTCAGCTGGAAGCCTAAATTCACTTACAAATACGAAATATTAACCCTTATAAAACAAGGGTTTATAAGAGAAAGATCCCATTGTTAACTAAAATGAGCACATCCCAGGAAATGCTGGAAGAACACAGATCATGACCTTCTGTTAAGTATGTTGATAATTTTGGTGATAGAAGAATGCCAGTGCAAGCCTATGGCACATATCTTTACTGATTTAGTTATATCCTACTCAGCCTGCAATCCCCAGCACTCTTCCACATGATATACTGGCAGTGTTTAAATGGGTGATTAAAAAACTTCACCAAAGTATACGGATACCAAAGCCAATTCCCATATTAAACCTGTCGAACCCCATGCTTCCTTTTTCATACACCTACCCACTATTAAAACTGTATTATATGCAGACCTTTGTATGGTGAGTCTGCAGAATCCTTCAGAGCAACACAAATTTCTGTAGGAGCTATTTTCACATGAAAGGCAGTGGGTAGTTGCTTCTGTACATATCTTTAAGAATCTATATTTATACAATTATCTACTATATTTATACAATTATCTACTGTTCCCTTCTCTGACTTCAATGAAGAATTTGCCAATATTACATGTATTACACAAACCTCTTTTACTACAGAACAGAGTGTGCATACACAGGCAGCTAGAACTGCCGAAGTCCAATCCCTGGCAGAGGCTTGTGCAGGACACAATCCTCTGTCAAGATTTTCTCCTGAAGGACTCTGGAGACCCCTCCCAGCTAGCACCATGGAGGTGTAGTACTGTTCAGGTGTATTCACCATCATGTTCATGGGTACCTATGGACAGTGAACAGCATTTTATGGGGTTTTCATAACCTACTGTTATGTTCATAACCTACATGTTAACTCATGTTGCAGTGATCCTGCACAGCTCACACTCCCACTTGAAATGTCTCTTTTAAAGAATTTTAAAACAACCTCACACTGTCAGGGATGCACATTATATGCAAAATTGGCATAGCAGAAGTGTCCTTTTCCTGATATACCCAAAGAGGCCTCAAAACCTTATGTTCAACAGTTCTTTCTCCCCATTTTCTCATGCCTCACTTCCACACAAAACAGCTGAAAGAGAGGATCCACTTAGTAGGATCACAGGGATACCTTGAAGTGAATCACAGACCAATTCACTCCTGCTTTTATCCTCTACTGGAATGGACAAGTTGTAGCACATGAAGCAGCTTTGGGATTTAATGAACCAATTCAGGCTGTTTTCAAGTGTAACGAAATGCCTGCAATCAATCTTTCCAGTCTATGTCAGGCTACTGTTGAAGTCGATGAAGTTATCCAATCCACTGGCCTTCATAGGTAAAAAGGGATCAGCTCATCTGCAGCACTTATTTTTCTATCATTCCAAAGCACTGTATTTATCCACGTCTAACTGAAGCTTTTGGAGAGAAGGACATTCAGAAGAAATCGAAAGCACAAACTTTCCTCATTTATTTTTTCCAGTGTTATACTCTGGCAATAATCTATACTTCATTAACGTGAAAAAATCTCCACATATGTTCACAAGGACTGCAGGATTTGCTAAGCAGTTTATGCAATGAGCTCAGGAATGCATTATTGTTTGGTTGCAGAGGAAGCCCTCGATGTGTTAGACAGCCTGTGCAACAACGCTCTTGCTTTCCTCCAGGAAACTGCCCAAACAAGCAATACCCCAAACATTACTACAAAGAAAACCAATAGAACTTTTGGTATCACCCTTTCACAAATGCTTTTAAGAAAAAAGATGAGACCTTGTGGGAACAAGTAACATCAGCTGCCTTCTGAGACTCAAAGTTGCTGTCAAATAAACATCCAAAGATTTAAGTGGTGCATTTCATGCCATGCTGCCCCCTTGCTCAGGGGATTCAGTAAATGTCTGGTTTTTGGATGGTTAGATCTCTTCCCCTCTGACTGCCCTTCCTCTGTTTGCCCTGAGACATACTCTTAAACACATCACTTTGTAAAAATTGTTACCAAAGAATTATTGCTAATTTAAGTGCACTTTAACATTGGGGAAAACCCTCTTTATATTCTGCACAAGAATATGTTTCATTATTTTTCTACAGAGAAATTACAATCATTTCTACTTCTGATAAAAAGAAGTAAGAGAGGAACAACATATATATTCCTAATTATAAAAAAAAACAAAGCAAAAGTGACCAGGTGGACATTTGCTCCCCAGAGACCGTATCATCTTATGTCTGCATTCTCTTTACTATATATGTATATAGATTTTCTAGGTGTGTGCATATATATAGATAGAAAAATAGATGATGAAATTTGGTTTTAGCTCCACACATCTCTCCCAGGTTTTTCTTTACAACCTGTATGAGAATGATTAAACATTACTCATCTAAAAAATAGTTTTCTAAAAATGTACATGCATCAGGGTCTTTTTTCAGCTCACAATCTGGGCTATTTCAAAATAACCAAATGAAGCAAATTAGAAACAATTTTAGTTTAGACTGTGCCCTGACAGCCTAATGGCTGTATTTCCAAATACACAATTCAAAATTAAAAATGTTTCAAAAATATAAATGGCAGCTTTTTTTGTGGTGCTAAGTCTATAATTTAACTTTTGATGGATATTAGTTTCAATAGGGGAGAAGATTTCTCGTTTTGTTTTGTTTTTTTTTTTGTTTTTTTCCTCTCTAAATAATCCTGGTAAAGACAAGTGCAGCAACCAGAGCGAAGTCAGTTGTGTGAAGGAGTTTGGGCCCAGGAACAGAAATGGAATTGTCCTTAACAACACAGTCAGCATGCTTGGAAGCTGATGCATCACAGGAAGGATGTTTTCTTCACAACAACTGCTGTTTTACCAGACAGCACACTTGCATGATGCACGCAATTTTACTCTTTCTTATTTCAAAGTACTGCTGGGACAAATTTTGCCCTTGGATAAGCATGCTCAGGCCCCACTGAAGCCAGGCAGTGGAACTTACAGTCATGTGTCCGAGAGCAGAATTTGTACCCAGTGTTATAAAGAAAGAAAACTGTTTAGTGGATAAATAATAAAGAAAAGGAATTTACAAAACAAACAAGCAAGCATTAAAATATAATTAATTACAAAAATAAACAAAAACCAAAATAACCAGAGCCACTTACAGGGCTTGATGGAGTCTTTGGCCAGCCTGGGCTGCTAATGCTATCACTTTCATCTCCATGAAATGAGGAGATGCTAGCAGAGCTTGGGGACATTGGGGAAGGGACTGGCAGGTTGCCTGGGGTTGGGGGCTGAGAAATACCCTGAGAGCTGTAGCTATCCTGTGGTAGAGGAATACAAAAAAAAAATATGACAAAGGCAGGGCAAACTTTATTAAAAACAAAAAAAATACATCCAGTTTAACAGACTGACCAATTTTTATATATAAAATATATATAAACAGAGACACACATACAGAAAACACACACATATATAAATATATTTATATATATATATAAAAGGTATTAAAACAACATTGTTAATTAGTATAATTTGGAAAGTTTGCTGGATGCTTGGCTAAGGTCACTAAGCCACCATGCTTACTTCAAGCTCACATGAAATGCTAAGCATGGGTTTCCCATTATGAAAGAAAGAAACAAAAACAAGCCGTTCACCTTATTTAATCAAATAAGGTAGGAAAGCAAAATATTAAAGTATGTTGCTGCTGTTGAGGCGGCCAAAACAGGAAGCTATAACTGAAGGCAGAGAAAAATGGCTGCAAGGATTGAAACCAGGCAAGACCCTTCTTTCCCACCCACCTGGCACAGCCAAATGCCCACGCAACTTTTGGCTTGGGATGCTTTGCCCCCGCAAGTTAAAATGCCGTAAGAACTAGTAACTTTCAGATCCACACAATGAAGAAAAAAAAGGAAAAAAAAGAAACAAACAAAGAGATTGCACGTGAATGGAAAGGCATGCAGGAAAGAACAGAAGTGGGTAGGCCAAAACCAGGAGATGAAGGACAACACAGCAGACTTCTGCGGGCAGAACCAACACCACGTGCGGAGGTGGTAAATACCTTTGACTTGCTCTCGGGCTGGGGGGCTCCTTCTTCTTTGCCATCTGCTTTCAGAGGAAGGGGAAGTTTGGACTCACCAGGTGTCATCATATCTGCAAGACCCATAGGTGCTAATCGAAAACAGGAGAAACAGTTAAGCATGACTACGTTTGGCTTTGTGGGAAAAAACACGCTTCCTGCTGCAAGGTTGTGGCACCACGTGAAGGAGAGGTTTTCCCACCTCTGTCCTGTCATTCTAGCATCCGGAAACCTGGAAACCTCTTCAGTTGAATTGAGGAAACAAAGGAGAACGAACAAGAAGAGAATACAAGCACCAGGCAATAACAACCACCACCACTTAACAGAGTAGAATACATTCTTCGTGCTGCTTCAACTGTCTCTGCATTTAACCACAACATTTTAACACAACGAGTCTATTTTAATTACTGCACTCTCCCTTTAGCAATAGACAAACATAAATGAAAACAATGCACATTCTGCTTGCCATGTTGAACCCCCAAAAAAGCTGAATTTTCCAATTACATCTGTATCAAGGCTGGTTTCCAGCAGATAATTCCTGCCCCAACTGACTTCAATATGAACGGCTCAGCCACTGTGAGCCTTAACTACAGAATTACAAGCTGTAAACCGCGCTCTGTTGGAGAATCAGCACTCAGCTTCTTCCTCCTGCCAAAATGAGGTGGGACTATAAGGAACACACAAATGTCTTTCTCTGATAATGGCATGCAGTTGCTTCCCAGGGGTGGCAAGGAGTTTAAGCGTTTTTTTTTTATTTGGAGATGCAAGTGCCAAGTATAGTATTATTGCTGCAGAGCTGCTGGGTTCCTGGATTTCTAGAAAGATGCAAGAAGAAACATTCGGACAAATAGACAGAAAATACTGGGCAGAGCAGATGCTAGGAGGTGCCATGACACTGAATCAATGCAAATAACCAGAAAACAGCAGCAAGACACCAGGTGATTCTTTGCCTGCTGAAAACCATGTGCACAGCATTTGTGAAAGACTGGATTACCTTCCCTTTCTCTCTTTTTAATCCCCCTCATGCCCTTCTTTCAAAGGATATGAGATACGAAAAAAATACAGAATAACCTAAAAGACAATAAAAAAGGAAAAATATATATCCCAAATGTAAAAATGTAAGAATCAGTAAAGCATCATTGTCTTTACCAGAGTAGCGTGGCTCTCACAAAATGACAGTGCTGGCTTGCACCAGGCACACTGCACAGCGAGCCAAAGACAGGAGGGGGAAAAGAAGCTTTAAAAATACTTCACAGATTGCCCACTACAAAATGATTATTGCACATATTCATGTATTACTATGTTTTAGAAAATAATTAGTTTTAATTACAGCAGTGAGAGCATGAGCAGGACTCTAGCGAATACGCTGGCAAGCTTTGCAGTGCTAATTTGCTAATATCTTTAGCATCACTGCAGGTTGAGACTCTGGCTCTGCCAAAAAAACCTACCCAGCCATGTGCCATGTGAGTTTACAACTGTATGCTCAATATTCAGCTTTGAACTGCCGGTGTTTTTCATGGCCACATTTTCTTGTTTTTTCAAAGCACATTTGTAGCCCAATCAAGCCCTTAAAGTCATCACAACACATAAATCATAATTGAGATTTAAAAAAAAAAATACTTGCAATACTTCAGACTTCAAGAATTGGAACAAAAAGCCTTTTACAAGTGATGCAGCTGCAGAGAAAAATCTATTGGGATCAGCTAAAAATGCTGTTATTTTTATGTATGTGTGTGAAATCTCAACAAAACAGCCAGTCAATATGCTACTGGGAAGTCAGCATCCAGTAAGCATTTGATTTGTATGCATTTTGCCCTTATATTCTGCTTGAGGAGCTGGGGCAGCTTGTGACCATTCTCAAGTGAAAGATGGCAGCCTAACACGTTCTAGTTTTGAATTCACAATTAAAAAAATAGTTATTTTTCTTTCAGAGATAAAAAAAAATACATGTACAAAATGGTCAAATATATGCCACAGTGTGGTTTCAAACTGGGATGCAGAACTGTCATACAAAATCCATTTTAACAGTTAAAACATTTCATGCTGTGAAAATGCCAAAAAAGAAGTCTTGGGTTTTAGTTTCAAAGCAAGCAAAGCTGACCCTTCCCCTATAAAGCAATTTTAGAGAGGTCAAACAAAGCAAAGTTAACGATCACACTTCTTCACCAGAATTCTGCATCGCTAAATCCTCTGCTGATATCTCACTTTTATCTAGTTGGCACACCATACTTCTATTACAAAGAATTTAAAAATTGTGTCCTCTTCTTGTAGTCCTGTTTCCATCAGAACTCCCTTACGAAATCTCTGTTCCAGAGGGGTTTAAGTTAACACCTCATATAAAGGGCTAGTAACTCCAGTCTGCAGATTATCACACACATTCTGACTCCATTAATCATGCTTAGAAATGTAAAAATACAAGTTCATTTTGGCTTTTGACTATTTCTTGTTGGCATATGTGAATGTAACTATCAGGAATTGGAGACAATTATGAAAAAAATAATAGAAGTCACCCAAATTCTGTTTCACTTTTTGTTCTAAATTATTTAGTTCATCTACATTCTTTCTTTCTACCTCTAAGAGAAGAACTGCAAGCGTTTTAGTGGCAAACTGCAAGGTTGTCTATTTTCCCTATAGCTTTTACCCAAGATGTTTCCACAGCTATTTTTCTATCTGCTGTTGAAATGCTGTTTCATAACTTCTTGCAAACATACTCTCCAGCGATTTGTGAGAAGACATTCTTTCACTTTTTTTAGCTAAGCGGTACAGTGAGAACATTGTTTTGACCCTTTCTGAGCAGTGAAATACTGTTATTGTCACGAAACTGCTAAAATAAGACAGTCTCTTTCTACACAGGTACTAATAATTCTGCCTGTGAAGTGCAGACCAAAGGATAGAACACTGTAGAGAGGAGGATAACAGGGAAATCTTGACTCAAAAAGTGTTGTGGCGTACTGTGAATAGGTTTCAAGTACTAGCCTCTGGCTTATTATAAGAATTTAAGAGCTAGAATGATTTCAAAAAGCAAGTATAGGTCAAGGTCCTGAATTAACTATTCCACACTGAATTTAATGTACTCAAAGGCAGATATTGACATGAGTAAAACTGCAGCAAAGAATTCTTTTTTGCTAAAGGCTGCTCTACCAGTCCCAGAAGATGATGAAATACTGTAGAAGCAGCAATATACAAACATTGTTTTTCTCTTTATTGCTTGTGCGATAACAAATCATGCTCTACAAAGCAGAATACTCCCTCCTTTTTAAGACATTCCTCTCTCCCTTCCAACCCTAGCATTCTCCCTCTGTGAAGAAAAGAGAAGCAAAAGCAAAAGCAGCGAATTAGTGACTGTGGAGTTGACAAGAGGATCCCCAGAGCTTTGATGCCCACAGAAAAAACAGAAGAGGGACAACAGCACTGCCCAGTATCCTGCCATGAATGATCCTCCAACTCTGGGGACAAGTGCAGCCCAAGGTGGTTGGGGACCTTATCTGAAAAGGATGAGTGAGCCACCAGGGATCTCAGTGCCACACCGCCTTTCGGCTGACCAAGTCTTGTCCAAGGAATGACAAGTACAAGCAGTTTGGGACGTGTGCATCTCCATGCCAGGTGCTGGCCTGCTTTACAGTCACACAACCATCATGGTCATCACTTGTTTGGAGTGTAGGTGATGGGAAACTTCAGCTGTTACCACCTACTGGCAACCTCCAGAAAGTTTATCTAAATGTGCATTAATAGCTCCTACAAAGATATGCATTAGAGAAACAAAAAGTGGAATAAACTGAGGTTTCCATTCTTCAGAAAAATGCAACCAAGCTGCAAAACAGAAAAAACCAAAGTTTTGAAAAAATATTTCACCTGCATAAATATGATTGCTTTTCCTGTTAGAGGTTAATCCAAATAAATACAAAGTCAAATATAGAGCACATATATGGTTTTTAGTATTATTTTAAAAGAACGTTCCTTTAATTCCTTTAGCGCAAATAATTTTTCGTAGAGTTTCATGCTTTATGTAAAGCATTATGATGTTCAAAATTAATTGGGAATAATAATACTCAGAAAACGAAAGGTTTCAATAAGACAGAGATAGTGAAATAAGGAAAGTATCCTTGAGCAGTAAGGAGATTAATGCCTTTTATTGGTTTGTTCATCTCCAGAGGTAGCAGAGATTGTGAATGCCAGTTTCTGTGCAAGAACAATAGGGAAACCTGTGAGATATAAACTTCATACTGCTTCTTTTTAAAGATAATTTTCACTAGAATTAACAAAGCTCATAGCATGAGCTATATTGGGGGCTGTACATTTCCTGTTTATTATATGCATTTTTAAAGCTGCGATTTGAAAAATAGGGGGAAAAAGTCTATAATAGATATGGGTAATGTGAACTCATATAATAAAAGGACAGTGGAGGTTATACCATTCTTCTGAATGGCAGTTTGTTCCGTAATTGTGAAGGGATTCTGACACCTTTTTCCTGAAGCTTTTGTTATTGTTATGGATGGAATACCCTATTAGAAGAATCTGTCTTCTTTGATCTCGTAATTTCTGTGTTCCTAAACCACTCTGCATCGGCAGAAGCTGGTGATCTGCTGTTTGATCCACAGTCACTGCTGAAGTACCAGGATGCATAACTGCAGCGTGATTTTCCTTTCAATTGTGACATTAATTAAAAAAAAACTAAAGACAAAAGGATCAACTGGTAATGAGGATTTATAAATACTACTAAAAATTGATGAGAAAACCAGTGTTAGACATAGCTGTACTGAAGCTCTAACACCATATGAAAACAATTCCACCAGCCATCAGCAATCTTCTCCAATTTTAGAGTAAAACCTAGAAGTGCATTTGATTGAAATGAAAGCCCCACCTTCCTCCCTCCTAACAGGCAACACAAGCGCACCCACCAAAACCCACACAACCAAGAAACTAACTTCTCCTTATTGCTCACCTTAGGCTCTCATTGGCCTCTAAAGGAAACCCCAGCTGCGGATGCTCAGTGTATGTGAGCAAGTTAACCAATGCCTTCGCTTCACTCCAGCAGCAGCCACTCAGCTGCACCTGGTTTTGGCCCTCCACACTGCCTGAACCCTGGTTTATCTGACAGATGTGTGATTTTACACTAATGGGGCAGGGAGGAAGGGGAAGCTAAGGAGCCAGATAGCTGAACTGGTCTTCCTGCCACAAAAAAATCCTCTTTTCAAGACCCTAAATAGATATCACCTGTAGGTTCTCCACCTCATCAAATGCAGGGCCAGAGCTGACCCTTAAATACACCCCCAGCTCAAGGAATTATCATTAAAAATACTGTATTTACACTTGTCTTAAGCTTTTGTTTTTCTGACCCAAGTAGAAGGATGAGTCAGGATAGGGGGAAATTAGGCATTCCCACTGCATTTGCACTCAGCAATGTATTCACACCTAATTCACTCTTTTTGGTGTTGTGTGTGTCCATCTCCTCCCCAACAGTGTCTCTTGGAGGCCCGTAAAGCAATTCTAGATGCGTGTCTGCTCCCACACAGACTGAAAGAGGTGCGCTGAACTCCTCCAGTTCATCTCATACTTACTTTCCATCGGGTAGTCTCTGAATTAATAAAACTGGAACAAAAGAAAACCTCACAAATGCACTGGCAGAAAAAACCCTGATAAATGTTTAAATTATTAAAAATCCAATATTTCAGAATGCATAACACAATAAAAAGAGTATGACTACCCCATACAAAAGACTGCCAGGATAAATGGTCTTGCATTGAACAGATTTCCACTGTATGA
Organism: Melanocharis versteri; assembly: GCA_013397845.1. Classification (NCBI taxonomy): domain Eukaryota; kingdom Metazoa; phylum Chordata; class Aves; order Passeriformes; family Melanocharitidae; genus Melanocharis; species Melanocharis versteri. The sequence continues at coordinate 47,500 of VZTG01001422.1, forward strand.
AATAACGAATGGCTGAATTATCTGAACAAAAAAACCTCTGTGAATCTTCCTTTAAACTGGTTATTCCTTAGGAATACATAAATCTTCTTAGGCAGGGCACTCTGCCATCTGTTTGCTGTTGGTTATTTTTGCAGCTCTGGGGGCCAACGGAAAAGGGTGGAAAAATTACTTCTGCTAATAGCAAAACAGAATTTATAGCACAGTTTCAATGCTCAGAAGTAATTTTATTTCAGCAAGCCAGACAAAACACATAACTACACAAACAAAACATAATATTACCTGGGACAGCTCTGGTGGGGAAAAAGCAAGCTATTATCTAATGCTCTTTTCAATGGCTTGTCCCTCTTCATCTAGACAGTGCAGTGTTCTGTCTGGGCTAGCCAAGAGCTTCCAGGCCCGCACTGGAAAACGCCTTCTTTTTTTTTTTTTTTTTGGTTAATTTCTCTCTCTCTTTTTTAATCTTACTGATTAGCATCTTCCTGTCTGTTTCTTCTGCTAACCAAAATGGTAACCTAATGTTCTTGAAGTATAAGACACTGTTCAGTGTCTCAGCAGCTCCTATGTAGAGGAAATAAACTCTCTGGACATGCTAGACACTGGCACTCTCACTGTGACCATTTTCTTCCAAAGAAGCCAGAACATACAGAATTGACAGGGAGAAAAGACAGGGAAAGATGCAAAGGATAAAAGAATTATACAGGCTAAGAGGGGTAGAGAAAAAGATATGAAAAACCAGGCTCTTGGTAAGACACAATTTAGGTAGTGAGGCAATTCTAAAGAAATAAACAAAAGTAGAAACAAAAATGACTAAGAAACAACATCATATTACCTTAGCACAACCTATTCAGCTTTCAGAAAAAACTTCAAAAACCTCAACATTTCTAAAAGGGATAATGTAATCAGTAAAGCATGCACAGAAACTCCATGACTGGAATAAGCATTTGTGAGGATCCGCTTCAGGGTCATTGAAACTCCATCCAAACACAACCCAATCAAAGAACTGATCTTTGCTGAAGTATTATCTTGAAGGAAGGTAACTGTTAGGAATTCAAGCTGAATACGGACCATGAAGCACACTTGTGCAGAACTACATTCACCTGTCTTCAGAGTCACACACAAAGCTACAAGCCATTCTGAACCCGTAAGTCATGATACGAAGGATAAATCCAGGAGCTACATTGAATATGCTGTTTGTTTGTTTGGGGTTTTTTTCCAGAAGGAAGTTATGATAAAATTTTATATCCTGATTCTTAAATAAGTAAATGAGGAAACCCTATATAAATTTGGGAAACAGTAAATATGGCCTATGTTTTCTAAACAGAATAATTATGTTAAGTGCCCAACTTACAGCATCTTCAAGTCAGAGCAAGTGCACGTATCTTTTTTTAAATGACTACCACATTAAACATCTGAAATTGCAACCTTAGCAAGCAAGATGCTGAAAAACAAAAGCAACCTCTTAAAAGAAGAAGCTATTCTCCTTCCCTTTCTTGCAGACACACACACACACAAATATACATATACTTGCTAGTCAACACCTACGTCAAGCTGAGTCCGAGTGATGCTGGAACTGTACAAAACACTGTGCTCATCTACGTGCTGTGCAGAAGGACTTAATGAAAAATGTATGAGTTGCTGTACAGAAAAAAAGCGAGTACCTTAGCCTAATTTCAAATCACTCCAAACTACCCAAGAGGAGTGAATCGAATGAAGAAGGATGTTCCTCTGCCACCAGCCCAGGGCTGATAGTGTTAAGCAGGTTTATGGAGGAAGGTCACTGCTGGAAGGTTACTCACCGTTACCTGTGGAGCTGTTCACCATGTTAGGTGCCATGCTGTAAGGAGGAGCCTGCGGGTTCATCAGGCCAGAGCTGTTGTTCATCGGCTGAGTGTAGGGAGAGCTGGATCCCATAATGCCACTCTGATTCATGGCAGCAAAATTGCCTTGCCTAGGAGAGGAAAGCACACATAAAATATCTCATTACAGACCTCACTGATGAAAATGCTGTGGTTTGTCACAGAGCACGTCACCTATTGTTTGTAAGGAGAAAGCAGGCAATTAGTTCATTTTACCTACGTGGGGAGCTTTGAGTTAGTCTTGAGCTAATTATCGTATATGTAAAATAGAATTGGACTGAAGACTAATTTCAAGAGAGGTATACAGAGTCTTTCTATGTCACCATCAATCAGAAGAAAAATACAGCTCACATTATGAGTAGACAGCAATGTGATCAGGAGTCAAAATTAGAACCTAGCATTGGCGTAAAAAAAATCCAGCGCATCACCATTCTTACCATTCTGACCATGTAATAGCAATCCTCACCTGCCAGAGCTTAATAAACAGTGAAATGACCAGAAGACAAATGGGTACCATAGACTCAGTTTCTGATTTCTGCATCTGTTGTTATTGCGTTGAACAGTGTTCACCTGGATGTGTCACATGTCCAATCTTTCTAAAAATTCCATACATATTCCACTTTGTTGAAACAAGAAACCTCAGCAGAACTATTTTGCTTTTGAAAATTAATCCCATATTTGTTTAATGTTTTTATAACTGAGACTTAAATGTGTCTCAAAAACTGCCCTAAATGAAGACCTTACATAATTCTCCACATGTTCAGATTCTCCACACGTTCAGACCAAGTGTTTTTAAAGACTAAAACTTATCTAGTTTTAAGTTCTAAAAGGTATCTAAGAAGGCTTGGTACCCGATTTGTCAAATTCTATAGATAAACTGAGGCACAAGGAAGAAAATAATCCAATCCAAGTAAGCACACAATAACCCAATGTAATGCATGATTCAACTTCAAAAACAACCTTTTATTCTTTAATCCATAAAACAATTACCTACCTTTTCTTAGTATAGTTGAAGACTGCATGTATCATCATAGGTATATGAGTAACACTTATACATATAAAAACATACATATGAATAAAAACACACAGAAAAAATACTTACTTGTATATTCATAGGAAAATACAAAACTCAGACCTGTTTCTTCAGTGTGCCCCCTGTAAATTTCTGCTGCTTTTCCAAATAAAAGAAACAAGAAAGCAACCACCCTTTTACACAGCTTTAGTACCTGTCAACTTTTATTTCCTTACAAAAAAAAGAAGCACTTAATTTCATCCTACAGGAAGAGAAAGCTGAATGTCCAGGTAGCAAGATGAGAGTTTTGGTAGAAATTCTACGTTTAATTATTATATAGTATTCAAACAAAAAAAGACAACTCCTAAATCAAGAACCCTGAGCAACTTCAATGGCTTCTTGTCTTCTCCAAACTCATGGCAGATTCTTAACACAATCGGTAGAAGCATATTTCTTTTTTAGGAGGTACAGGAGGAAGACCATTAAAGCACTATTTGGCCTAATTTTTCTTGACACATTGTGAATTTCTTCAAAGGAAAAGAGAACGTGTTATCTAAATAAAGCATCTTCTTCCAAGTCAGTTTTGTCCTTTGCTCTCTGAAGACAAACTTTTCTTCACTCTTGCAAAGAGGCAAAGGCTTTCTTTTGATATGAAGGAGATAACTGCCATACAATGTCATTTCCCAGATGAAGCTTGCAACGAGAAGTGGAGGGAAAAAATTTAAAATGCACAGTGGTGCAATGCTCCAAGGGAAAATTACAAAGGGAAAAGAGAAGAGGAGAACCATTTGGCAACAACTTGAAATGATTTCAGTCACACAATCAAGCTTTTCTTATGTAAATACTGTATCTTAAACATCCCCACCCCCACCTTTTTAGCTGAAAATTGCTATATTTCAACAAATGCAGTTAACTGAAAAATGCTTTCTGTGCTGGATAAGCAAGATCCTTTCTGTTACTGGGTAAAGTTACTAGTGAGGATGAAAAGAATGTGCAAGTGCATTTTCATACTTTAAAAAAGAAGTAATGGATTTTGAGAGGTTCTTTTATGGAGTAAGGCTAGGATTCTGGAAAAGGCAAGTCTCTACAGGTATCTATCTCTTTAATGTCCTTCTCTTACTTTAAGAATACACAGGAGACACACACCTTGTAGGTAAGCTGAAATCGGTCCTTACCTACTAATATTTCAATAGTATTACTTCCTATAGCATGTGTATCTTCTAAGCTGTGGGGCTGTTCATTGTCTCAAATTGAGGTACAACCTATTTCATGTTACCCACTATGGACATCAATCTCAATTGCAGCTCATGCAAGCATACTGCTGTACAACAGCTTTAAATCAAGGAGTAGGAAACTATTTCCAGTTTAGACGGAGAGTGGAAATTAAATAAAAAGAATATACTGGCTTTGGCCAGGACAGCAAGAAAACAACTGAAGTCTAAAAAAATTGCTTCTGTACCCAGAAGAACCTGGATGGCAGAGCCTAATTCTGAAATTTCATCTGGCAAGTCAATACCTTTCCCTTTCATCCTCCTATGTAACGCTGCACTTGGAACGGACACAGCTCCCCATCTCTGGAAAGAGCCCAGCAAGTGAGCCCAGCACCATCCCTGGCAGGACTCTGTCCTTTCCCGGCCCCCTGTCAAAGCCCTGACCGCAGCGCGCGCGAGCTAATTCAGTAGCACTGAAAGGGCATCCTGTCAGAGTAAACGCTGTTTTATTCTGAGATTGGGTGCAGTGAGCAGTACAGAGCTCCTCCACATATTATTTTGCTCTATGATGGCTTGGAATGGAAAGTTTCTTTAGGGAGAAATAATCAGGTATTACTTCAGCCTTTAATTCTCACTCCACAGTAGGCCTCCTTTGAGTAAAGACTGCCGACTGTGACAAATTGTGCTGCATCAGTGCTATAATATGAAGTGGAGTCCATTAAGAACTGAGCTGAGATCACCAAACTCATTTTGATTAACCTCCAGGTCACTAAACACTTATAAATATGTTACACAGCAGCTGCTAAACATATTTATATATGCTTAAGGTCACAGCATCATCTGTTGGTTGTTGGAGTTAAGTCAAAAATCTTATGTTTCCTTCTGTGCTGCTTTTAGTTAAGGCATATCCAACATACTACAGCACCAGACTCTCTCCTAGATATCCCAATTCCCTCCTCCATTTTTCTGGATGCTAAATAAAAATCAAGCCTTTTAAAAACAGTCTGCTGTACACGTAGTGACATCTAATGGCAAAAATTCAACTGGCCGGCTATGAATTTTATAGCAGAACAAACCCAGCTAAGTATACAATTTTACAGTATTTGCCACATCAACACCAAGGGCTGGGTTGCTTAGGGATGGTGCAATTAGGAATAATAGGAAGAAATGAAGAAAAGAAGCACTTAAGTATAATGAAAATATGTCTTCATGGTGAGATACAGTTACCCTCCAAGAGAATGAAGGAAACCTCAGCATCTGACATTTCTGCATGCAGGCAACGTGTTAGAAAATGTATTGGTCAGAGAAACCCTGCATTGTGTATGAACTAGAGTATCTGCTCTTGCAATACCTTGATCCCAGATAATGTATTTTTCCCCATTTAGAAGAAAAAGCAGCCATGCCAATACAAATTTGAGATTATGCTATCAATTTAAACACAATATCTAAGCCTACAATTTTTTTTTCTGCTCTACTGCTACAAGTAGATCTTCAAGAATTCAGCAATTTTAAGAGATTTAAAGTGGGGAGAGAGGAATCTGCTTGCTTTCTATGGTTTATTTACTCTGTCACAATACAGCAATGCATAATACCAGAGCCAGCTGTTATGCTTGAGGAAAGGGCTGCCACCTCAGGGGACCTGGACAAGCTGGAGGAATGTGCTGACAGGAACCTTGTAAAAGTCAACAGGGACAAGTGCAAGGTCTTGCACCTGGGAAGGACGAGCTGCAGTGGTGCCAGCTGGGACCTGACTAGAGGGAGCAGCTTTGCTGAAAAGTCCCTGGGCATCTTGGCAGACGGAGCTGAGCGTAAGCCAGCAGTCTGCCCTGGCAGCAAAGAGGGCCAACAACATCTTGGGCTGTGATGAGGTGCAGAGCTGGGAGATGGAAGAAACTGATCACCCCCTCCTTCCTCAGCACTCGCTGGACTCAATCTAGAGTATCATGTTCAGTTTTGGATCCCCCAGAAAAGAAAAGATGATGATAAACTAGAGTGAGCAGAGAACCCCCTAGATGGCCAGGGCTTGAGCCCTCACCCTAGAAGGCCTGAAGGATGAGGCCTCGTTCACCCCGGGGCAGACGAGAGGAACCTACAGCAGCCCCATAGCACCTAAAAGGAGGTCAGCAAGAAGATGAAACTGGCCTTTTCACAGTGGGCAGGGTGCGGGGACAAGACTGAAAACACATTAAGTTCAGACTGGATGCAAGGAAACCATTTTCCCAGTGAAAACAGTGAGACACTAGGTCTGGTGGCCCAAAGGCAGTGGGCAATCTCTGCCTTTGGAGATTGTGAAGACCCAACAGGATCATGTCCTAAGCTCTAAGATGAGGCTGATGAGAAGAAGGTTGGACTAAACATTCCTCCTGAGGTTCCTTTCCAACTTGAATGATCCTATTATCTTAGCTTGTCAGCTTCACTGTGCTGTTGACAGTCTGGTGTACTACTGGGTCCAAAATACAAGTGCTCAAATCTAAACCATTCCTTTTTAAGAAGTTCTTCTTCTGATCTTTTGTTTCCCTTCATTTGCAATCTACCCAAAGCTTAATCTGCACTTAATCTCTTTTCTCTGCAAAACAAGTAGCATCAGATCTAATTGTGTCTTCTGAGCTAATGCACAAGTCCATGTATATAAAAAGAGGAGTTGACATGCAAGATCTGGTCATCGTTAAAAAGCAGAACAAAGAAATTGTTAGAAAGAACAGCACTGACAATACACAGGAGCACGAGTGATCACAGCTGCTGAGCAGTCTCTTATACTGAAATGCCTCCCTTTAATTGGACCTGAAATCTTCAGTTTATGTTCTGTCTCCAACTGCTACACAGAAGCGACTCTACAGCCCTTGCGCTTCATACTTCCTGATATGTGATTTTGTACCTCCTCAGTTTTGTCCCCTGATGCAAGACTTATACTGTCTTCTTCCTTCTTTCTTCTTATGGAACAAATATAAATTCACTATAAAGTTGAGTTCAGATGTATATGTGGTTTAGCTATGGACAATGACAGAAGTGGATTATGCTTCTCAGCAAAACAAGAAATGAAGACACAGCTTTTCATATGGGAACATGTCAAAGCTCAGGTTGTTCCTGTGTATAAAGAGATCAAGTTCTAAAACTTACTGTGGATTTCCTAAGAGGCATCTGAGGCCTTGTACCCTTCTCTCAATCTGCAACACTGGAGCAAAGCCCTTCATGCAGTCAGAAAAAACAATCCAGCTTCTGTAATGAGCCCTGTGGCAGCCTGAGCACAGGAGGCGAGTCCAACAGGGAAATGTATAGGGAAGAGAAGAAAGCTTCAGAGGTGGGGAGTCTAGAAGTGATGGAGGTGAGGAGATTTTGGGGCATAAAAGATGGAAATGAAGGAGACAGTAGAAGGAAATTAAGAATAAAAAAGGATTGAGAGCATCCTCGCTAAGTGCCAAAGGTATTTAGGGCCAGGAGGATGATAGGTGCGCAGGAGAAGGCAGATGAAACAGAGATGCAGGAGAAGGAGCAGGGAGGAACACACAGAATGCTGCTACTCCCAGGGTAAAAACAGGTTATGGTCCCTCTAGCACAAGTGGAGCCTCTCAGCCAGACGTGCCTGAAGGAAGGAAGGGATTCCCAGGGAAGCTTCTAAAGCAGGGTGGTAGCAGACATGTGCCTTCCCTCAGCTCCTCAGCTCGTGCACCCTGCTCTGAGGTATGTTTAGGCTCTGAGGTGGCCACCTTGGCCAAATGCTGGGGGAGCCCCAGCCCAAATGTGGCACAACAGGGCGATGCTGAAGGAGCAGTGCTACAGGGACAAGAGCAGATATGGGGCATGGAGCCCAGGTAGGGAACAGATGGCACTGAGTCCCACTGCACAAATCCTGTGGCCACAAACTCGTATCACTTGTTCGTTAGGCACTTGGGCACTGCGCTTCCTGACGCTTGCCACAGCGTGCACCTAATGTAGGGATTTCTCCCAGTTATGCTGCCCTAGGTGCTGGACCTGAAAAATTATCCTGTTACCGTGACCTGGCCACCTGAGCAATTGGCTGGTGAAAAAAGAAATGGCCCACAAGTTTGCCATTTCTGCTCCAGATCTTTAACCTACATCAGTTTTGCAGTGAATGCACTGCAGCACCTCAGGGGAGTAATTTGTGTAAACATTTTAAAAGGAACATTTTTTCTTTTAATGCTGACACACTGCTAAGGTGGCTACTTGATTACAAACTGTGAAAATGACTGCGTTAGGCTGCACTCACAAATCACAGTGTACTGACCAAATTGCCCTGTGCTTATCTGTGCCAGGTCTGCAGCATGACAATATTTCCTCTCTCTTTTAAATGTCAAAGTATGATTTGGGGGGTTGTTATTTAAACACACTGACCTGCACAATAACCAGAAGTACTTTATTTAAATCTGTCTTGAGCTGGGACTAGCCTTAAGCGCTTATAATCTGTCACACTTTGACACCAAATGGGTTATTATAATGAGAGTAATTCAGGAGTGAGACCTGTGAATGCTTTCTCCCTGGAGAATTTACACATAAACATGTGCAGGCAGATACATATGCTCTTTTGTTATGGATTTTCCTTCTTGCTACATTATGGGCTTCCTTGGAGAAGTGAAACCATTTCTGTTGTCAGCTGATATGGGAGAACTGAAGGAGAGAGAAGAGAGCAAGGGAAAATAAACCCCAACGTTGCTTACTCTGTTCTGCCTGGAGGTTCACAGCACTCTTAGCAAAGGCCAAGACAAACGAAGCCTGAATATTGGCTTGAGCAGCTACAAAATGGCATTGAAGGCAGTTCCCACATGAATAAAACAAACAAATTTAAACATCACTGTATCTGAAAGCAAAGTATCTTCTAGTTAGCTGCTAATGCAAGTATACTAACTGGGACTTGCATCTCCTCCTCCATTCAGTGGGGAAGCTCACCAATTGTAGTAACAAAGTTTTAGAAAAACAACCACAAAAGCTGCTGATGTGACAGGTATTAGGTCTGCTACAAGACTTTTTGCCATTTTTCAGGTTAGAAAGAAAGTTTTACACTTGTGCATGTGTACTTGCGTGAAAATGGGAGGCCAAAGTTCTGAAATACACTGACACCGACAAAGCACTGGGAAACATAAATGAAAAAGCATCTGGATTTGTACTGAGATGTGTGTGCTCTGTGTGTATGTGTGTGTGTCTGCTGACAGGAGGTACACAGAAATAACATAAAACTGTTCTTCTCAACAGTCAGGCCTAAATGGCAATGCTAAAATGGGGGAATACTTTTAGCATTGTAATTATGTGATAGTGCAAATCGCTTTGTAATCCACTGCAGCCAGACTGAGTACACTGCCCGTTTTCTTCGTCTGGCTGACCCAAAGATTATTGTGCAAGATACTTTTAAAAAGAGTAACAGAAATAGCCTTTCTAAATATATTATTTTTCTTCGGATTTACACAAATACTTGTGCCTTTAGCATCATCTCCATTGCTTAGATTTTACTGAGAAACAATCAAGGAGGGGGGAGACACTCAAAAATTAGTTGTTCCTACCATGCTGATTCAATGCTGAGCCACTCAGAAAAACAGTCACAAAAACTTATTGTTTGTTTACAAGCTGTTGGCATCATATTAACCATTCTTCCAGTGAAAACATCTGCCCAATGGGCTACCTACTTGGTAGTCATTTAAAGCCCAACAAAACAGGAGTGTCACACCACATCGAACTCTGGAAGAGCAACATAAGAGGCACATGTAATTCACGAGTAATGATGCTAATAACAACAAAACTACCCAACATTTGCACAGCTGAATGCATGCTGGGATCAGAAAAAATCTCCCTACCCCATTTTACAGATAATAAAAACTGAGGAAGAGAGCCAAGATTAATAATTGTCTAAAATATGGCCAGAAGAATAATAAAGTAGTTGAATACAGTGAGGAAAACACAGCACAAGCCTGTTAAAAAAAAATCCTTAACTTCGTTTGATCCTAATGACAGAAGAGCATGTGACTGAAAAACATTTTAGTGATAGTGAAATACTGTAGGGTTTTGTTTGTAGGTTGTAGCCATTTGATTTTCTTTTTATAAAGTTCCCATTGTGTTAATTAAAGTGGCTTTGGCCTGAATTTCACGGTGACCACAGCATTTGATCACCCGTCTTCAAACCCACAGAGAACCCCCAAAATGCCTTTATTGCACAGCATTCTTACAAGTGCAGCAACACTTCCATATCTGAATTTATTTGTGTAAGAACAAACTAAGCTCTCGGTACTCCATGTAACCTGTACCGGATAAATACAATATAATGCTGTGTGACAGAAAACACAGAACAACTGAAAAGTGGGCCAAGTCAAATGGCTTGGAAACCCATCAGAGCTCTGCTCTTGGTGACCTCTGCCCACCTTCCCCACACATGGGTTTGTACAGCAGCTCTAACAGCAACTGCTTGCACAACTGTCCCCCTCAGACATGATACCTGAGCACTAAGGAAATACATTTCTCAGCCCAAGTGGAGTGTGTGATGCATGTAAGAGGGCTGCTTTAATCTGTCCTGCAAGCAGGAGCATGCATGAACTGGGTTTATAGGGAAAAAAAGAAATTTGCCCTGTATGGCATGATGCTGTCAATCTGAACCAGAATGTCAAGAAGGGTGATTTAGCCTGGTGTGACTTGGTATCAAAATGGGAATGACTCATATGACTCTCACTGTGCACCTTCTATTTTTGTGCACGTTTATAAATAGCAGTATTAAAAAGTCGGAAGGCCCTATGAACTCTCTCCCAGAAAGATTACTTGAAAGTGGTAAGAGTCTGTTCCCAGCACATAAACAGCCAGAAGGTCACCAAAGTGTGGTGCTAAAAAGCTACAGGAAACTAAGGACACACTTTGTGTTTCACTAACTCAGTTTCCTCTGGTGGGACACTGTTCTGGGAGAGGCTTGACCCCTGAGCTCCCTTGTCTTCCACCTGGGGATGCTGTCTCCATCACCTTCTTACCACGTTCAGTCACATCCTCACGCTGCTTTTGAGCACCTTGGAATGCACTGTGCTAGCAACCAACCAAAAATCTAATAAAATCCTGATCATTTCATGCCAGCTCTTCAGTGTATTTTTCCATAGTAAAATGTCATCTGGCTGACAGCAGCACGCTGAATACAACTGTGCATGTGCAGCAGCATGGTGAGGAAGTTCTCCAGAGGGATTTCCCAGCAGACATGTTTTCACTCACCTATCTTTGCCCAATGGCCTGGAGCAGTTATATGTTTATTGATGTTATTACCAGCACTGTTACCATCAGTCTCGGCTCTTTGGCACACCAGACAGTTTCACAAAAGCAATGTAGTGCATGTCAGCATGATTTCAGCTGGCTCTTTTCTTCATCTTTGTCTCAAAAGATGCCTGAAACCTGCTGCGACCACTGCAACAGGTATTTAATGTGTTAGTAAGATTGACAGCCATCACTAAAAAAAATCTCATGCTGTTAGTTTATTATTTGATATGATTCTTACAAGGCTACTTGTATGTCCATCTAGAATTGGTGCTCACATCTGAACTCATCAGCAAAATGAAGGGCTCTTCCCACTCATCTTTCCCCAGGCAGCATGGCTAAAAAAAAATGTTTATTTTTCTCTCAAATATCACCACTGTAAAAGAACCTAAAACCTTAAACCCCCTTTAAAACCTGAAACCCTCCTACCGTTTTTTATGTCTCTCCCTTTCTGTCACAAAAATCTTAGGCTGTTCAATCACAGTCTTGTACTTGCACAGTGTTATGTGCCAAATCACACAGCGCAGTCACAGAATTAGCTTTCTTCATGAGTCCCATTAAACAGATGGCTATTCTCCTATTTTGTTTTGGCTTTTTTTTCCTAACCACTTCTGTGATTTAAACTAGTAGATCTTCTGACAGACTGTGAAAACTGTTTCCTTATCTGAAAAAGTTTTTGTCACCCAAGAAAGAGTACTCAATCTAAGGTCCTCCCTTATTCTTTAACTTTATACAGTATCAATTAATGAAGTACTGCATTCTTAATGTCCTAAAGATCGTATTTTAAGGTACAGAATTTCTATGTAACATCCAACCCTGAGGCAGAATGTTAATAAGCTACACAAAGTCCTACACTGCAATTTTGTTTCAAAATAATTAGTCTTGCTACAGAGGGCAATGAATCTCCTAAACAACCAAATCGCGCCAAAAATAATCTTGACACAATAATAATCGAATTAGAAGTGTCTCTGAGGTAAGTGAAAATTCTCATTCATGACTAAAAATCACGCTCCCTTCCCAACATACTCGTGCTTTTACAATTTAAGAATGGCTACTCTCTGAAGGAGGAAAAGAGTAGGACTCTTGAGGTCTGTGGTTAATCTCTAATGGCATGAACAGCATACAGCAGTCGACTTGATTGATGAGTCCAAAGAAGAAAAAAATGCCTCCCCAAATCACTGGTTGCCTGCAAGAGCTCTGCAGCATGGTGACAACCAGGGCTCCAAAATGATGGATTTACCTTTTAGTAAAACAAAATTCCAGATAAAAATGTATTTCTCTTAGTCTCCCACAAGAAATGGCTTTGGTTAGCTCAGCATGCAAAGTTTCTTCCAATCCTTACATGATTTTATCAGCAATTTTGAGCCGATCCATAAAATGCATCTCCATTTAAATAAAGTAATCACAGAAGATTTCTAGCTTTCCCCTTACAATAATAAATACATATAAGCTAAGCTGAACTTCCTCCCTTCTAATACATTATAGAAAAAAGCCATACATGATTCTGCTTTGAAAAGCAAAACATGAGAAAAAGAAAAAAAGAAATAATAAAAAAATCAGCTTGATACAAATGCCTATTTCTCACGAAGAGGGAAGAAGCATGGGCCTCTTTAGAAGAGAAATATGTCAATACTGGTTAATAGCTTCCTTAGAAATTACAGTTACAGTAAGCATTAGTATTTGGACTTTTAACCCCTCAAATCACAGAGAGGCCTAGCATGGGGAGAAGATATTCCAGCTATTACTGAATCTCCTCCAGCCTCAGGTGGAGCCAGCACAGGAGTATTTGGGGTTCACAGAGACAATACAGCCATTTAGGCCAAGAAGCAAAACCATTTCACCCTGCTGAAACTACACGTGGACTTTATTTTGGAAGCCAAATTTAGTTTCATGGACTGAAAGTACCACCAGGATATTGGAACAGCACTAACCAAAAGCGAAGTGGGGCTCATTTCAGGGTGACCCATCAAGATCTTTAAAGGAAACCTGTGCTTGTTTGGAGGAGCCGAGCAGAGGGGAAATGACCAGGCAGCTTGAGCCTGGAGAACTGTGACTGGCCTGAATTTGAACAGGAGCAACTCCTTCCGTGTGACTGAATGTTAAATAAAAGACCCGGCAGAAAGAGCCCTTCTTGCCAGGGGCTTATTTCAAAGGCAACAGATAACGCAGGCACTGGCTCCAATTATGGCTACCAGTCCTATCTTAGCCTAGTTTACTTTGGGGATTTCACAGCTGGCAGCCTTTCATCTAGAAGTAGCCTGGTTTGAATAAGCAAAGAAACCTGAATGAGTACTTAACCTTCCTGCACTCCACCGAACTTCCCAGCAGAGAAGAACAGCACCTCCAAGCTTAAGGGGAAAAGGGAAAACAATGGAAAATATATACTCTCTCCAGGGATTAAAGACGGTAAGTTTTACTGGAGCGCTTCAAGACTTCCTGCCACAAAACTGCAGCTTTCAAAATCACAATTAGAATTTTAAATCCAAGTTTCAAGATCAAAAGGGCCAGACTGGAAAATACCGCACAAAACTGACAGGCACTAGGATGTAAAACACCTAAAACAGTTCTGGGTTTTATTTATATTATTTTTCTTTTTAAAAAATTTATTCCCCATTTCCACCTCCTTCTTTTTCCTTTTGACATTTTAATGCACCATGTCCATTACTATATTTCCTCACCGGTACCTTCTAGTCCATCAGCAGTGCTGCATTACCCTGCTGTTGGAGAAAATAATACGGAAAAAGTGCTTTGCTGGCACCAGCAACATGGATTATGAATTATACATACATAGCAGGAGAGAAATGCTGACGGAAGGTTAGTGAGCCTGTATGTGCGCAAGTGTGCATGTGCGTGTATACACACACAGACTAAGAAGACGACATCCAGAATGCACTTTTTAAACTGATTTATACTAACTTTGTTTCTCCGTACAACAGAAATTCTCTACTATCAGTGCAGCTTTTCTAGATCAGTTTTATGACTGATGAAAAACGTACTAAATTCTTCTCACCACGCTACAATGACGCTGTGGTATCTAACCAGTTGCTAAGCAATTTAGAACCAGAACCACATTCTAGAATGCCTAAAAGTATGTCAATGCAATGTAACATTATTGTAGAGACTGAACACCACTTCTCAGGTGGCACGGGGATCAGCAGAAGATAATGTAAATATCCACCTCAATTTAGCAATCCAATGGCCAGGATTTAAAATGACCAGAGGCTGCAAATAGCAAAGCTGGTTCCCAATTCCTCAGTTTAATAAACTACTATGTCTGAATCGTCTCCTCTAAAATCAATGGCACTGAATTCTAAATTCACTCAATCTATAAAAAAAAATTGCTTTAATTTACAAAATTGCAACATGCAATCCTGAGAATCATATTAAGGTACATTGAGGTCAAAGGGGCTGCCTTCAAAGATAGGACTGCTCCTCATGTAGGCACATCAAAACTCATTTCATTGTAATTAGTTCAGGTATTGATAACTGTAGTTGCACCAGCAAAAGGCTCATTTTAGCATCCAGTTGGATGCACATTTTACAGCCAGCTAGCACTGAATTACATCTTCTAAGGCCACACTACTAACAGCATGCAAGCCAGCTTTTTTACTGTTTTTAAAACTATGTTTTTACCTTTCCATATACCACAGTCACACTTTCAACTGCTAAGAAGACATGCTCAGAATGACACTCACTGCTAGCACGAGAGATGCTGAAAGTGATGGTGACAAGCATCTAGCTCTAAAGATGTCTGTTGACTTCAGGCGCCAACCTGATAGTCAGTTTTAAACTGGGAACTTGCTGTAGGAAGCAAAAGCTCACAGAGTGCACATACTCCTGCAAAGGTTCAAGTTGGGCATCTACACACTGAGGAGCTCAGCATCAGCTGGTACTAGAAGATATTGGCTAAATTTGCTGTCTTTCACATCAACAGGGAAAACAGTATCTCATTTGCTTAAAACTGTTTTTACTGAAGGCTTACTGTGTTGCAGTTTGGTACACAAAGAATATTCATCTATCACTATACATATATGTACTGTTCTAAGAACTACAGTGTGATAAAAGATCTTGTGGAGCCACCTGGTCCTTGAAGGCCTCCTCTGGGTTCTAGTTACCAGCAGCAGAACCAGCCCTTGGGGTTTCAGTCAATGTCAACCTAAGTTATGAAGAGTCTTTTCTTCCATGGATATATTAGGTCTTCAGCATACAGTCCTCACCAGTCAATGGATATGCTGAGACCAAGACAAGACAAATATAAAAAGGAAAACACTGTTTTGTAGTTCCTTCCCACTCTCCTCCTGAAAATAAAGTGAATTACTACACAGGGTACTAGATATTTATTTAACATTGCCTATTGTAAACTTTTACTCAGAGCAAGCTTGAACACCCTGGGTAGCATGACACAAGGAAGAGATTCAATGAAGAGGTCTTAAAAACACCTTTCTTTTCTTCAGCCTGACACGGTAGTTATCGTTCGGGAAACACTGGCCTGCATGCACAAGACAGACTAGCACATCTTAAGATTTTAGGTTACGGGGAAGGTATTATGTAGCCGTAGAAATTAATCTAAGCTTAACATAAAGCAGACCTCAAGATGAGGTCAAAGGCTAATTCAGATGGTGTAAACCTACTATCTGCCTCAGCCACCACTTTTATTTGTATGATTTTAATCTTTTCTAATGAAAAGGGTGGTGGGTCTGCTCTGAGGATGATACCTAGGTATAACTGGCTGACACTCAGATCTTGATCATCCTGCCCTGGTTAATGAACATTGATTTTGTGCCCCAGTAGAAGATACTTTTTTCTGATGCATGCCATTTAAATTCATTTTACTGATGCTGCTTAGTGTGGCTTGGCAAGCAGAGGCAAACCAGCATTCTACGTCTAAATGAGACTCCTGAGCTGGTAAAGGACAGATCCTGTGGATTAGCAGCTGAAGATAAATTTCTCTCCCCTATTGATACTTGGCTACTGAGTCAACAAGTCGACCTTGAAGTGGATCACAACCAACTTGTACAGAAATACTGCTGTGTAACCATGACTATGACACAACCACTTAATTTTATTCTTAATTCTACACAGAGGAGGGTGTTTTACAGTAATAAAAATCCAACAGTTTTTGAGCTCCACAGCTGAATCTTATAAACTCAACACATTCAAAGAAAAAGGCTGGGCACTGCTCATGCATGTTGGCATATAGGAGTGGATGTCTTTCCAGTTAGGCAAAGTAGTATGGTGGGAGTGCTCTCCCATTTCACTAAGTTTTGTTTTTTGAACAGGATAACCAGTAGACTTGTGTTCTCATTTTTTGTTTTTCTTTCTGCTTTTTCTGTGCACATATATAAACATTGTTATTAAGAAAAAACCAAACTAGCAGCTACAGAAAACTGGTAATTAAAACTTGTTAATTGCTGTGACAGGGGCAATAATCTGGGTATTATAGATTTCCTACAGAGGCAACAACTGAAATAATATGATGGCAGGGAAGTCCATAAAGGTTAAATCTCAGGTGCAAATGGACTTGCTTGTGAGGGAGCAACAGGCTAGGAGCCAACATAGATACTTTCTCCCAGTCCTGTAATTTATGATATGGTTACAGAAATCAGTGTGAAGGACTCTGGTGAGGAAACAGTAGCTGCACTTCAGCTAAATGTTCTTCAGGGGATACTTAGTGCTCCTAAAAATTCTTCTAGAGACTAATTTTTCAAACACATGCACACTTAATTACAGTGTACAAAAACTTCCTTGAAAATCCCGTTAAGAAACCCTGCAATCACTCCTGCAGTACATCACCTCTCAGAAAGGGATCATACTTTGGGAGTTGCAGTTCTCTGCCTAGGAAGCAGTGACAATACCACCAAGTCCAGAAAATGTGTCTGTACAGCACCGCTGGAGACAAGAACACCAACAACAAAGAGAGAAAGATGATGCCTGGGTCAGGGGAAGGAGACATCTCATTCCTTCTCAATGATGAGGTTCTTAACTTCCTTTCTAGGCACAAGGAAATGGAGCTGTGCCAAAAGCCATGCAGGTGTATGAGTGAGTGACATGCAGATTTTCATTGTACTGTCACAGTGGCGTTAGTAAAAAGAAAACAAAACTTAAATCCCTTCTACAATGCAAGTATTTCTTTATCTTTCATGTGATTTTTATATTCCTTCAGCAGCCAGATGGCATGTTCACAAACATTTTTAAAAAATGCTAAGGTCCCACAACAAGTCCAGTTTACACTGCTACCTACCCGTAGCGGTCAGGCTGGTGCACCGAGGGAGCCTGAGTGCTGCCATAGTTCGGGTGCTGTGAAGAAAACATGGGGTGTCCGCCAGCCCCAGACTGGCTGGGATAAGCAGGTGACCTAATGTGTGGTGGCCTAAAGCAGAAGGAAAGAACAGCCTCTCTAGATTTGATCTGTATCACAAATCCCAGTCATTGTCAAGTACATCCCTTCCACATGCGAGTCTGGAGGACTTGCAGGAATAGCCAAAAGCCATTATGCTTTCTCTCCTACAGTTAACTTGAGATCAAAGAGGAAAACAGTGTGCTTGCAACCCCCTGGCATGAGAGCGGTGTGACAAGGTCCTCCCAATTTGCAGTTTATAAATAACTCTTTTGCCAGTATTTGTGACAGAGATTCAATGACTGCTCAGCTCTAGGAAGGCTCCAAAATGGTGCAGTTTTGTCCAGTAAAAGCTAGAAAGAAAAAGCAGTTCTACAAAACTGACTTGGGAGGAAGATGTGAGATAGAAGTGGTAATCATTTAACCCAATTTTTGATCAAACAGCACACACTATGCCCAACATTTAAGCTGAATCACAACCAAATGCTTTCCACTTAACACAAAGTCTTTTCTTGCTGTCAAGACCAACAAACCTGAGCTTTCCCTTTCATTCTATGATTATAAAGAAATCCTGTTCCTGCAGCTGCAGTGATGGCCTATTTATTCCTTCGTGCCTGACCTATCAGCTTATAGCCTAAACCAGACAGACAGAAGCAGACTTCCATAAATCCTACTAGACAGGTCAGTTAAAAACAACCAACAGAAGAAAGGGACTGCTGGTTCACAAGTATCTGCTGGAGTATGGTCTATTTTAAGGGAGCCCGTTTTTATTTTACTGAGCAAGAACATGAAGTACACTAAACTAACTGTTATTGTTTTAAAAGTTTGCTGCTGCTTATCATTAGTAGCCACCTGCCTTTCAAGCTCTCAAAACAAGAAAGCAACAAATACAGGGACACACTGGTTTCCTATTTCTTGTTTAACACTGCATCCTGGAATAAGAGCAACTTATGTGGACCAGTGTCCACAAACACTGGTCTTAAATGAGAAATACCTGTACGAACGTATGTGCATCTGTGTATATATATGCGTAAGGGCAGTGAGCAATACACACACACATATAAACGTGTTCACCAGAAGAGCACAACTAACTTTGTGTACTTCTCAAATATTATGGACCTTCTTGAAACAGAAAAAGGTAATAAATATGCCAGGAGTTATTTGAGTTCAGGGAAATATTATTTAATCTGAAATATTTCACAAAAAAAAAAAAAGATTTAACTGCAAATATTCAGGCATCCTACGAACGACATGGAGAGGAAAGTGCCTTTTACCAAAACCCATATACAAGTGACAACACGTAGCTATGCTGCCCAAAGGGGAGACAAGAAGACAGACGATGGCTCCAACTTCTGCAGTCCTGTTTGCAAGTTCTCTATTATGGACGCACAAGTGGCAGGTATCAACTCCAGGTAACTACAGATTTGTTCTCCTTCTGCCTCTCCCCTCCAGCTGCTCCCCTCAGTCTGCCCTCCTCTCCCCCTCTGCAGGCCTGCTTAGGAGCAAGAACATCCTGCAGAAGAGACCTGCCAGCAGCACTGCTGCTCAAAATGCGGGCAGTAGATTCAAGAGTTGATGGGCAGCTTCACAGGCTTCCTTACTCTCTGGCAAGGGCAAGCTGCTGAGGACATGTTGGCCCTCTCTTTACCAGAGATAAAAAAAGCATAATCAGCTGATCAGTTTAAAGTTGCAGAGGGCTTGTTGAATGTCACTGTAATCCTGTGGGTTTTCCTAAAGCCTACAGTGCCAAGAACCAAACTAGAAGTGGCCGTGATCTATATTGTCACAATTGCTTTTTGAGAGGATAATTCAAACAAGAAACAGCATGCTTTCTCCTTAAGAAAAGAAGATGATTAAGAAAAGTATTCTTCGGACACACCATCTCCTCCCAGAGGTAAGGGCACAGCTAGAACATGTATAAATATACATTCACACACTCATACAGTGCTGTTACTTCAGAAATGACAAGGAAAACATTCCTACTTATTTAAACACCTTTCACCTGAACGCATACCTGCTCTGTGCGGAGTTTGCAGCAGCCTGCATCACTGCAGCAGCCGCCTCCTGTGCCTTACGGTTCACAGTTGGCATGGGTGGGCCCATCCCAGGGCCTCCCTGCTGAGACATGCCAGGAGAATTGGGGGTCATACTGCTCATGTTTCCAGGAAATGGTCTGCTCTGCATCCCAGCTGATGGCATCCGTCCCAGGGGCATGGTACCACAAGGCTGGCTTGGCCCCTGTCCATGCATCTGACTGTTGGCATTTATACCCATGCCGGGTCCTGGGCCACTGTAACTTGTGTTGGGCACGCCGCTGTACGTCGGTGGTCTGGAGTAGTTTCCTGAACAAAATGATAAAAAAGCACAGAGAAAAAACATTAAAACTTTTGAGAAAGTATTTCTGTTAAGGAAGTTAGCAGCTGCAGAACTTACACATGATGAACTGAAGTGACCCATGCTGGCCTCAAAGCCAGGACAAAGTTTTTGCATGAGGACAGAGAAGCAGTGGAACAAACTGCCCAAGGACGTTATGTAGACTCCCTGCGTGGATGTTTTCAAAACCCAGTTGGATAAAGTCAAGAGTAACCTGGTCTGATCCTTTATCTGACCCTGATTTGAATACAAGGCCAGCAAGAGCAGCTCTTAAGCACCCTTCCAACTTGAATAATCCTATGAACCTGAATTTCATGTACCCTCAAACATTTTCTGTCTAATGTATGTTATGAGGCAACAGGAAATAAAGAAAAGCCCAGCCTCCAGGGAGTTACCAGCACAGCACAGGGTACACAACTGCCTTATGCAGTAAAGAGAGATGTGGCATGTAAGAAGCCCATTACGTAAGTTCAAGGGAGAACTGTTTCTTTGTAATTTCATATTCTCATTCCTTTGTCTTTCTGCAGTTTCAGAAACAGGCTTCTTGCTCCTAACTGTTCTGCCCATTTACGTCAGAGATGATCTGGTGTGGACTGGTAAGGAAAACTGCTGGGGTCTGAGAAAGATTTCTGCTCCCTCCTGCCCCACCCTGCCTTCCTAGTAAGTTCAGTTTGGCTATGCCAGCAGAAGGGGTGGTAGCTCACAGTGCACCTCCTCTGTGAAAACTGGCCTTACACAAGAAAGCAGCAATAGGACTAGATGCTCATATAAGCAGGTGTGTTACAGAGGACAGCATGAAAACCTGGCTGAACCCAATCTGTGTTGTCACCAGAGTAAAGTGCTCCGCTTGCAGCAGCTTAACTCATTTGAGTGCTGATTTTCCTGTCATGTTGAAATCTCAAGAAAAATCAAGTATACAGCATGCAGTGTTACAGAAAAAAACCCAAGCAGCATGAGAAAGAGGAAAAAAAAAAGGAAAGCTAAAGATACGATAGAAAACTATTTTAGGAAACGTATCACATTGCACTACTTCAGTCATCAGTTTTGACTTGTCTTCATTTCCATCTCATCCAGATTAGTGGAAACATGACCCATTCCCTCCCTGTGGGATGCCACAGAGCAGAGTTTCCTGACTACTCTCAGATATTCCCACGCTTATTTGAAGGCAGAAGTCCTTGGACTCTTCCTCTGAATGTGCAGATCAGCCATGCCTCTCCTCAGCCCTCAGCTACCAGGCAGAGGAGTTGGTGGCATCCAACTCCCGTCTGTATTTAAAATAAACATATTCATCCATCATTTGAATGCACACATAATTAATTCATATGCTCCTGCTGCTGTGCTTTCGCTAATCTTCTCCTCTCCCCCCCGTAACTGACTCACTCTACTACAAGATCTCCTTGGCGAGAATGCATGAGACCTACGCTTCCCAAGGAAATGAAGCAACCATTCTCTTCTGCCTTAAAATCCAAGTTTCTGCCTGGGGGTCCTCACAGAAGGATCCCCAATATGTGGTTCAGCAGAGATGAAAGGCTCCAGATTCAGCTTTATGCCGTCTTAAGACTGCCCTGTCACTTCCCCTCCTCCTCTAGGCTTGGCTGCTGGCAGCTGACTATTCTCTGTTCAGTGAGCCATCGCCCCCAGCCAGAGTTTTGGTTGCTGAGACCTGCTCAAGCCATGTGTCTGATCCAGCATAAGCGACTACAGACTGAAGGGTTGACTAGTTTCACACTGCTCTGCTACGTGTTACAGGCAACAGCACACAACTTGGATGTTGCTCTGGGTTTCCAGTTGCTTTGTGCAAGAAAAATGTAATACAGCAGGATGGTGTATACGTGCACTCAAAGATTATGCACAGCAGTTAGCACAGCTTATGTACATGCTATTAGTAACACTGCTTCCCAAAGTGAAGCAAATTCCCTCCCTAGACTAGCAGACCTGATATCCATGATCACTGGGAGCTACTGTCAGTCCAATTTACATAAAGCCAATTTGTTTTGTCATTTAGGGTCTATGAAGTACATTCAGCAGCATGCGTGGAGGAGCAAACACCAATGCTAAAACACTACTGCTGTTTTGATGCTATTTTGAATTGGGACAAAAAATGTAATCTTTTGTGCTTTGGCTTTTCCAGCATACACACAACACAGAAAAAACAGTGGAATCTTCTCCATAAAAATACGTGGCTCAGTTAAAATAGCTCCTAATCATTCATCTCCAGGGATACACATCCAAGAGCACAGGGAAGTTGTATCTTTTTAGTAAGGAAAACAAGTTTCAATGTTTTTTTTCCATGTTTTTTTTTCCCTAAGCATTTCCTCAATACCTCAAGTACTAGCTATTCTTATACCTTTCCCAGACCACAAAAAAAAAGGCAAAATAAAAGCCAAACAAAATACAAGAGGAATTGCCAGGAATGAGGAGTGCAATCTTATTTCCATGTTTCTCTAATAGATTAGTAATTTGTTGGCAGTGGCTTTGACAGAAAACAGATGGATGCAGCATTAAACACAATGAATGCAGCAGATGCTAGGCCAGCCCACATCAGCTGGACGTGTCAGGCAGCCAAGTTCAAGAGCCCACACTTTTCAAGTGGGTACAAGCCTGGCAACAGCGGCTGCATAATACTACTGAACAACTCCTCCCCTCCATATCTGAGGGATTTTTGATTCCAACTCCCCGTTGGCAGAGTAGATTTGTACCCTGAGAGATGACATCTCTGATGCATGAGAAAAAACAATGCTGTAACAGGAATCAGGAGAGGAAAAAAAAGTGTAATGAAGATAAAGTATAAAAAAGCTGACTAACAACCTGCCAAAGACAGATGTTCATACTTACTGCTGAAACTCTGGTCCACTTTGTTCAGGTTTGCTGAACAAAGTGCTCTGAGATCTTGCCATTTCTAGGCAAACTGAAAAGAGGGAAATTTGAGAACTACCTGTTAGCTTTGCTCTCTGCTTTAGAGACATAGATCTGATTAACCGTATTAAAAACGGCATCTTAGAATAGTACTAGAATTTTTCACATGTGCACTTAACCATCAAGCATTTCTTCTACAGACAATTTAAATGTGCTGTTCTGAACTCCTCTGAACTATTTTACCTAGGGGACTTCAGTAAGATACAGTTGATATTTAAGCCTTAGCTCCACAGGCTCTTGCACATGTGGGTCTGGATTCAGAGGTCCAGACTCTCAAGATACTCAGGGTATCTCACCCTTAAGATGCTACCATTTTAATTAAAATCTAGGATTAAAATCAGTGGGAGCTAGACAGCAAAGTGCTTTTGTGAAATGAGTCCAACATTAAAGGTTACAAAGCACAAATACTTAATTCATACTACTTTATCACAAGCAAAAGGGCGTTTAACTTACAGTGAAACTCTGGGGTTGTGGTTCTAACACATTCAGTAGTGATTTCTCTCTTTGTTATACCCCAACAGGACAGCTTTACTGCTGAGTAGAAAAAGTTAGGAAGACAGGATGCATTTCTGAGACATTTTACTGATTCACAGGAAGCTTTTCTCTGCCCCAGTCTTGAAAGATCCAACTGACTATGGCATCCGACTGCTCTCCAGAGTGCATTTAAGGGACATTTTGCTGTGGCAGCAGTCTGATGCTCGGGTCACAGACCAGAGCTTCATTAGCCCCCAAGCTACATGTTGTCCAAATACAAACCAAAGAGATTCTTTCAGTAACAAATTCCATCCTCACTCTGCTTTTTTTTTTTTTCCCCTTGGGGACAGGAAAATGCTGGGATTAAATAAAAAAATTAAAATTAATGTTCTGTACTGCATGCTCCTGTGTTGTATCCCAGACACACAGAAGTGTGGAGCCAAAGCCATTTATTATTTTTGGAGGAAATGGTTTGACAGAATTGGACTAGGACCCAGTACAGAACTGCTTCCTGGGAAAATATATTCTGCTCTTATTATAGATCTAAGTGTCATGTAAACACATGAAAATCAAATAAATCAACCATAGGCATGAAATGGATCATTCTGCTCTCATGAACTGGGGGCTAATACCTCCAATCCAAACTTAATGGTGTAGTCTTTACTATGGTGAGCAATTCCACTGCACAGAGGACACTAGCCTTGAGCAATTGTTTTCCGGACAGCACACAATGAAATCCAGCATTCAAAGCTGGATCAAAAGCTTACTGTCCAGAATGCTTTGATGCATATATGAAAATACAAGTAGTCCTGTCAAACCCAGCCTAAGCTTAACAATATTCTGGAAGAAGGCCTATGTGAACAAAACATGGAAAACAAATCAGATCCGTGAGAATTAGTTTAGGTCAATAATTT
Organism: Melanocharis versteri; assembly: GCA_013397845.1. Lineage (NCBI taxonomy): Eukaryota > Metazoa > Chordata > Aves > Passeriformes > Melanocharitidae > Melanocharis > Melanocharis versteri. Next base: position 71,820 of record VZTG01001422.1, read on the forward strand.
AAGAACTTGGTTTCAACCCAGGTAATTTTTAATATATTTCCTATTTTGGCAGTAAAAGGCAAATGGGATAACATTATTATATATTCATCATTGCTGGCATATGATTATGCTTTGTAATAGGGTATGTGAAGAGTTGCAATTACAGATTACTTTCATTTAAAATGAAAAAATGCTATTAAAACCTTAAGTACAGGTAAACACATACCTTGGAAATATCACTATCTTCATCCCTGGATTTTATCAATGGTTAGATTAACTACCTGAAAATGCAGTATTCTTGTCTAATTGTTACCTATAGAGCTGACAGTCTGCAAGGCCCTAATTCTATGATGACCAGCGCACAGAATCACTGGTGCTTTCCAGGCACTGGCAGAAGAACATGGTTTTCATCCATCACACTATTCAGCAACCCCTTCTGAAACGGCCTGTTAATGACAATGATGCTCATTTTCTTCCTGTCCCTCAAGTTCACTTTTTAATAGCAGTTTCTTCCTGACCATGACCCATAAAATCATTACATAGGCACTTTCATCTACAGAGGGAGGAAAAGAACTGCTGAACTCAAGCAAAAAAAGAAAGTAGTATTTGGCGTGTTACTTAAATGCATTGATTTAGTACAAAAAACCTTTCCATTCAATCAGTGTGGATGGCTAATGTTTTACTGCACTTGACACCCACTATTCCCATGGTTCGGAATCTCAGCAGCAGCAGTACAGCTGGAAGTCAGGATAGCACATCATAAATCCACTGGATTTTTTACCAGTTAAGCTAGTTGCTCACTGTGCAGATAAAAATAAGCACTTGGACAGCATTTTATGGCCACAAAATGCTTTCCAAATAAAAGGAAAGCACCAGTCAACTGGAGTTAGGTAATTAATCTTCACACATGGCTATAAGGCATTACTAGCCCCATTTTATTGTTAAGGAAAGCAAAGCACAGAAATTAATATACTTGCCTAAGCTGAAAGATGATGTAAAAGGCAGAGCCAAAATTAGAAACTGGGAAATCTTGGCTCGTAGCCCTCAGAACACTAAACCAAACGCTACCCAGAGATGAAACAGAAAGGAACATTGCACAGGGCAGCAAGGCTCCTTGCAAACAAACATCAGAACTAGTTCTCAGAAACTCGAGAGACTAAAATAACCATCCTTGGTAGCACGGGCAAGTCATTTAGTCCTACAGAAATTCCCATTGCTGGCTCAAGTCCTTTCTGAGGCTTTTAAGTAAGAAAGCAATAGTAGGAAGTGCTGAAATAGAAAAGCTTCTTTATGGACCTCTAAAGAAAATACTGACCCTTATATATTCCATGGCTTGACTTCAACTTCATTAAACCCCTAAACAGATGCATACTTTATAAAGGTTATCCATTAAAGGCAAAACAATAGACAAGTTCAAGGTTGTCCAGGGGCAGAAACTGTGTATTCTATTTTTGTTTTACTCCCCCACCAATTCTGTCAACCAAGCAAAATAAAAGGAACTGCCTCTCTCAGTCTGAAGAGTTAGTTGAGATTCACAAACTAAATGCATTAGAGCTCAATATTCTATTTCCACAGTAGCCACTGTATTATTATGCTCGTTTACCCTCAAAGTCACCACGCAATTTCAGGTTAGCCTTGGGATTTCATCCAAGAAAAGAAGTCCTATTTTGGGATTGGTGTTGTGACCCTTATTCCACGCTTGCTCAAATGCAGCCTCATCACAGAGACGACATGCTTGGGCTCCTGAACAATAGACCTGGCCATGCCACAGATTCATCATTTCCTTGCCTAATTTAAGGTCACTGTTTTTATACAGAGAAAGGTGCTAATAACAGAAACAGCTTCTTCCACAAAGTGCAGTTCCACCTTTGGATAATAGCTTTATTTGTCTAGGATTTTTTTTTTTTAGAGAGAGTGTTGTTGTGCATATTTTTGTTGTTTTTAACATACCTACCCACATACACATATATATTGTAAAAATATATATATAAAAATTATTGTATCTATTACCAGCAAGCATTTTACCTTGTGGTCCATACTGGCTCATCTGAGGCCCATAAGTACCACTTGAATTACTCTGCTGAAAGCTACCAATTCCAGGATGCACTTGACCTCCAGGTGAGGGGTGTGGTGACATGGAAGGTCCAGTTTGTTGAGGTCCATACTGTGACATTTGGGGGTTCCTCTGTATGCCTGCCATAAAACCTAAAGGGAGAAAAGTGACAAAGCAAAAATTAATATTCAGGTAACTATTCTTTATTTTTAAAAAACCTTTGGCACTAAAATAAACCAACCTTCTTTAGGTATCTCAGACTAAGAACACCCAGAAAACTGCTGCTGTTCATACAAACAAAACCAAACACATCTCCAAGTCAGCAAAGATGTCTCAACCACCAAAACCTATACATAAGGTCTGAAAACCTTTACTTGTAAAATAAAGACAGGGCAGTCCTGCTTAGTTACAAATGGGTGTTAATTTTAAAATTAAAACAACTTTTAGGGGAAAAAAAATCAAAGGCAATTATATGCATTACTTAATTAGCAGTACTAGGGAATTTGCCTGATGACTTACGGTGGGAGTATCACATCTTCCAAAATTATATGTTGCTACCAAAATGCCTTGCTTCAGCATATAGAAACCCACCGTAAATATTCCTCTATTGCCAGCAAACTCACCAGAGCTAAAATTTACCTCTATGTGAAGACTAGTCATACCAACCAGAAATAACAGTTGTTTTGTTATGTATTTGTGCTCTAGGTCCTTCTTCTAGTCTTTCCCCAGCACATTCTATTGCATTCTCTCCTTTTTCCCTTTCACAAGTGTATTAATGAATCCCAATTTAATTTAGGTTCAAAAGCTACAGCAAGAGACCCAGCGAAACGGTATCAAATTTAGAAGCTTCACATGAAGGAACAGAACTAAGCCTATTAAAGGAAGGAAGAAGAGGGTTTTGTGGTGGGGTTTTTAAAGTTTTCATGAACTGAGAAAAAGTCTGCAATCCTGCCCATGAAATGTCTGTGTAGGGATGCTGGATTCTAATGTTTTATACCCTGGAAGGTTTTAGTGCTGCTTCCATTGTTGAAAGAGGATGTGCTGGCAAAGTTTAGGGATTTTTTTTTTGTTTCTGGAGGAAATCCGCTTTCTTTCCTGTTCTGCCCGCATACCAAATTTCATCTTTCCATTTCCCTGAGAGGCAAAACCCGCGTGTACCACAGGCCAGCTCTGGCTGTGCTGCCACTGTGCCGGGTGAGGAGGGAGCCCCAGTGTGCAGCACGAAAGGATGACTCTCTCACAGGGCCGAGGTGTACTCCCAGTGGTTAGCAACAAACATCACCCTCTCCCCCCCCAGACACTCAATGCCTCGTTAATGAAGAGAGGTCATTTTTTCTGAGCCATATCCAGACATGTGATCAAACTCATAACTGAAAAGATTGAGGTGCAGGTTGTAAGGAGAAAAAAGAGGAGATGAGATGACTTGGTACCCCTTGTGTCCAGTTCTTTCCTGCTATGAACAGCTCAACTCACATGGTGCTAAAACTCCAACTGCAGGATTTGGCAGAATATGCATCAAGTTTTCCTGATCGTTGTGCAAGCCCCAAGACACGGAACTTGATCACACCTGAACTCCTAAGTCAGAGCCTGGCACTTGCTCCGGAGGTAGAGCAGACATTGACACACGACACAGCAAAAAACTGAGTGCGAAATGGCAGCTTGGAAACTGGTCTGGACTAGTTGGAAAACTCCACACTTCTGCAAAGGAAAACTTGCATGACCTTCTCCATTTAGTTTTATTTTGAAACAGACCCCTTGGTTTTTAAAACAGTTCCACTCTAGGCACAACTCTTATTACAAAGCCTATGTCTTCTGCTAACAGTGCTGTAAGTAATTTAGAAACTTAATACAATCCTATGTCTGTACAAAAGAAATGCCTGTGTTCCTGACACATATACACCATATAAATCACGCTTGTGGGATCCATCTGAATGAAAAAATTTGTACTGGTCACGCTAAGATTTTTATTATAAAGATAGTAAAGTTACTCCTGTGTCTAGTATAGAAGTGAGGGGGTTTTTTTCTGTTCAGCTTTAATTCTATATGAGGTAACTTTCCAAACATCGTGCTAGTGATTAAGGTTTTTCTGCCCCATTATTATTGCAAGCAATACTTTTCTTAACACCACAAGGAAGGGTGATACACTAAAAAGCTACTGGTACAGTAATTTCAAGTAGTGATGCAGAGGGACTGCTGGCTGTTGAAGCTAATGGAGAACATGGACTAATGTCTAATGAAAAACATGGAGACTACCAGTTTTAACCAGCTCTGCTGCTGTCAAAAAGGCTTCTCAAGGGACCAAAGTGATAAGTGAAAATAAGTGTTTCTACTCAGACGACCTCTTCTTCAGTAAACTCCTCCTCATTCATTTGGGATGCCGTGGAATGGACTGTGCAGCTATGTATACAGCCATAAATCAAACATGCCAGGAAGAGAGTGGGGACTCCTGTGTCCACCCAGATAAACCTTCCCACTCAATCCTGGTAATCTCATCTGTATGACTCCTGTGCACAGTCCCTTGTCCCGCCTTATCCATGCTCTGGGCTGTGGCTCAGGGAGCACTGGCCAAAACCGAGCCAGGGACATGCCAGTAACTCAAGAGCAGAGATAACTGCGCGGTACTACTCAAACTCATGCTCTAGCCTTAGTTTAATAAAGATGTTGATTAACACAACAAGAAAGGAACACACTCCTAAACTGCTTTTGATGTGACGCACGAGTTTCATCATCTCAGAGGGTGCAAGATTCCTCTCAAATCAAGGTTGGCTTTGTTATCTTCTCGTGAAAGAAGATAAAGAATTAAGACAGGTAAAGAATTAAGAAAAAGGAATCCTGAAATTCAGGAAGAATGTCTGTGCTCTATTATGTTCTGTTACTGTCTGTACGGTACACTGAAGCATGGTGTTAAAATAGGACACGCTCTAACTTCCTTCCAGTGAGAAGAGGAGTCCTTTCAGCTACAGATGCGATGTGGAGAAGCTAAGAACATTTCTTACTGTGACCTGGACTACATCACAACATAGAGGAGTCTATCCTCATCGACCTCCATGAGAGCCCAGTCAACAGCCAGAGATCAGTGCATGAGTCTGAAGTGTTTCAAATATTTGCAGAAAGCTCAGATGTCTTAGAGAGAAAAGGGTTCCTGGTCAATACATTAACATTCATGCGTCATAAAGAAAAAACAACATCAATTCTAAAATTCTTATCAGAAATGAAAGGGAGCAGCTGGCATACATTCATTTTTCCTTATTTACACACATTTTCCCTAGTGTTCAACTTCATTTTATAGCCGATACAAAAAGAAATAAATTTTCTTTCCAGAAAATTAGATCTAAGATAAAGTTTTCTTCTGTAAAGAATGGAAGAAGGATTACATTAGAGATGCACTGGAGTAATGGCAGTGGAATGATTCAACAGTCAGACTGCATCTGACATGTCAACCCCTGTGACAGCAAGGTGGGTTGTTTTGTCTTTTAAACTGCTAGGAAACAGCTACGAGTTAAGCCTTTAAAAATTGCAGTGGCAACATACTCATCAGTGAACAAATCTACTCCCTTCCCTTAATATTAGTGATAGAAAGAGGTAGAGGTGATGCTTTACTTGCCATCACAACAAAAGATTACTTATTGAAAAAATACTTGAGTGGGTTTTGGCAAACTAAGCTATTTCAGAAGTAGCTGAATAAAGTGACCCTGCCAGAAGCATTCTCTTCCTTTTTAGTTAGCTTTTATAGTACATTTGCACACATGAAGAATGACTGTATTAAAAACCATTTTTACATCGCAGAGTCATCTTTGCCATTTTTTTTTGTTCTCAGTGGAAGAGTAGCATATTATTAACAATTACCACACCATAACAATAATAAAATATGTTTGCATGTTCAGATAGAACATGCATAGAGTGTTTAAAAATAGTCAGGTATCATTTTATTTTTCTTCCTTTGTTTTAGCAAAATACAGAGAAAAAATAAACTGCGCAATGAGTATGATAGAAGCGTTTCTGCTCCTTTGATGAAGGAAAAGACAAAAATGAAGCTTCTGTTGTTCTAAAGAGCACTAACACCTGGTAATACCCATCATACAGATATTACCACCTATGATGCCTTTTTAAAAACATTTAAAAACTTGTCTTTCCCTTAGGCATATGTATACGCAACACTGATACACAACAATAAATTACTAAAGCTTCATGAAATTATGCACTAAGGTTGTCTTAATTACATTTGTACATTGACCAATACAAAATCCTCTGTTTCTTGAATACTATCACCTTAGCACTACCCAAGAGAAACACCCACTGAATGTGCTGGGTGCTGCCGTAAAATGTCAGACAGATTCTTTTGATATTTTAAAGTCTTGGCTTGAATATGAAAAATCCTTACAGAAAAGCAGAAGCTCAAACAAAAAGGAAGTGACTAAAAAGGACCAGGTTACTGCATATCAGTTGATGGACAGCAACTGTCTACTGGCACACACTTAACCCACAGTCAATGAGAGGTCTTTTGATTTAGCCAAGAGCAGTCCATCGATTTTCATGAATGAATTAAACCTGAAAACACGTGCAACACTTACTCATTTTAAGCTCACAAAAACTTTGGAGTTTACAGTGATAGCAGATCATCATTAACTTACACATCTGATAAATAAAAAATGAGAAAAGGTACAAGGTGCAACAGTATATTTTAAAAGTGAACTTACCTAAGAAAAAAATACACTGGGCTACGGCTCTTTCTAGAGGGGCATGCTTAGTGACAGAGCTTGGGACCAAAACAACTGAGGAACCTTTCTAAGTAAGGAACAAGGAAGTTCCCCTTGTTCAAGGGCAGAGGCTGAAGAAAGGGCTAGACAGGCTTATTACTCTGAAAATCATGGAATAAGAAAAGTAGAAACAGATTGGATGCATACACTGATTATCAGCTAATTAGAGAAAAATAACATAAAATCCTGTACTTATGAATCAGCTCGAAAAATTAAGTATGTGAAGAGATATTTTCCACTACCTCTAAAGGAAAAACTTGTGTGTGGGGAGAATCACAGAAATTTCCAATACTTGGTATTTTAGCAAGGCACTGGTCAGTACCCTGGAGAAAAAAGAGCAAATGTTTGCACACCCATGACACAAGTTTTTGGCAGACCTTCCTTCCTCAGACAGCAGTTTGGGTTGCATCCACTCTCCCAGGATTTTCACCAGAGAATACAACAGAACTGCGACGGATCTAAAGCAAAGACTCCCAAATCTAGCTCATCTGTGGAAAAACAACACTGAGATAGACGTGTCAGGGTAAAGCTAAACAAATGAAAAGCATTGTTCTGTGATTTGGCACCCTGTTAGCATGGCAGGACGCTGAGGAACATCATAGTCACACAAACTCTGCCTAGCCCACCCGTTTCAGATGGCAAGGGCAGCTCAGGAAGGCTCGGGACTGGTGAACCACGTCTGGGTTTTTGCCCAGCTAAACACATCCACAGCCAGCACCTCAGAGCACCGCAAGGAAACATCCAACAGAACACAACTCACACATTAATTACGTGTCTTAGTCATTGAAAGAGTTGGTTATTCCCACATAAGCCTGTGATACCAGAACCCTAAATATGCAACCAGGTTGTCTGCAGACTGTTGATGGTATTCGAACAAACATCTTCAAATGGGTGGTCAAGCCTGGAGATCTGTGGCTTAGGGACAGCAGGAGCTAAGAAAATACTGTTGGACCATTTCTTAAGGGGGGCCGGCTCTACCTGGCCATGAACTACTTACTGTCACTGGCAAAGAATGGCGTGGTACCTACCTCTAAGGTGCTACTTCGAATAAACACTGAAAAGGACACAGTGAGAGAGATTTAGGTACTGAAAAAATCTAAGCAGACAAAAATGTTATACGAGTCTAAACAAATAACAGCAATTAAGAAACTTGTGAAGGTTTGACCCATGTACCAGAATATGAACCAAGTAAGTCAAGTGAAATCATGTGAGTAGCATAAAAAACCTGGTATCTAGAGTAAGCAGGCACAGGATTTCTTTACATTCGAGATACCTCAGATCCTATTTTAATTCTCCAGAAAGGAACCTTATTAACATATGCCCAGCTAGACCTATGTTAGACACACACAAAGCACCTGACTAAGCAATACACACCACAGGGTGATGGGTTGGTGAGCACGAGTGGCTGAGCTTGCAGTGTCAATCTCATTTAGACAATGCAAATACTAATTCTCAATATTCCTGTCCAGTTAATAGGCAGGTAAAAGAAATAATAAATCAAATAAATAAAACACCTGCACTACATCAATACAATATCTTTGGATACAATATTTTATAAAAGCTAAAAAAAGTATTTAAAATTTCTTATTTCTTTCTCCAATCACATTCTATTTTAAAAAAAAGTCCCAAAATGTTTTTACGAGAAAGCTCTTTGAGAAAAAAGAGCAAATGCTTGCACATCCACGATACAGTTTTTGGCAAACTTTCCTTCCTCAGACATTCACTCTCTCAGTTCTTCTGAGAACTGTTCTTCTTCTAATGAACTGCTCTTCTTCTAATTAGAAGTTCTTCTAATGTTTCTCCATTAACCATGAAAAAACATAATCAAGTTTCCACACTGAGCTCTTTTTTTCAGCCCACATAAGAACCCACATAAACCTTGCCATCTTCTCAAAGTCCATCAGAGCACCACTAAAACCATCTGAAACTCTCTAGGTCAGAGTAACAGTGACATGATTTCCCTTTGGTATCTGGATAATTTATTTTCGCAATGGCATCTGCTAATATCTGCAGTACAACCACCACATTTCTTCACATCCATTCAACAAAGAGTGTTTCTTTGCTTATGTGAAACAGCAGTAATGGAAAACATCACCATAGCAAAATTAGGACTTCCTGCAAAGATCACTGCAGTATTTCTCGTTTCCACAAAAAGACCAATGTTCTGTTTAAGAAGAAGTGCTGGTTTTATTTTTCTTTAAAATTATTTTCTTATTATGCTTTAATATCTATCTTAAAGTCTCCTCACTGTTTATTTGTCTGACTGCTTCTCTTCACAATGTGAATAGCTTTGGGGAAGATGGAAACTAATGACCTAGCTAAGGTTTTAACCCAGACCCCCTAGTGTTTTACCAGCTGTGCTATTAGGTTAACTGGCTGAATCTCCTCTGCTTCTCTCTCTGATATTACAAAACCCAGTCAATGTATAGCATGCAATAATGTTTAAATTTTTCCCACCCCTAAACCTCCCTCTGCTACTGCCTAGCCTTGAAATTCATATAATCTATCATTGATAAATTAGAATCTGGGGAAGGATCAGACAGATTACCCAGATGGTAGCCGGGGAAGAAATATCCAACCTTTCCTAATGCAAACCTTGCATAATGCTCCCTGATGCAAATTTAAAGTGCTCTACTAAGGACAAAGAAGGAAAGATATTTGTGGAGATGTTCATGCACAGACTAAACAAAAAACCACATTGCTCATCCACCATTTTACACATAATTAGTTACTGTAATATACCTTACACAGGATGCTTTTCCTGTGGTGCTTGAAAAATCAGGGTCACCATGACTTGCAGTACAAAAGCACCGACCCTGACCTCCCAACTGTCCCTGAAGGGAAACCTGAATTCCAGTAGGTAGCCTGGGCTGCTGGAATTAATCTCAGCAGCAACATGAAAACCTGAGGAGTCCGTCTGCTTTGCACAATCAACATTTGTCTAAGTTTTGCTAATAACATGCACACCTAGGAAAATCATGGAGGAGAGCAAAGAAGGAACGGCTTTTTATAATGTGTTATGTGCAAAGCCTGCAGGCTTAATGGTCTAAATTTCAGGTTTGAAAGTTTTACCCTCCCCAGAGACTGCTGTTCAAAGGTTCCTTGGATCAACTCAGATCTTCCTTTTCATGAAGTAAATATACTCAATACCACTATATATATATATATTTTGTGGACAAGACTAAAATACATCTGATGTGTCTTTTCTGTTGCACACATGTAAAATAAATCATAATGTTATTTTCAAAAACACAACATCAGTGTGTTGTCCTCAGTCCCAAAATGCCTTTGCCTCAGTCTTATTTTTACCATGATTTATGATTTGACTGATTTTTTCCCTTCCTTGATTTGCAGCTGTTCCCTGATGAGTTTTTATTCTTTTGGGATCCTTTGGGATGGTAGGAATTATCCAGTGTTAGCTATTAATATATACATTATACAGATTTCAACTCACTGTCCTGTATATCAACTTAAAAAGACATAAAGGGTCTTAGATCAGACATTGTTTATCTTTACAGAAGCTTCATAGAAAAGGTGACTTAGGTATTGAGGAAGTAGAGTGCCCTGACAACCATGGTGCTGTTGAACAGGCAGACCACAGGCAGCTCCCAGGTACAGGCCACGATGGGAAGCTGTCCCAGGGACAGGGATCATACCCAGTAACTCTACATCAAGCGTGTGACAGCAACACTGACTGTCACTCTGTCAAGTTCTTCACCAGTAACTGCGGCAGCTTATCTTGCTCCCTGAGCCCAGGGGCAGGGAATTTGATGGCTGCCTAATGAAGTCAGTGGAAACTTTTCTATTGAGAAGTCTCTCTGCTGGCAACTATATAAACTCCCAGAATAAATCAATTCTGCTCCCTCATTTCCAAAAGAGAATCCCCAATTTAGTTTAAAAAATGAAATAAAGATTCATCTCCAAGTATAACAAGATTTAACATCAGCAAGAAGAGTGCAATGACCAGCTGCTAGTTTACAAAATTTATTTGTTGAGACCTGACTCTGGGCTTTGATTGTACAGATATTATTACCTACTTCACATCCTACTTCTACAGTTTTGCTGTCTCCAGCATGGCTTATCATATGTAAATCATACCCTTTTGTCCTTTGATTTTTCTTGCAGATGGCCTGCTGTATATTTAGTATAGGCCACAACTAATCAGATCAACCTAAAGCTGAGACTGGCTGGTGTATGTCTGAAATCCAAGTACAGTCTGAAACCAGCATCCTGAAATGGCAATCGACTTCTTTAAGAATTAACCTGTTTTGGCAGAGTAACATAATTTCTAATACTTTTGGGCAAGAAAAGCAGGTCTCCCTGAAACACTTGAGAGACAAACAGACACAGAACTACGCACTTCACAGCTCAGAGAGAAAAACAGTAACTCTTCATCTCAGTGATGTTGACTAATCAAAGTAGACATATTGTAAGGTTTTTTGCTGTGCATTGCTGATCAAAATAGCAAAGAAAAATAGTGTGTACTCATTTAAAAAACCTGCTTATCACACTGACACTACGTTTCAGTGCACTTCCACTTTTACAATCCAATTAAAATATGGGGTAAAAACGAATGATGGCTCGACCTTTTTTAAAGACTGTCGATAAATTTAGCACTCACTAAGTTGAGAAACTAATGTAGCTTTTTGAGTCACCAAAGAAGCTTAGTGCCTGGCTCTACTGCATGGCTCTGCCTTCACATACAGACCTGCTCCATGTACTCCTGTGCATCATGTTACTACTTCATCACGCGCCTTGAGATAAAAAAGGAATGTTTTACACAGCTGGTGTGACAGTTTCAACTAAAACTTGCTTTTCCTCCTTACGTGATGCACTTTTTCTGCTGGCTGAGGGCACAATTCCTCTAGCCCCAGTTTTCCTGGCATGATTTCCTCCCAGCCTGGCAGAGTGTTCCTGCATAGCAGACAGAGCTCAGATCCCCTGCACTGACCCACCTGGAGAACGCTGTGTGCAGAAGAGGCATTCAAACATACCTGTGGCTTTGCACTCTATGCATGTCTCAAGCATCTTTCTTTAAGAGCCTGAAACACTTCAGTCTACATCAAGTAAACTTATTACCAAGTCTGATTTAACCTTAAGTGGTGTCATCGTTAACATGGCAAGCAGAAGAATGTTAATGACAAGAATCATTTTATTCTCTAGCTCCTCAGTGCTCTGAATAGATCCCAAATCCCCAGATGAGAGCAAAAAACGTATTCTCAGGGAAAAAGTCTTTTTAAGATCTAAAAGCAAACTACAGTATCTTTTTTGTTGCAATAAGAATTCTTTGATCTATTTTCTTCCTTCTGGTTTCTCTTTTTAAGAAGAAAATAGATTTCAGGGAAAAGAATCTCTACCATCAAATGTCAGTATTAAGCCATAAATCTGACCAAAAACTGTAGGTGCAAAACACCTGATTGGTATTCTGTGTCTTCCACACAAGTAAAAACATTTATATTTCGTTAAAAGAAAATGCATGACAGTGGAATTTATGTGATGACTGTGTACAAATAAGCGTGCCCAGAAAACAGTTAAAGGGGAGAAAAATACTTGTATGAAATCTAATGGGTAAATTAGGAAATTTTAGTTACAAGAATTCAGTTGCTACTTAGTGTTTGTAGGGAAGCACAAAGAGAACATCAAAATGCCTGATCACATCCCATCTGTTACAACCTCTTACTGGATAACATCTTGACTGCCAAAAAAGCTATTTAAATTTACTACATTGCAGCTACTGATAAATATCACTTCTGTGAAGATCTAATACTAAATAAGGACAAGATCTGAGGATAAACCTTACAAGCAGCAGTGTCAAAAAGATCCAAATTTTGCTTAGTGTAACACCTGTACTCTTAAGAGCGTGCAGTTTCTTACTCCTTGTCCCTGACTGTGATATGTTTTTAATAGAGCACACAACTGTACAACACTCCTCAAAAGCTGGATGTCAACAACGGAAGGAAAAATAAAGGCAGAACAGAAAGAATGACATAAAAAAGAAAAAAAATGAAAAGGTACTAAGGAGAAGGTGATGGAGAAGGCGGCAACTTCTATTCAACAATTTTGGAGGTGATTACTCCAGGCACTGTCCACATAGATCTGACAGGCACAGAATGCTGCCATGAAACTGCCTCCAGCAACGGAATACATTTTCCAGCACATCACAGCAGCTGCAACGGCATCAATTCTGCTTGCAATCCATGTCCAAAAAGAAAAGTTCTCAGTGGTCCTATTTCAGCATATCTCAAGGACTAATTAAATCCTCATTACTATCTTCTAATTATTCCAGTGCTCTGGGATTTCACTCAGCAAGTCCCCAATGGTGCATTAGATGAAAAGGGTTAAATAACCTGTGTTGATTTTGAGACTCCAGATCTATTTCAGACCTTTAGCATATCATCAGCATTATCATGAATATTTAACTATGTACCGCTGTGAAAATTATAAGGGGAAAACAATTAAAGATTTTTTAAAAATTAATTCTGACCCATATACATTTGCACTAATAAATAAGGCTTCTTTAAGTATCCCCATTATGAGAGTGCTTGCTAGAGTAATAATGTGAAGTCATTAACTGTTTTCATTAAATTCAATGGTTTTCAGGAGCTCCCAATTCACTATTTTAATATAAGACTGAAACCTGACATCTACATACCCAACTGCATAAGCATGAAAATACTGTTTAAAAGCAGGTAAGTTTTCTAAGCTTTTTCAAAATTACATAAGGAACCATTCATTCCTGCAGGGGTAAAAGCGCCTATTTCGACATTATTATGACACATATTCTCCTAACAGTGCTTGCACAGGTGAGTGTTCATATAAGCAGACAGAAATCTCCATTAGTTTACAAAAGTAAGAGTGGGAGTATAAGCTAATGGCCAGGACAAAGGTTTTTTTTTCAGGCTGCAGCTTCAGGAAACTAATTTAGAGGGTCAATTGGGAAGTGCTGGGCTTCTGTTTGATCCCTAGAAAAAACTTCGAACTCATTGAGCAGTTCTGGCTACTAAGGACATCCTCAAAGTACAGCTTCCAAAACCCAAACAAATAAGTAGATACAGCTGAGCATAGGGAACTCAAGCAGCTGCGTACCTCAAGTATTTGCTGAATGATTATGACAGCTGAGGTATTACTGCTGCCCTACCTCTGGGGCTGATGCAAACAAAGTTTATAAAGAGCTTTGATTTCAATAAACACAAAGTATCAACCCCCTACTTTTGATCATATAAAGGGAAGTCTGGAGTAGGTCCATTAGAAACAGAGAGCAAAATGTGCATCCTCCTTCCTCCTGAAAACACAGCAAGTTTCGATGACTACCTCAATGAGTCATGACTACACCGTCATTATGGTAGCCCCAAGTAATGGTAATTGTTGGGATTCAGCAGCAGTTAAACACCCTCTTGCTTCTCCAAGAGACTTCTGACATGAGTCTTTCTCCACAGCTGTCTGGCTCCAACAGTCCTTTAAGATGTATGGGACTTACTTCAAGTCCCCGCGCTTTCTAAGTCACGCGAGCTAAGCAACAGGTTATGTACATAAAAGAGATGCAATTTCTTGTTTCCTAGGTAGACAATGTGTGTTGGTAGAACTAAAACCATTTCACTGGTTGGGCATCAAACAACAGTGGCCAGTTACTGGTTGTGGGACAAGAATGGAACTGCCCAGAATAGCAGGCTACATTTACACTGAGCACGTCAAAATATTCTACAGCTAGAGCAGGACATGAAAAATTTAAAAATTATTTTTTAAAAGTAAGCATTTTAATGCTTATTACAAAAAGTATGAAATAAGCTATATAAAAAGCTGAGGAGCACAAAAAAATCCAATCCCCCCAAATGTATATATGCACTACATTACCACTCCCCTACTTTCATATACAGAATGTACATGTAAAAACGTGGTCATTGCTTCATGGTGCATTGTGAGACAGGGGATGTAGAGTCTTAGGCAGGCAAACATAAAAGTCCAAGAAGGGCGCTGAGTAACCATGGAAAGCAAAGTAAAATATAATCAAAAACTTTAACAAAATAAGTAAGCATAAACTTAATGGTTCAAGGTAGTAGCTTAGCATCCACAAGTTCTACAGCTCAGACTCCACCCATTGGTCAATCTTCATGATAGCTGGTAAATAACATTTCTTTCAAGTATTGAGAGCAGAGGATTCTGCTCAAGCAATGATTAGTAGTCTTTTGTTCATCCAATTCTCTCTCTAAACAAGGAAAGAAATGCTATACAAAGTGTGAAAACAAACAACATTACCTTATCCTATGGAGTGTCCCTGGGGTTTTTGTTTTCATTTCCCTTAAATTTTTTTTCTCTTTTTTTTTGAGAAAGTGTATCAGTAAGCTGAGAGTTTAAATTACTGTAACAGATGCCCAAGGATCAGGTGTCCTTAGCAGCAACGATTTTCTGCTCAGGTTTTTATCAGTAAATGACAAGCACCTTCCCTTTGAGTCCTCATCATTCCCCCTCCTTCCTTCCTTCAAGTTCTGTGGAAACCAGTTCAAGCAAGCAAAGGAATCAACTAATGTAACAGCCTTTTTAAAAGGTGAAGTTTTCCATTTCAAAGGAGCCTCTAATCAATGACAGGGCACAAAAGGGAATGCACGCATGTTTATGCGCGTACAGCACAGACTTTGGAGAAGCTTTGGGGAACATGTTTAGCAAAATCAATATGACCTAGCTAGTTACAAATTTTGAATCTCCTTCATGAAACAAATGGACTTCTTGTACAAGCTGGGTCACAAGGATCATGCATATTACACCAGATTTTGCATATGAAGTGTGCAAAACCTGCAACATTCCTAAACACATTTTCTCTAAGAACATACCCGCAATTCTCACTGCAGAGAGGAAAAAACAAACTAAATCAATCTGTGACTTTTACTTCTCTCACTGTTACTTACTTGTCTGACTTTCCAATTATGGCAGCTGTCTTCTGTTTTACTTCTGAATACCTGTCTGCCTCTCCTAACCATACACCGAACCCCAGTTTTGCTCTACAGCAGAACAGAGAAGTTCCACCTTTCCAGCTCTGTCAGACCTGCCTAACTTGTCCCCCAAAGCCAGGTGAGGAACACACATTGCAGAAATTACTATTACTGGGCACTGTAACATTTTATGCCAAGACCCAGTTGTGCCAGGAAATGCACACATCTTTCTGAGATGTTTGAGTCTTCAAAGTCTCCATCTGATCCATTCTTGCTGTTTTGTGAGACCTCTATAACACAAAGCATCATATATTTGTATTGGGTACTGAGGGCATTCTTGTTTCACCAAACATGTACATTATTCTGAATTTCTTTAATGGGAAAATAAGTCCCTGCACTAACAACTGAGTATAAAGGATGATGGAAAAGGAAACAAAACAAATGAGCATGGAATTCTGTATTTCATATTCTCATTAATCAGCATTCCTGGAGGAGGGGACATTCAACCCAGAAAAACAGCAAAAATTAAGACTCTCTGCTCTTCTTTGTGAGTCCTCTTAGCTCCTTTTGGATGCTATCCCAGAAATTTGTCATTCTGTGAGTTTAACTTGTTTCACTGTGAGAAAACTTCTAGTATTTATGGTATCCCCATATGGTGCTACTTGGGATATTTCTGGAAGCAAGACATTTTAGGAGGGGCATTTCATAAATAACTCCATGTTTATCACAGTTACCATGTGTCTGTTTTGCAAGCCTGTCACTGGCACATGTTAACCACTGCATGGACAGGATGCCCAGTTTACAGCAGTTGATCGCACGTATGGCCACGCAACAAAGCTGTGACAACTATCTTCCATGAGCTAGGGAGAAAGGAGGTGAAAGGAAAAAGGGCTAAAAGCTTATAAAAGGTAACTTTAATTTAAAAATGCTCTGTTTATTTTTTTGAGCACACGGTAGAGAGCATCCTTTTAGAACAGTGCTCTTGCCTGCAAGGTTTTCCATGGCAAGATTTCCAAATGTTTGAACCATTTGACCTAAATATTTGATTTCCCTTTATATTTAAAGATATTTTTATCCTAGAACGGGCTAGAAGACTATTGTGTCCATGCAAAGATATTAGAGATGACAATTTTAAGAACAGTAGCAAAACTGCTCCTAGTTAGCACTCTTTCTCTACATCTTAATTCCAAGATAGACAACAAAGAGTTGTATTGTCCACGACATGACTCAAGTATTTACAGAAACTGCCTTTATACCCTGGGCATTCACTGTATTTTGAGAAAACCTTGTTTTCAATTATAGTTTGGTAAAATCTGCTATTCAATTGCTCTTTCCCCAGAGACGGAACCCCCCCCAAGCCTTTTACAATGAAGACTGTCATTATTTTCCCTGGGAAAAGAAAAGAAATACCAGGAAATCTCACATTGCTAATGTGCAACTTAAAATGAAGGCTGCACTTGGCACCAACTGAAAAAGCCCCAACACCTAACAAACCTCGGTCCTGTGGCATTGGTGACTGGCTCAAGGCAGGGTGGGAGCTGGATTCTGACTGGCTGCCAGGAGGCTGCGGTGGCATCTGACTGCCTGTAACACACAGAGAAAAAAGGGAAAACAGACTTGCTTTTAGCATTTCAACGCACAAAACCAAGCATTGCTGCATTTTTCAACCACTCAACATCAAAGAAAGTACCAGCTATATAAGGTAAAGACAGAGCTCAACAGGTCTAGCTTTTTCCATTCTTTTTTCTTTTTTTTTCTTTTATTTTTTGAAACCCATGGAGGAAACATGCACAAACACATTTAGCAACAGGCATGGTGAAATGTTCAATTTCGCACTGAGCGAGTTCCCAACCTCACCAACATGATCCAATTTATAGCTGCAAATCTCCTGACACATATTTCTGTTAGAGAGTTTAACAAAATCCAAGTCTGCTGAACAATAGGGCTCATCCTGCCGAGCTTAAACTGGCCTCCAGCCAGGCAGACATGGACTGCTGCCAACAATATTACCAATGAAAAATTCGGTCAATACAAAAATGACTAACAACAACAGTTTAAAAAGTATTTCAATGAATCAGTGGTTTTAATATTGTTTGAATGTCCATGTAGAATATGGGAATAAAGAATAACATGTAGGCACACGTGGTGAAAGTGAATGTTTCAAAGAGATCAGACAGAAAAGGGGGAACTTACTATTCAAATAAAAGAGAGGGGAAGTAATTTATTAAAATAACTAAAATAACTAGCCGGAACAGATATATCCATTTTTATGACCCTGTTCAAAAGACATCCACTGCTGTCTACCCACCCAAACAAGAAGAGCACACCCAGTGCTGTCTGTGAGGCTCAGAACACAGAATGTTCCCTTTCAATATTAATGGGTAATAAGGCAGGTGCTTATTGCACTGGTGCAAGTCCCTCCTCTGGGTCACCATTCAACACCGTGTCAAGCAGGGAGGCCCATCTTACCACCCTTCCAATGCCCCAGGGGTGTTGTGCTTAAGAGTCAACCTGCCACAGCCCAAGCAGGAGGAAGAATGAGACCTGGACATCCCCTAGGACTCCTCTTTGCTCTTAGTCTGAGACACGCCTGCTCGTGACAGCCCAAGAGGCTTGGAGACCACCTCAGGTTAGGCAGCAAATATATACTTTAAGCATTTAGACACTTGTAGTGACAAGCACGGTATAAATAGCAGCAGACAGATTTATATCCCTCATCCTCAGAAACTGTTCAGATTGTTTTCCATTTGAAAGAAATGGAAAGAATAAAAACACAGGCAATGGATTTGTGCCTGCTGAGACTAATTTCCTCCTGCCCAGCAGCTGCCCCTCTGCAGTGGCAGGAGCAAGAATCCTGCGGACGGTCCTGGCACTGGGAGCTGGGCTGACAGCGGGGCAGCAGGGGCTCCCTTTAGAGTGACCAAGGGCCCCGAGCTGGACAGAAATGCAGGAAAGCGAATGTGTCTGCTCTGCCCCATCCAATTCCCGTCCCCAGAGCCACCGGCTCTCAGCACCAACTCTGAAGAAAGGCCAGACTGATACAGAACAAAGAGAAAATCTATAAAATGTTGAGTGCAACCACTGCCTAGCTATTTGGATGAGGTGCTTTTGCACTAAAAACATGACAGTCAACATTACCGGGAGCAGCTGTGACAACTGTCTCAGGGATGCAAATGCTGGACCAGAGGCAGAATTGTTCCTCCAAAAGACCAAACATGCCACTCAGCGCCCAAGGCTTTGGGTTCCATGGGCCATTCACTAACTCTGAGGCATATGACAATAATAAGGACAAATTCCAGCTTACGTTTTGATGTCACTCATGAGCAGGCTGTGGAGATGGTAAGTGCCTGCATTATAATGAAAGCTTTCGGCTTGACAGGAAGGATTCAGTGACTCAAGACTGTAAACAAACAGCATTTTCATGTTAACACAGGGC
The DNA here is from genome assembly GCA_013397845.1 of Melanocharis versteri. Lineage (NCBI taxonomy): Eukaryota > Metazoa > Chordata > Aves > Passeriformes > Melanocharitidae > Melanocharis > Melanocharis versteri. The sequence goes on from VZTG01001422.1 coordinate 90,969, forward strand.
ACTGCCACTTCCACTGTGTATGCCCCAGGCACCGCTATCAGACAGAGCACTTCAAGTAGATGGGAATCATCTAAGATTTCTACAAACACTTAGAAAAAAATAAATAATAAAGCAGGGGTAGTCCTGACTGCACTGCATAGCTCTCTGCAGGATCCCCCTTTAGGTGGACGCTTGGCAACTTTGAGAAAAGCTATAGTGCATAGAATATCTATAATAGGCAATGTATTTTGCAGATTATAGATGGTGTCTCTTTTTTTACATTGATAGTAACATCAGTTATCTGGCTGGAGCCTTACCCTGCACAGGCAAATGTTCAACCACAGACCAGTAAAGTCAAAGTGTAGAACATTATCTGTACAACTTTTCCAAAGAAAGCAGTTTCATCCACATCCTCAGTCAATACAGACTCAGGAGTTTTGCAGATTCACTGGAATTATCAGCCCCTGCAAACCTTAATGCTATTTTGTCAGTGTACTACTGATTTTTTTCCTTATTAAACAAACTGGAGAGCAAAATTTTTGTTTCACAAAGGAAAATGATTTTTTAAACATGACCAACTCTACACGTATTCTAACAAGTAACAAACTTTCAAGACAAGTATCCACTACTCTAATTATCAGTGGGTGCTACAGATTATCCAGGTGCTGGACATGAAGGTACTGCATCAAAATGTTTTCAATCGAGCTGCCATTTTATTCTTAGAAGTGATGTGAAAGGTAAAAGGAGGTTAAGCACTCAAATACCTTTGAAGACTTGAACTGAACTCTTAATTTAGGTATCTAACTCCTATTGATTGGGAGCTGATGACAGGACTTTAAAACCTTTGAAGATCCTGTCTGCCATGCTTTTTAAGTTTCTTTGTCATGAAAAGAAATGACCTTAAAGATTTTCCATTTCTTTCCTTTAAATGATAGTAATCCTTCTCTCTTTCAACCAGTAGTGCAGTTGTGTTTCTTGGAAGACACTTTAAATAATATATGAACAGACTTTCGTATTTTATTAGGGAAGGAAAACTTCTACAAAAGAAAAACAACCCTTTTCCATTTTTAACATAACTTCTACAGCTATTTAAGAGAGAAAAAAAATCCAGTAATTTTTTTTCACTGACGAACTACTGCCTGCTTTGACCCAGTGATACACAGAAGGAAGTTTAAACAGGGATGACCTTTTCCCATGTTTTGTATACCATTGTTGCCACACTGGTGAGATACGCCGCCTGCCAAAATGTATGCAAAGTGAATACTACAGATGTTTCCCAATACTTCTATTATGCAAAACCACAGAAAATGCAATAATGCATGTTAAAAGGATAGAAGCTGCCACGCTAGTTCTTTCACCTATATTTAACAGAGGAGCAAAACGCTATTCAAATTTATATAGCTATCTAGTAAAATTAGCTGTTAAAACTACTGAAACCAGCAGTCTACCTAATAGAGTATCTGCTATTTAAAATAAAAAAAAGTCAGCTGAAGAGGTAAGGGAATTTAAAAATGCATAATACCGTATTTGTAAGCGTGTTTTCTATTTTTTAAATTATGTCAAATGCTTTTAAATTTTTGCACTTTGAAAATCTTCACTTCAAACGGAGTCAGGAGAGACTGCATACTACCTTTGGAAAAGATGGACCAAGAAAAGTACTACATAGTAATTGCATGATGGCTACAGCCATGGAGTTAAACCATAAGAAGTAAATTCCTTAGGGCCAACATAGCAAGCAAGAGCAGACCTTTGATATCCTGCTGAGGGGGAGTCTCTACAGTCCACATCAGCAGTGTTTTGAACCATGCTGAGGGCTCTCTGCTCCCATCACTGTAAGGATCCTGGAGGATGCTCGGCTGTGACACCCTGTACCAGCTGGACAACACCTCACAGAATTATGCCTGAACAACTGAATCAAGAAAACACTTTGGTGATAACAGGCTCCCTCTGGCATATAACTAGTTAAGGGGGGAAGAAGGGATATAAGCACAGGAATTTTAAGATGCATGAGGAACCGGAGGGCGGGGGACCGATCACAGCCTGTGTGTTGGTAACGGAACACTAGGCTGAAGGAAAGGCAGAAGTAACAGATCTCGTGGGCTGTCTTTGGGACAATTCCCAATCTAATTGGGGAACTGAGAGCTACGACTGGATTCATGACATTGAATGATCACAAAGTAAGGAACATTAGTCAATACAAAAGATGATCAAAATACTACCTTAAGAAACCCATGGGACCACTTTTTGGCTTGGAGTATTAAAAACGCAAACATTTATATTTGCGGGTCAGAACTGGGCCTTTTGTAACTGAAGAGCTGTAGGTTATCAGGTAGACATGGGAGAAGAAAAGGAAGGCAAAATCTGACCGTATCTGTTGACCTAAAATGGTTAGAGCCTACAGCTGTAACTAACCATGTGATGTGGCACTCAAAGAAACAAATTTATCACTAGGATAAATTAAGAGGATTGTTACAATAGAGGTAAGACAACACAACATCACTGCAGATGTGTCACTGGTGTGCCTCCACGGAGACAAACCCAGAAAGCCTCATGCAAACTGGAATGGGAACCAGCTACCAGCACGAAATGACAGGAGGCTGAAAGTGTGAGTATTATTTAGTATAACAAAAACTAGAGCCAGAATTTTGTGACTTCTTTCTGAAAATATATTTGAGGCTAAATACCAGGGAGGAAAAAGATGATGATGTTTAGGAGGATAATCAAACTATTACTGGAATTTGAAACAACTTTGTTTTAGGAATAATGAGGTCCTGAAAATCTAGTGAATAAGATGGAATCTGATAAAATTATAGGATAATCATCACACAGTCAACGTTACAATAAAGGCTCACAGACCAGAAGAGACATTCTGGGTCTCGGATCCCTACATCAGAAATGAAAGAACGTAAGTAGGCTTCTATAAGGGAGTGTTTCAAATGAGCTTTTCAGGAAATTGGAAGTGAGGTGCAAATGACCTCAAAGGAAAGAAATTTTTCTATGGGTAGCATAAAGGCAAACTGGTCATGTGTTTTGTGTTATCTCTTTCATCTTATGAAGCTTATGACCCCTTAAGAATAAAGATTATTTTCTTCCTTAATTTATGCATTGTAGCCAAGCTTCCTGTTCTATCAACAGTATTTTTTAAATTACTTATTCATTCGAGTAAAAAGCAAGGGCTGTCTGCATAGCCTCTCAAATTAAGACATGCAAAATATTAAAACCTTCCTCCTATCTATGCAGTAATCTGAGTGAAGATGTTTTAAAAGGCCTGAGACATGAGGACCCTTTCAGATACAGCAGCTGTGGCTGTGCTAGGATATGCAGAGTCAAACACACTCAGACCAAGCCTTCTGGCTCTGCTCAGCACCACACTGCAGCTAATAACCCCTTGCAACGCTGGTAATCCACTGCAGCCTGCTTACCAAGACCATTTCCACCTCTCTGACCCAGGAACTTGGGACCAAACTCAGAACCCTCCCACCTTGGAATGCTTTTGGTGGCTGGCTGAGAGGCTCACTGAAGCTGAGACTGCAAGAACCTTGTATGTTCCACTGCAGCAACGCAAACTTCTGTACAAGCTTCTAAGCAAGCAGCTTATCAACTTATGCCAGATTTATGGATGCTTTACATCATAAAATGTTATCAAGATTGTTGTCAGGCCTAGCCCTGACTTTCCATATTACCTCTTAAATGTATTGTGCTTCAAAGACACAAGATTCCCTAATATGAGTGATATGTGAGTATCACAATCCACGTAAAATCAACAAGAAATAAAACCCCCCCACTCTGCTTCTCATGAAAGTGTAAAATTCTCAGACTACCAACTCTTGAAAGTTACACTCTCACCGTCTTTTTCCTACCTATGTCACATTCACCATATCAAGGATGGGGTTGTGGGCGAGTTTCAGAGAAATCACTGTAATTTAAGTGCTAAATTGCTCTCAAATCTCCATTAAAAAATGCAACAATGAACAAAGGGGCCTGGAGAACCCTAGCTCTGACTTTTCTCTGCACAAATGCAATAGCATAAACATCTTAATTTCATGAGTAGAAGCTTCTTCTTTGACATGATATAACATTTAATTCAAAGCGAAGTTGACACTGACGGGATGAGGTAGCTACTCAATATTTTGTTTCATCCTTATTACTCAGCATGTAGTCCCAAGGTATTACTTATGGAACACCATCCAAATGTCACCCTTACTACAGAATAATTCATTATATTATGGACTTTTAAAAAAAGAACTAAGTAGCTGAAACTGGGGTCTGTCAAATTACATATCCAAGTTTTATTCTCAGGTTGTGCAAACTGGGTAAATATGAAGACTGTAACAAACAAAAGGAGAATGAAGTGAAATAATTTAGTACTGCCTGAACTGAGAACAGTCTTGGTGGCAAGGAGCAGGAAAGAAAATATATTGCCCTCCAAGGCCAAGGCTCTTTTTGCTCTGGAGGGGAAGGGAGAGCTGCAGCAGACACTGCCAAGCAGGTCTGTTTCATCCATGCCCCATCCAGCAGTCACCTCTGCGTTTGGACCAAAGTAAAGCACTTTCTCCTGAGATTTTGGAAATAAGCCCAAAGCAAGCTGTCAATGGGAGTCTTCAGAAGGCTGCGACTCACCCGAATGAGTGGCTTTCTAGTAGGTCACAGCAAGCACCTGTCTGCCTGAGGACTATTTTTTCCAGTAAATTCCAAAATTCTGTTGCAAACCAGGAATGCAGTAGAGCTCCTCAAAATTAAGGATGCATCATTTAATTACTTGTATAAGAGTAGGCATAAGTCAGTCTAAATCTAGGGATCACTGCTTCTCTATCCTCAGTAACACCCACCCCAGACCTGTAATTTCACTTTGCAGTTATGAGAAGTTTCATTTGGGGGAATCAAATTCTTTCTGCTTTCACCTCTGCCTAACTCTGCATCCATTTAATGCATTATTTCCATTAAGCTCGGGAGAGTTTCCAGCCAAGGATATTTCTGCTGGAGGCCAGTCCAGAATGGTGCAGCCCAGGATAGCAACCAGTTAAATCTTTTCTAATCCCCACATTCAGAAACGGTGGCTCACAGCGGCTGGTATGCGGGAACTGAATAGAGCAGGCAAGCTCATATTTCTCTCACCAGGCCAAATTAATAAAAACAAAACCTGATTTCTCCTTCTCGTTTTCCTATTCTTCCTGTTCCCCAATATTTTTCCTCTTTCAAAGAATTTTTTTTTTTTGTTTGAGAAGCCCTAATGTTTGGCTGCCTTCTGAAGAAATGGGCACAGTGACAGATGAAAGGCCGTATTCATCGCCTAATTCAGAATAGGGAAAAACCGACTGCTGTGCATTTAAGATTCTAACAACCTTGCAATTTTGTAGAGCCGTTTTCCCCAACCCGTTCTTTTGAAGAAATCTGCTTTTATTCTGTTAATAACTAACCACAGTTGCAGCAGCATGGATCCGATTAGCAGTTCTTACGCTACAAAGGGGGTGGGGGGGAGGCTGTGAACAGGGTTGCCAATTTGTCCACCTGGGTCCCCAGCAGAACGATTAGATGAGGTGCTTGCTCCTTTCTTCCCCACTCGCTCGCTGCTCTGCACTAGACAGACCTCTTCAAAGCTCAGCCACTGACTTAATTTCTTTTTTTCCCCCCTCTGAAGTCTCATTTAACCACCCCTCCACATGTTTTGCACTCTGCCACTGTGTCCCTCCAAAGCGATGGCGTGAATTGGGATGAGAGGGGTAGGAAGAGGCTGCGGCCACAGCTTGCCAGCACTTTCTCTCACACCTCTACAGGGCCTCTGCATTGCTTTTAGATTTTGAAAATTGTATTTTCTTAAATTTGTGCAAGCCACCGGAAAAAAGGGCCTATGTTCTTTAGGGAATGATCCAGACCCTGTAGTCATACTGGTTTTTTTTCTTTCTGTCCTTTTAATCCTTCCATAAAAATAGTAGTTTTACTTGCATTTAGATTGAAGTAGAAGATTGTAAAGGGTTTCATGGATTTAGTAATCTGTAATTACTTAGGACACATCATTACATGTTTGTAGTAATTACACGTAATGCAAAAAGCATATACTTCAGCTAGAGAAAAACCATTCTCAATTTTTTTATAAAATGTCAATTAAACAGAATATAAAATTGTAATTGATGCAAGTGCTAAATATCTAAAAGCTCCTAACAAAGGAGAGGGTAGTATTTCTTTCTTATATTTGGCTCATTTCTTCCTTCCAGAAATGAAACCTACCTTGCCACACACCTGAAACCTAAAACTTCAGAATTCTATTTACGGATTTAAACCAAGTTCCAAAAGGTAGAATTTTTCATTATCAGTGCTCATTCTCTAGGCTGTATTTATAACTAGGAGGAGTTTTTTTCTCTCTAAGCTGTTCCTCATTGCGTCAACTGCATTTAAGAGCCTGAGAAGCACAACAGATGTAGCAGACATACACTTCTAAAATTTGCCACCTAATAAAAACCTTAACTCCTAACTTTAACTGCCAAATTTTAACCAAGCCACAGATCAATTTTCAGTTATGATATCTGCAGTGTGAAAACATGCAAGATACAAAAGAAAGGGTGAACGTGAAGTGAAATTGCTGTTTCTTATTCCCATTTCTTCTCCCTTGATCCAGGTAAATTTAAGAATTTCACAGAATCAGGCAGCATTGACTTGGAAGACTATCAGTGATGGACTTTGGGTTCTCCCTGCTCTTCCCGGCTCTCTCAAGTCTAGCAAGCAGGGAAACTGAAGCAGCGCTCTGTGGCAATGAACTATTTAGCTAGTCCTGCCTGCTACTCCTCATACTAGATCACTGTCTCTGATTAAACAGCATTTTAGTAACAAAATGTACGTGCTCTCACTAATACTACCCTCAAAAGGAACAAACGCTCAGCTAATCTAGTTTTTCTTATTGTGTTATATTGCATATTACACAGCCCTGGTCTCAGCAGTTCTCAGAGATGAGGGAGGAAAGGGCAAGTTGAATGCATAAAGGATAAAAGCACCTTGAGGCAAACCTGCTTCCAAAAACCATTTGGTGGGTCTGATCTCCCTAGAAGACAAGATCTATCATGCCATATTTCATCTTGCCCGACAACGATAAGCTCCAAAGACCGGTGCAGAAGCGAAGCAATTCTTCATGTATTTTTAATCAACCGAGAACTTTCATCTGGCGAGCTCCCTCCGCAAGGTCACACGCACCACGCGCGGCCACGTGCCTCTCATGCAGTTTGCAAACACCAACTCCTATGTCAGCTTCTGTTTGGAAGGGGGAGTATTAACATTAGCAACTCCTGGTTATATCATTTATAAACATGCAGATGTGGATTATTAAAGATTAATGCATTTTGGGATTGGTGTCGGCATTCCGTTTGTCTCACGCCGAAACCAATTCTGTTCTTCATTAGTCAACGACAACCCACATCACCCTGTTGTGAAAGAGAAATCAAAGGTGCAAGCGTGAATTGAGAATAAGTGATGAAACTGATTACTAAGAAACTTAACGGCTGTAATCAATCAACACATCACAATAATTTGAGTCCACTGTTATCTGAAGATGGGGAACAAACAGAAAACCGTGCCGACGGAGTGAATTCTTCTTTTGTGTTTGCTTTCTAAAAACCCACTTTGCAATTTGACTTCCCTATCTACCTACAGAGCGATGCTGTCTAAGGGCTGTTCAAATCTTTCAAGTCGCAGCTCAAGCTGCATGAATTTTGTCTCTAAGGAGGAGAAAGGATATCTTGCTTTTCATTAATTTTTAAAAAAAATTATTATCTGGAGGTAGTGAAAATGTTCTTCTTTTGAGGCACAGAATTAATTCAAGCCATATCTGCAATTGTTCAGACTCCTTCTTCTAAGGAGGGACACACCACGTATCTGTCTAGTCAAGTCTGACACTAACTATGAAGCATGAAGGCCACTTTAAATATCTCTCACGGCAGTGATACATAGTCCACTGAAAAACTGAAAACTGCAGCAGCCTACCCCATCACAGAAACCAAACACCTTATGACATTTATGCTCTATTTTATCTAGGTATAACAACCATCTGTCAACAACAACAAAAACACACTGATGGAGACGTGAGAGACTTCTCCCATTTGCTCATCAATCACTGCTCAGTATTGCAAGGGACAAGGGAGTGAGAGACAACCTTTTAATTTATTATAAAACACAAATTAATGCCCTATTTGCTAACACAAAGAAAAAGAGACAATCTATGTTTGTGTAGCCAAATAAGGACAGAATAAAAACCCCCCAAACATACAAAACCAAATACAGACCACTTTAAATTTCTTGACAAAAACATACGTGGGTTGAGAAAAAAAAGTTATAAAGAAATACATAGGTTAATGATCAAATGTAAACAATAATTGTCCAAGGATGACCTTAAAACATATATCTAAAACTAACAACAAACATACCTGTCAAATCTTGGCAGCTGTGGTTAAGTATATTTGAATTTTGTTACGTGAAGCAGAGCACATGCATAATTATGCAAATATGTTAATTGGATTTCAACAACCCTCACGCTCTAGATGGATTTGTACCAGCAGGGTGCTAGCAGTGACTCACAGAGCTACAAGAAGTGGCCTGTCGTACACGTGCTGCCACAGTGTCCACAGCAGCAGATGCCCTGCCATGCTGGCTGCTCAGCCACTGCCAGGATGGTGGAAATAGGCCTGGCAGGAATCAACAGAGAGGACAAACCAGATATGGGGCAGAGCACAGCTATGGGGATGTGAACGCCACTGATCTGGCCATCTGTGGGAGGGTGCTGGACAACTCTCAGTGCTGGACCCTTCAGGGTTTTCAGTCCATAGGGCAGAAATGTTTGGCACTGGCTTAAGACAGCAATTAAACACTAAAACTGCCATGTGTGACTGTGAAATACAAACACTGACACACCAGATATTAAGCAAGTGAAATCACTCAAAGCTAAACCCCATAAACCACCCCTAAAAAATAACCACCCAGGGCATGCTTTTTTTTTTGTGATTTACTGTTTTTCTATCCGATGCTTAACTTTGGGCCAATAAAAAACAGCAGTTTGATGCTGGTGGAATATGAAACCCTCTGTCATCACGAAACCGCACAGGAGGAACTTGAACAGCATGTCTCTGTCTCATTTCATCTCCTGCACCTGTTCTGGAAAGACCACCTCTGCAGAGAAGGACACCTCCCTGATCTCTGGCAACATTGCAAGTATGATAGGAGTTTTTATAGTGCCTTTTGTAGCATAGGCTTTGGTCATGAAACTTGATTGAGACCACTTAGTTATTTCATGAAGCCTTGAGACAACAGATTATTCATCAGTTGTGACCTGGGCTGAATTCTAATAGGCATCACAGGCTAGACCCTCCCTGTGCTAGAAGCAATGCCCTGAGCTAGAGTGCCTTACAATTTGCTTTTATTTTGATCCTTTGAAAAGACAGAAGCACTCTAAATGTTTTTCAAACCATTCAAGAGAAAGGGTTTTAAACTACTACTATGTGAAACATTCACATTTGTAAGCATTCTAGATTTGCAAAACTGCTGATTAGATGTTTTGTGCACTAGAAGTGATTAAGAACATAGCTACGTCAATGGCATTTTGTGTTTTGGCTTTTTTCTGGTCTGGATGCCAATGAACAGCATGCATCTTCCTTTCAACAAGCTGTTGCAAGATTTTTGCCTCCGGAGAAGCCAAGGGAGAAACATTGATAGATGTGTTAAAATAATCTTTCTAGACAGGGGGATCATATCGATTCTACAAGGATATAATCCCCTCTTGTTTTGCAATTACTTGAGGGTATTTAAAACTTGAACAAAAAGCATATTATTACAAATTCCTAGATTCATACATTTGTTTGGGTTGGAAGGGATCTTAAAATTCATCGGGTTCCAACCCTCCCCCCCCGCCATGATGGGCAGGGACACCTTCCACTAGACCAGGTTGCTCAAAGCCTCATCCAACCTGGCCTGGAACACTTCTAGGGATGGGGCATCGACAGATTCTCTGGGCAACCTGTTCCAGTGCCTCACTACTCTTCCAGTGAAGAACTTCTTCCCAATACCTAATCTAAACCTCCTCTCAGTTTAAAGCCGTTCCCCCTTGACCTATTACTACATGTCCTTTTAAACAGTTCCTCTCCATTCTTCCTGTAAGCCACCTGTAAGTGCTGGAGGGCTGCCTGCCATAGGATCTCCCTGGAGCCTTCTCTTCTTCAGGCTGAACAACCTCAGCTCTCTCAAGCTGTCTTCTAGAAGAGGTGCTCCAGCTTTCTCATCACCTTCGTGGCCCTTCCCTGGACCCGCTCCAACATAGGTTTGTCTTGTGTTGGGGACCCCAGAGCTGGATGCAGAACTCCAGCTCTGGGGTCTCACCAGAGCAGAGCAGAGGGGCAGAATCCCCTCCCTCGCCCTGCTGGCCACGCTGCTTTTGATGCAGCCCAGGTCAAGGCTGGCTCTCTGGGCTGCAAGTGCACATTGCGGGGTCTTGCTGAGCTTCTCCTCCACCAACACCCCCAAGTCCTTCTCCTCAGGGCTGCTCTCAATCCATTCTCTGCCCGGTCTGTGTCTGTTGGGATTGGCCTGACCCAGGTGCCGGACCTTGCACTTGGCCTTGTTGACCTCCATGAGGTTCACACAGTCCCACCTCCCAAGCCTGCCCAGGTCCCTGCGGATGCCATCCCTTCCCTCCGTGTGTTGACTGCACCGCACGGCTTTGTGTCATCAGCCAACTCGCTGGGAGTGCCCTCGATCCCACTGTCCATGTTACCAATAAAGACATTAAACAGTGTTTATCACTTTCATATGGTAATCTTCTCTCTCTCAAATAATGTTTAAAAGAGGTCCATGCCATACAACATATGAATAATGGTGGTTCACAGGGTAAGTACGTAGAATAGCTCAATCCCAAGGAAAAGATTTTTCCAAATTCTTTTTTAAAACAAGATCTACAGTAAAACTATTGTTTTAATGTAGTATCTTCCGGAAACAATTTCAACTGGTAGGCTTCTCTTTTATAAGGCATGAAAGAAAGCATCATTCCTATTCAGATTCTTGCAGTACAATGTCCCTTTGGACTATGATAGACTACTGCTCATGTTTTTCTTCTCACAGCATTTTAGTCATACACATCGACTAACACGCCCACCAAGACAAGATTTCCTGTTACTGTTCTAACTGGGTATCCCACCATTTCCCTCTTGCTCCTCTTTTTTGCCTGGAGTGCCGGTTGTACTGCTGTAATTCTGATGGATCCTGGAATTCAAGCAAGCTTGCTGATCAATACAGGTGTGGAAGACCTCCAGGTTTGCAGAGAGTACAGTGTAACACTGAATGGATCACATCAATTGATTCATATCATTATCAGAATTAAAAATTTGGGGTATTTTTAATCAGGAGAGGATGCTGATTAGTCAGCATAAATTAAGAAGCCTGACAATAACACTCCTATCCACAAATGGACTTCTCCCTGAAAATTGTAACTTCATCTGTATCCAAGCTCTTCAGTGAAAGAAGACATCAACTGTAATAAAAACATCAATGTAGTTGATGCTTGACAGAGTGAAAATAAACTTGTTTCTTCAGAAAGTACAATGAATATGTTAAAAGCACAAGTCAAAACGCTGACCTGTGCAAGCGGAAGTCAAAATAGTGATCCATGTGAAAAAAAAAAAGACGTATTTTTAAAGGCAGCATTTGCTACTCATTATCAGCATAGCATACCCTTCTCTTCTAAACAGATGAAAATTGCTGTAGGAGTTTAAAAATAATAGATTCTATTAACATGGCCAAAATCTGCTTGTCCATCATGGGTTAAGGGATTCCTGATCTCTCAGCAATCTTTCACAGAACTCTTAATATTAAAAAAATTTTGCTGCTTACACCGCAAGGGAGAAAGAGCTGACAAAAGCCTTTGTCCAGTGAGATCAAAATTGGGGATGGGGGGAGAAAGGGGAGCTTAGCTTATTTACATTTTTGCTTTGTTAGTAAACTGGAATTGTTAGAGCAGGAGGTAAAGGAAAAAAAAAAGGAGAAAAGTGAAATTAACAGCCACTAAATCTTCTGGCAACAGCAGTGTATTTTGCTATGTGCTGTGTCAGCTTCCACTAATGGTTTAGGGTTGAATCAGACACAGTTCAAGACCCAAAGCAGTGCAGGGCATCACATCTCATTCTTTGAAAGAACATGTACCCTAATTATAAAGATAGCCACAAAATAAAAAGATCAGGATTTCTGGCAAAACAGAATAATGATCTACTTCATAGGAAATCATAACGTCATTTTGAATCAGTAGAAATCACGGAAGAGTAGGATTTCAGCCCTGTAATGAACATACATGTGGACAAGAAGTGTTCCGATTTTGAGAGAAAACTACCTTTCTGAACAAAATCCATTGAAGTTGCTTTTTCTGCTCTTAGGAGTTAATCTCCCTGGTCTATTCTGCTAATGTGAATGGAAACAAAGGCTGTATATGCATGTGCCACTTACCACACAAAATATCCATCCAGTATTTCAGAGAGCACAGGAAGGAAATGCCCACTGAGCTAGGGACGTGCCAATGTCAGTGCTGCCTGTGCCAGGCTGTTCCTGTGAAATTCGTGGTGTGCAGCAGAAAGCAATGCGGGGTAGCAGGCTTGCGGTGGGGTGCGGAGACAGCTTAAACAGGCAGTGGGAGAGAATCAGCCATTTGGGAGGTTTAATAGGGGGCTGTTTGTTTGTCTGCCCTTTTGATGTTAAATTAGTTTTCAATTTTGTTGCAAGGAAGGAGCCATTGGGATAAGGATGCTTCTCTTCCAGTAAACCCTGGGAAAGCAACACCTTTATTTTAACGGTCTTCCCACCAAGAACCCCCTGCAACATTTTGGCTTTCCCTAGCCATAGCTATCAGCAACACAACAGCTGCTCATTTTACAATGACTTGCTGGAGAGAGAATGATTGAAAGAGCCAATCTATGTCACATTGAGAAACTGTGGCACAACATCGCAGGAGGTAATAGGAGAGGAATGAGGTCAGAACAAACAAGGGTAGGGTGAGAACGGAGAGGAAAATAGCAGAGAACAAAATTATTAAAGGCAAGGTGCTGTACTACACAATCTATGTTTAAAAACGGCTACAACCTGAATGCTGCAAACAGCCACAGAAATGCAAACAAGCTCTGTGTTACTTTTTCTTAGGGTCTCATGAATGCAGCTGATGATAAAAGCTACCAAAGTCCTTGTAATGAAGCACAATGGTGGGAACACACTTAGTTGAAATCACAGTCTAATTCACACGGTTTGAAAGCCCCAGCACGCAGCAGCATCCCTCTACCACAGGGTTTTAAACAGCAGCCTTTCTCCTGTTTTTTGTAGCTCGAGAAACACAGCAGCAGCAGCAGCAGCAGCAGCAGCAGCAACAGCAGTGATACTACTGCAGCTGCCTGGCTGCCCTCCGGAGAGCGCTGCCTTAGCTCACGCCTGGGAGTTCACCTTTAGCAAGAGCTGCAGAGACCAGAAGCTTGTCTACGACAGGGAAATAGTGGAGGGTGATTTTGATTTAGCACCATTCATAAAAATCCTTCCTGAGAAAGAATTGCTTTTGTGTTACTGCAGCAGACCAGAAAACCACCGTGCAAAATGGTGGCACAGTCTGTATGTAGACACAATGCTTCTCACTAGGTGAGTTATAAAAATGAGCTTTTGGGGCTCATCTGAAGCAATGAAGTGACTCTGACCCTGACCTCTGAGCCCATGGGGATCAAGAGGTTTCATAAAAGTTATTACTCTCCCTCTACACACTTATGCTCATCCTTACATCCTTGTATCATGGCTACAATAAAGCTATTTTCAGTGTCACAACATCTTTTCCCTATTCAGCAATCAGGCTGGTAAAATACCAATCCATTTACTTGCCTGAATCTGACTGTGGCAAAATGTTACCTTTCTGGCCAGGTGGACTATCTGGCTTCACCCAACAACCGAGATGGACTTCTACACCAAATACTGGGAACCACCTTGGAAATACAAAGCTACCACACTGCATACAATGCAAATACTCTGTCCCCACTCTTTCTGCTCCACCTGAGCATGTGCTGCTAGTCTGAGCGGCTGGAGAGGGAAGAAATAACTGCAGGGTGTGCTCGCAGCATCAGGGCTCAACATGCTCAGGCCACATTTAGTACTAAACATTCCTGTGTGCACTGAGCTTACTTCCCTCTGCTTATCTAGTTTAACCTCTGCAGACAAACAGGCACAAACATTTTACACAGATACCTTTGCATCAAATACCAAAACACACGCTACCCTCTGAATTTTAACCAGCACTTGGTTTACAGCAACACTCAAATCACCTAACAAAAAGACACCTCTGCTTTTGTTTCTTTTAACTGAGCTCCACGTTTATTATTTTGTGGTTTTGTCAGCAACTGATGTTATCCCTCGGGTAATGTCAGCACTCTCCTACTCTTAGGAATTCCCCTAGTATTCAAAATGTCAGAAGATAACAGAAAACTTCAGCATCAGAAAGAGAATAAACTCACCTGAAATACTAAATACAACACATTGCTGCCTGACCCCTGGAGTAAGTAACATGCCAGATGGGTGGGGATAAGGTAAGAACTGAAATTAATGTATGCCATTTTTTTCTCCTGGGTATCTTAACAGATTTCCACAAATTTCTGAATATACATGAACGACTGTGTGTCATACTGCAAATCGAACAAGAAAGTGAGTGGCAAGCATGCCACTGGTACTCCAATTATTATTGGTGGGGCTGAATCCCTAGTAACTTGTTAATCTTTGCAAATATTAAGAAATATCCCACACAATATTCTGTACGGACGTCCAAAATTACATTGTCACAATACAGGGCTAGAAAATCTCTGCCTCATCCTGCAGGTCTGTAACTGCCATATAAGCTCAAGAGCCAAACCCAACAAAAATACAGAGCTAGAACAAAAAAAGGACTGTAAATAATCGAGAGAAGTATGTGACAAATGACACACACAAACCAAATACAAAAACTACAACTAAGTATTTGCATTGGTAGGTGATAAAAACATTTATCAAACACCTATGTGGAGTCAAGTTCAGAATTTTGAGCATTCTGAGGGCTTGGCAGCTGAAGCTTAGATGGAATTTACTCCTGCTCTAAGTATGCATTTTTTCAGAAAAAGGCCCTGAAAATGCAGAATTCTCAGAAAATAAATTAGTTTGGAATACGGGAGCATTTATTTATGTATTTAATAAAACTACCAATTGGTTTAATTTTGTTTGTTAAAACAAACTTACCTGGAATACTCGCTGGAGAAATGGGACCAGATCTTGACTGGTTGCTTCCAACGGGTGAGCCTACAGGGGAAGGCGACGGGCCCCCAGGGATGCCAGAGAGATGTGGAGAAGCATGAGGGGAAAACGGAGACTGTGCAGGGTTGCTCTGCTCCCCTTGGCTGCTTGTAGAGCCTGACGCGCTAACAGCTGAGCTGAGGGTTGCTTCAGTTCCAGTCGGCAAGTCATCAATGGATCCAGATAAATCCTGAGGAAAAAGGAAAAAAGAACATAAGTGCTTGCATGAATACTCAGGCCACAGGACTCAAGAGCTGGCACGGCAATAGATCCATTTGTTTACTTATTGCAGCAGATAACTGAGAGGTTGTCTTTAACATGTAGTTAAGTGATGGCAGAAAACAAGGATAGTATGCACAATTCTCTGCTTAATCTCTTATCCTTTTGAGAAAAAGAACAAGCAAGGGCAACAAATGAATTGGAACCAAATTCATTCAGCATTGAATTTAACCTTTTCCATCTGGATTAAGCTTTCAAAATTAGTCCCACAAATTCTGCCTGAGCATACCAAAACTAATGAAAATGATACATCAGTTTCACTTTCACACAGCATTTAATTTTGGGGTTTGCTACCATTAGAATCACAGCTTATACACTTCGCTGTAAACCATTACCACAATGAGAGAAGGTGGTAAAATACGCCGCCATCTAACACCCCAATGCAGCTCCTCTGCCTTGCAGGAAGGAGATGAGAAGAGGCCCTGCCCTCAGCAGCAGCACTTGGATCTGCTGGCCACCAAGGAACAAGGACTGCTGCTTCTCCACTTCCATCAAATACCAGCGTACAGCTCACAGGTTCTCTTCAATTTCAGCTGAATACACTGCTACAGAGTTACTCCATTTCAGCTCGCAACTGCTGCATTTTCAATGAGAAATTTCCTCTGTAGGTCACAGCACACCTGAATTCTAACTATGAACTGCTGGACATATTCCCTGAAGCTGTAACACAGGAGTTACACTGGTCTTTGAATCTGTGGGAGTAATTAGGGCGTTTAAATAATTTTAGGATCAGATATGAAAAACCAAGAATGCTGTGACAAAGCAAGCACATTCTCCCCAACTGTCAAGAAAAAAGTTAATTCCTATCATCACAGAAAAACCTCATACAAACTGAAAGGTGCCAATATAGCTAACCTTCTGTAGCTATTGGCAGGTCACGAGGAGCATGTTACTATTTCTATTAGCAAATTAAAGCTCAAAAAAGTAGCACGGAGCCACCTCACATATAAACCAGGTCATTAAATGACCTCTGAGACTTGAAATAACTGGGATGACAAAGTGCATTACTTTGGCTGATCCTGACTTCATTTGTTTGGCTCATGCAAGTGATAGATAGACAACAGGACCTCTTGAATAGCACAAAAAGAACTGGGTTCTGCCTGAGCAAAGAGCTCAGGAAGCAAAGCCTCAGTGCTGCCTAATTTTCATAACAAAACCCCAAGTTTTTTAGAAGCCACACAACATGGGCGAAATGCACGTGGTGTACTTCGAGCCCTGCCCAGTGACGACTACCTCCATTCCAAGAGAGGCTCACAGCCAGGCTCCCCTAACAGACGGACATGGTCAGTCTTCCAAGGCACAGGAAGAGGAGGATTAACAGTTTGAGCTCTGCTAACACTCACTAGAAGTCACGTAGAATGCTACCTGTTATTCCTCCTTGTGCATAAGGGTAGTGAATACAAACCACCCGACTCAGCTCTCTGCAGGGCAGCTTGCGGACCTTATTTCCAGTGAGTTCCCACAAATACTTCAAGAACAACTCTCACCACAGTTAAATTTTGCTTTTTCTGACAAGTGTGAAATTGTACCTGTATTTCATTAGGCATATGAAAAGCAAAAACTAAGGCTAAAACTTCAGTCTACATGTGGATGCTGCATTCACTCAAGAGTAACTTCCAAATCCGTACAAATGGAAATTTAATTGTGAAGTAGGCAATAAACTATTTTCATTGTTTCTTTTTCAGAACTATTAACTGTAGAAAATGTAAACAAGAAAGAACACTGCTTGGTACTGCACAGAGCAACACTAGATATTTTTCATAGTTGAATGTATTTGGCAAACAGGTAAGCAATTACTGCTTTTCCATACATAATATGGTATTCTTCTAAATGGAATCAAATCGCTGCTGTCGTCACGTGTAACAAATGCTGCAGGAAGTGCTGATAAAACAAATGCTGCTGAAAAGCATATAATAAACCTCTGAAAACTGAATGCAGCAAAACAGAGCCTATTCTAAAGGAATATAAATTCTGTGTAAAAAGCCAGATAGGCACCCAACTGACAGAAGATATAGAAAACACACAGGTTTACGTTTAGAATAACAAACATTTTAAAAGGGTGTGTGGAGTAAAGCTTTCATTTGTGTTGGCAAGCTGAAGTACTTGAAAAAACAGATTCGCCAGAATAATGGAAAAGCCATGAAAAAATTAGCACTGTCCTGATGAAATTATCTGCTGTTCACAGGCTAAGGCAAAACTTCAGGACAGGAATGAAGTTCACTTTTCCCATCAGGTCACATCACCTTCTCCAGCCTTCCTCAAGAGTGGAACAACTGGTGAGTCTCATGCATTTTCTTAAGTAGCTGCTTTCCAGGAATTTCTTCACCCACCTGATGAAACTCCTTCACCAAGGTGGAAAAGGAAGAGAAAAGCTTACATGACAGCAGCCTATTTAAACTGCGAAGCCACGACGCCGTCATGCAGTGCAGGCTGAGGGAGCAGCCTGGCAGGCACGGCACGCCCGCAGCGCCTCGCGCTCCCCACGTGTGCTCAGGGGAAGCACTGGGATTTTCTCCCAGGAATGGGGAACTTCACAATCAACGCATCTGCTGAGGATAGTGTTCACTCATCAAGACACATGAAGAAAACCGAGAAAGAGAGGTTGCTCTCAGGACGGCACAGAAGACTGTCACCTATCTAGAAGTCTGGGCTGTGCCACACAATCTCCTGCCTTGTCTCCAAGTGGGCTAAAATGAGAAATATCAGCTGTTCTGTACAGGGTGGTTTGGCTTTTTTTGTTTGTTTCCAGACATCTGGAGGCCTTACCTAGTCTTCTAAGGTGGAAAGCCTGAGCACACGAGCAACTGGGAAACTTGCAGCATACAGAGGCTTTAGAAACACCCCTGTTAACTACAAAAGCTAATTGGGAAATTAAAGAGAAGGAGAAGAAAGACTTTATGTGAAGCACCTGGACAGAAAGGGCAGAATACAACTTTCTGTTCTCCTATTATCAGCATTTTAATGCTTGCTTTTACCTCATTTTAACAGAACAGTGGTGAAGTTGTGCAAATTCCACATCACAAACATTTATTTATATATAAAACAGTATACACATACACATTATATACGTAAATTACATGGATACGCTTGCATTTACTTAGCATATCTGTATGTAAAGCTATTAGAAAGCCTACTAATAGGAGAAATTCACAGCGGTTTAAGCATACAGCCTAGTTAACAAAGAAGCTCTGTAACTAATACTCCTCTAGAGGACAATTTAGTCAGCAGGGCACCAACTCTATTCTTCTTTTATAAGTAGTATCAGATCTATGATGCCTGTAAAGAACAGAGAGACCTTACTTACTGCATCTCATTCAAACCAAGGCACCTTCAAGCTACAGTGCTTCCATTTATCTTGTTGGAAAGTTGGCAGGTTAGGTAATTGCTGGGATTCTTTTAAGGGCCTATAGTTCCCATACCCTAAGGCATGCCTTAAATTTTGCCTCTTTTCAGAGGCTTTTTCTGGTAAGCACTCATTTCTTCCAGTAAAATCCAGCAAATTTAGAATTACCAGTAGTCTCATGTTTCTTACAGATCTGTTTCTTGTAGAGCAATCTTAATATTCTTATCCATGGTAGCGTTATGACCATATTTTCAAATGTGATGTCAAATCCAAGAAAAAATGAAGGAGAAAATATTTCCTCCCTCCCATCACAAATCTGCATTACAGTTCTGTATTCCCTATGTCGGCTTTATATCCTGTATTATTCAGGACATCTCAACCAGCTTTCAAAGTTCATTTCTACATAATACCTTGATTACAAACTGAAATGTCCCCATGCAGGATTTATCTCTTTTAGCTAAGTGTTTTATCTTCAACTATCTTCAGTTCTAGCCTCACCTTGCACCTATGCACGACCTTTTTTCTTGTCCGTCTGACAAGTACAAGAGCTGAAATGAACAGGATCACATTGTGCTTGGGATTATAATGTTATGCCTTCCTGGTGGTACGATCTTATCAGAGTGACAGGAGAGACGCTCTTGAAACAGCACACCAATTTACTACTGCAACGTGGGCAGCAAGGGGTAGAAGGAAGCAAACTGCTTATACAGAGCCAGGAAACCCAACGCTACAAAGAGACCACAGGGGAAAAACCCCTACAAACACCCATCTATAATATAATAACATTAACTTACTCGAGGAACACACCTAGATCCAATAAACACCAAAAGGGAGACTACAGTAGCTCAGCAATACCACCACAATTTTACACACTGAGCGTGACAGCATTACAGCATTCACCGTGGAGAAAAAATTTACACTGCAAACACTTCGTGCAGTTGTCAGCTTTGCGTAGCAATGTCTCAGCAGACACAAACCAAGATTTTACTAAGGGAATCCCTTGCTAAATACTTACAGTTGAAAAAGGATGAGCACCTTCTCTGAAATCAGCAGAAGGAGAAAATGTGGGGCACCTTGCTAACGGAGTTCCTACGCCACTAAATCACAGCGTAAGTTCTCTAAGAAGTTACTGCAGTTTGGGCTCTCTTGTGGGGATTATGCAGAGCACATACAACCTGTGATTTATTTAAATTTTCCAACTATTGCCTACCAGTTCCTTTATGCTCAGGGAGTAGAAGAAAAGCAGAGGTATTCTGTAGACATTAAAATTAAAGAGACACAAAAGCTTTCTGTCTCCAAGCAGCTGAACCCCCCAGACTCTACCCTACCATCCATTGTGCTGGGATGAATCCCAGCACTACACGTAGGGAACTGCGTCAACTGACTGGCTGCAGGATCAAAGCCTGCTCATTCCATTCAGGCCTTCCTGCAGTATTTCCTTAGGATGGTGCTGCTCAAAAGACAGGATCTTGCATGAAATATCCATCTCTTTAACATGAATCACCACTTTAGAAGCAAAATTATATATACAAGCAAACATATTTCACATATAAGTATGTAAATATATATTCAAACAGACATACACTCTGCTATTGTTTTGGAGCCATGGGGGATTATGAACAATATGCTCTGTAATTGAGATTAACTTTGAACAAATCATTTGGCTGACAAACACACATACGCACACAAAAGGAAAACCCACAATAGCTCTGTTTAAATTTCAAGATATTTGTAAGACCTCTTTTCATCACAAAGCAGCCTTTAATAGCATGTTTCAAGAAGTCTTCCAAAGGCCCTGCTGGTCACATTGTGGAGGCAGCGAGCGAGCTAACTGCCTCCCAGCGCCTACGCAACCGGAAAAACGCACGGGCGCGGCAACAATTGGGACTACGTGGAAAATTCTTTCATTTTCAAAGGCTGCTACCCCCAACCTGGGTATCTTCCTTCCACGCCAGCTGCATAACGACCCTCAGCTAAGCACAAAAAATGGACCTAACGCACATCCTTAAAAAATTTTTTAACAGGAGACAGCAGGGCTGCCATTACATTTCTGCCAAAATCCCTTTTACACTATTTACTGAAACTAATTCTGTAAAAAACAAGGTTCATTCTGTGAATCTTGTTAAATCAAGGTCTGGAGAAGGAAAAGTAGAGAATATCACTTCTAGTACAAACACCTCCCTGAGGAAAAAGATTGATTTCTATTGACAGGCACAACTCTACCTCAGAACACGCTATTGTAAGGAGAGGGCTTGTTTCATTTGCAAGACAAACACAAACTTTGACAATAGCTAGGCAGAGGTACTTCTTATGATACTTACTCATGTTTGTTACCTAGAAATCTTACTTAATTCCACTTACTATAGGTTTCAGTGTTTTTAACCAGATTTTTAACTTTAATCTCTATGTGATAAACCATTCAGGCAGTATTCTAAATGAAGGGAATTCTAAGTATATGATAAAAACACTAGCATCTTGCACTAAATTTAGTGACAAAGCACCACTTGCTGGGGAAACACACTCCCTTCGTTCTGTGGACCTCACATACTTCCCAAAATAACTTGGTTACTGAACTGTGTTGCAACTACTCTCTCTGATCAGTATCAAGTGCTTTCTCTGAGAAGCTTTACAGGCAAGTCCCTGAGGATGCAAAAATCTTTTCCCCAAAAGCTCTATATTCACTCAAGCAACCAAGAAGAAGTGCAATCAAACAATGCAGTGCCAGTGCCCTGCCTGATGTCTTTTCAATCTATGGGATCCTGGGATTAGATTAGTCTTCAAAAAATTATCTATAAAAATGCTGACTTGGAAAAACAGATTCAAATCACAGCTCACTACCTAATTGCTAAGCAAATGACTGTTCATTCAAAGAAAGAGTAATTTTTTACTACATTTGTTTAGCAAGCAAAGCATCTGTGTTTGTAAGACAACCTTACCAAAAATAAAAATTTTTGACCGGGGGATATTAGAGTCCAAGAACAGGACATGACATGCCCGTATCTGTCAGAAATGGGATGAGAAGAAGTTGCTAGGATGGATACAATCACATTTCTGTGTCTACAATGATCCACGACAGGATCTTATTTGCTTGTCCAGACAAGAGCTTTACACCAAAACCAACTCAGGGCAGCTAGAAATTCAAAACTGAAGAGGCACCAGATGAAGGCCCCACCAGCCACACTCCTCCCTGCCCGTGCCGAGTGCCACCCACTGCGGGGTCTGCAGCTCCCTGGCACCTACCAGGAAGGGGCTCCTGACTCCTACAGCTGCATCAAGTAACCTAATGGCACAAAAAAAAAAGTCACTGTTTATAAACACTGACTCCCGTGTATGAAACGATAAATACTAATGACCCATGCACCATCAAAGCAAATTGACAAAGTCTAACAAGGACTGTAAAGCGTAGGACACACAGCCTGTCTGACAAGGATACTTTTTTATATTGAAAATGAACAGTAAATCTCCAGAACGGAAAAACAGTAACACAGCACCTCCCAAGACATGAACTTCCCTGTTCATCTCCGAAGCAGAATGCTTAGCACGTAGAATTTCTGGAAATAAAATTTAAAAACAAAAAGCCACGAACCCTTAGGAGTCATTTGTTTCTTCAGTACTATAGCAAAGAAAAATTCCCAGCTAACAACTCTTGTAGCTACAGCATCAGTCATTTATCATCAATAAATCATCAACCTTTAAAACAACCGAATCAATGAAAACCACAACAAATGGCCCCTATGAAGAAGAAAGAAAAGTTGTGTTTGCATAACAGCAATCTAATAAAATTTAGTTTATTCATACTACTTCCCATGCATAGTACCAAACTTAACCACTCCCAAACATGAAATCCCTTCTGTTAGACCTAAAGGGTTTTTCATATAAAGAACAGTGAGCTGAGACATAACAACTTCCCTTTTTTGCATCTCCTTGGATTACAACCATTTTCTAGATCGTGTAGCCGACAGTTGCCTCCACAGGGAGAAGACAGACTAAACTGGCAAGATAAAATAGAGAGGAAGCTGAATGAAGCAAAACATGTACTGATTCAAAACCTTTCAAGCTCTCTAGAGCCTGTTCTTTTGGGGACCACTATCCTTCTCCCTCTATGCAGCAAGCTTAGAATCTGAATGGCCACTGCGCGACCACCCTGCGCGCCAGCCCAGACTACTCTCCTGGCTGTGCTTCTGGCCTTGCTGAATTCAGCATCAAAAAGCCATAAGGAAAACACCACGTGGCTGCTACTCCGCCTCCCATTACCTACTTATTCTACTTTCACAGCTGATGTAGAAAGAAATCAGACTAAGTAAGCAAGGGGAGGAGTACCAAATCACAAGAATGACAAACACAGATCTGAGTAAAGGAATATGAGAAAGAACTAGACAATACTAATAGAACATATGGGTCGGTAGGTGTGAAAGAGACCAAACATTTTAGCAAGAGCAGCAGCAATATGCATTAGAACGTATTGCTTACTCCCTTTATTCCAGTTACTCTGGCTATCGTACTTTGGAAACCTGCAGCACATGCAGTCAGACACAGACCATCTATCTTTGAGACTACATACTCAAACACCCGATATCGTGCAGGTGTGGCTCAAGCAGAAACTACCAAACAAAACTTCAGAATACCGTAACACATAATGTGGTAAAGTTCACACCATGCCTCACCTGCACTACACCCACAAGACTGCAGTGCAGAGATTCTCAATAGGCCTGTGCAGGGCAGCTCATGCAGGAGAAGCTCTTTGAACATGACCACATAACCTCATGTGGCTGAATGTACCTTACTGTTTACTACTACAGACACGCCCTGAGTCACAACACACCTATTTTGCAATTATTAATTGCCATCTTTCTACATGTGCTTCTGAGACTATCCCACATGGCACCCAAAAGGCGTTTACTGTGCCTGTCCGTTTGGACCTACAATACTATCTGATTTGGAGACTGCAGTTGAGAGAATAGAGAAAGTGTTGGTCCAACAATCAAGTGCTCACTGATCACTGAAAGCAGATACTGTCATGCCACAGTAAATTAGGCAAGTTGATAAGAAGTGAGCTGTTCTGACAGCCCAATGTCACCTATGCATGGAGCAGGATAAAGGGCTTAAACAACTGATTGAACCTATATACCTGTATGCCCAAGGTTTAAAAACTCTTGATCTACAGAACTTGCCTTTTTTCTCTCTTTTTTCATACTAATACCCTTTGTAGAGTTATGGTTTGATAAAAAAATCTGTCCCAGCAGGTTACCGTGGGAATAAGGATCTACAAAACATAGTTTTTCATTAGCTTAGGGCTTGTGCATGCATCATACTGCGTCTCTTTCTTCTCTCTCCCACAACACCCTGTAACCAAATACCACAATTCAATGAGATGGTAAATAAGCCCCAGACACATCTTAAACTTCAAAAACACAGGTGCTCTGTTAACTTTCCATCTCTTCCTCTTGAATCAGAAGCAGAAAGGAGGAGAAAAATGTATACATCAAAAAGACTGATAAATGTTATAAAGACCTCCTTTTAAAGGAACTGAATAAAGTGACTTCCCTCGGAGAACAATATTAATTAATGAATTAAGCCTTATTTAAAATACTAGATATGCAGTGTTGTATTGGGATAACAGAAATGAGAAATGAGTGTCATAAGGTTTACTTCAGCAAATTCAGCTTAATTTGCCACTTCAGGCTCATTGTCTCATCCTCATGCAAGAACCTCTCATCCTTGCTCCTTTTTCTCTTCATTTTTACTGAACCCAATGCGACTTAGTGGAGTGTAGTTTGACCATCAGTAAAGCACAAACGCACGGGGCTGTGATCACTCTGCTTCTGTTTTGCTCCACACCCCCAGCCACACACACAAACCGCTTACTTCTTGCTGAGGTCTGTGGACCACAGCAGCAAAACCAAACAATTACTCTTCAGGAGCTGTTCACTCAATCCCTCCCACCTTTACATTCTCCGGTAAACTGGGAAAAGGTTGGAAAATTAAATCCAAGACAGTAAAAAAGCAGAAAATAAACTTTCAAATTGTTTCTCACACATGCCTGATAGAACGAGGCTCCCAAACACCCCAAGTTCTGGAATTCACGTTTCTTTGCAGTAATTCAGTGCTTGCTGAGCATGCTAAATAATTAAGCGGCCAGGGAACGTGGTATTCTGAGATTATACGACTTTAACAAACTTGTGTAGAACTCAAGTCTCAGAAACCTCTATATAAATTTCAAAAGGCTTTTGAAATTCTAGAAAAGTGTCTCAGCCTCAAATAACGCCTTGACTAGCCAAGTAGGAAGCATAACTTGTAGCACTTCAACAGGGCATCAAGAAAAAATTCTGAAAGACCAATACCCTCCCCCATCTACTGCTAAGCACCATTTTGGCATGGGAAGAGGTATCTTGAGGCTAAGATAATGCCATGGTTGTCTTGATTGCTGAGTGAACTAAACTAAACTTTATCCAACAGGTTCATAATTTCAGGGGCACTCCTGAAATCCAGTAAATGAGAAGACACATGGACGTGTCCCTACAGAAGTGTTAAACACTGTAGACTATGCAATCTACCAAAAAAACCCAACAGATCAACCACTACTGTTCTTTAATCAACATATCATACAAAGGAAAAACATCCATGGGGAATTCTGAGTGTTTTGTGTGCCTGAGCATGGTTCAATGTTGCAGCTTTTTCTTATGATAGAGAGGATAGGGAGTCCTGACGTCTTTTAGATGAAGCTTGTAGTGGGTTGTTCTCCAAAATTTTCCTTGGCTTTAAGGGAGGAGGTTGGTATTGCACAGAACTACCAATTCATTGCAATGCTAATAAAAGTGGTCTGAAAAAATCCCAAGAGAGTATGGGTAGGATGCCCAGTCTACAGGAACTGTGGCCCACAAAAATGTGTCTGCCACAACGGATGGACACTTGGTGGGGCCTTACTGGGCAGGGCGCCTTCATCTGCCTTTTTGTATGATGGTGCTGTACCCAGCCCTTCACCTGAGGGGCCAAGTTTCCTTCTCCAGCACCTGCCAGGCTACGTCCCTGCTGCAGCTCCCTCAGCAAGCACCACTGCAGTGCCACAGCCCACAGTGCACCTGGAATCCACTTGTGTAAAATATTTGTAAATACACTAAAAGATAACTCCTTTCCCCACTGATCTGTATTCTTGCTGCACTGAATTTTGAGAGTATTCATAAATGGTGTGAAAAAACATGACAGGTAAAATGACAGAGGGGGAAAAAGAGGGAACTGCAGCAGGAAGCTTCTTTGAAAGAGGATTTCCCAGGATCTCGTAAGGCAGTGATCCTTTGCTCTCCTGTTTGGCTGCTCCTGTTCCCCCATGGGAAGGCAAAAGAACTGCAGCTCTAGTCAATGGCTGCTTCCTGGTCCTTGCAAGATGAAGCAGAGACTTCAGCCCTGCCAGACCTTCAGGTGCAGCCCTACCTACTGCTGATTCTCCACACTCCAAGCCTCTCTGAGCTTTGTAACACAGCTTAGGGAGCTGGGCCAAGAAGGCTTTTGGGGAGTGCATCTGATAGAGAGATGGGAAAAGAGCCACCGGTATCAAGGCATGGTTTGTAAGTGCTACAGCTTGAGAAGAACACAATTCTTAACCTTATGAATGTTTTGCTGCATGGCTTCTAAGGTCATTGCTGCTTTGCAGCAGTTTTGCCTGAGCTCCTGTCCCAGTTCCCTGTTCACAGTCTTCTATGCTGAAGCTTACAATAAGGCCAGTGTTTATACACTGCCGTCTTTCTTTAAAAAGACCACTACCTATATCACAGCTTCTAAGAAGATCTACCTGATGGAACTATCAAGCCACAGCTCATTTCAACCTCTAAGTTATTAATTAGATAGACCACCAAAAAAGAGGAAAAAAAAATCAAATCAGTAAGTTAGATCTTTACAAAGTCTCAAAATACTTCTGAAGGATGCTTGCAAGAACAAACAAATGTACCAAAGAAAGAAACAGCCTCATGAATTAAGTAAAAAAATAAATAAAGGGAAAACATATGAAAATTTCAACAACCGTGCCAATCTGTTGCGAGCTGTACCCGTGCCAGTGGGCGGCCTCGGGGCACCGTAGGATTCCTCAGTGCAGTGCCAAGCTCCAGCAATATTGTTATGGTTAGAGAGGAATTTCTCACAAGAGCTAACAAAGGCAGAAGGTCATAAATAAACACAGCAGGATCGCCTTGTCAGTTCTCATTATTAGCGCTGCAGGCACTTGCTTTTCTATGGGCTGCTCACAGGTTCATTTAAGTGTAAGAGCTCCTCCTCAGAATTTCACATGCTCATAAATAAAGACAACATTTCATTAGAAAGAAAGGCACACCTAAGTTATTTTTTATTATGTGTTTGGTTTTTTTTTTACGTGCACAGGGGCACATGTGCTTGAGCCGGCTGTGCTGTCTGCAGCCGCTCTATCCGTGCGCATCCTGCACTGGCAAAACCTTACACTCGGCTGACCCAGAGCTGCAACACCCTTCCATGCTGGCCTCCGTGATGCCGTGCAGGCCTCCCTCAGACCATGGCCATAATGAATGAGGAGAGCCTTGCTACTGTAATAATGGTCACCAGAATTACATCTGGGCAGGAAATGAGGCTGAGCTCCTAAACTGATCCTGACGTGCATTATACAACTAGGAAAGCACAGCTGTGTGATCATTATTGCAATTATAAAGTGACATTTAGTGTTAATTTTCTTTTCTTACTGAATTTTGAAACAGAGAGGGGGCAGAACCAGTAACTCTGGGGGTACAAATGTGAAAAAAAAAGGAGATAAAAGTTTTAAGAGTGCAAATGTTGATTCTTCATCACCTGTCAGAGGTTAACAAACAGCCGAGTGAAAACACCTCGTATGTCCTACACACATACCCACCTTTATCTATATTCACACCTGTATAAATGAGTGAAAAGTAAGCTCTGTGTAAAACTAGACACAATAAATTAACACTATCATGTAGTGCATGCTGATTTCAAGTTGCAGATACAGTGCTTTTCAGAATATTAGGGGAAATCAAGAGATCAGCAATGCTATCTCTAGAGGGTTTTTATTTTCTACTTACTACCTTGGAATAAAAAAAAATGGAAAGATGCTAATAAAGCTCAAAGGTTCACAACCTTGGAAACACTGCCAGTAAATAAAAAGTAAATAAAATAACAGGCCTTATGTTATACAGGGGACGCCTAGCAATGGGAAAAACACTTCCCGGTCACCATTCCCTCCAACACAAGAGAGGTGGTAGAGAACATAATTACCAACCTGCCAACCCCACCCCCCAAAATACCACTCCCTCCTGTGAACTGTACTGAACACCAATGTACCAGTACATTAAATGCCTGTGTCTGTCTTTCTCGTTGGCTAAAATCTGACCGATGTTATTGCTACTATAAACTCAAATCCTCACCTTTTAAAGCAAACTACATGACCGACAAGCAAAAACCCTGGTGCCTTGCATGCTTTCTGTGAGAAGGTTGGGAAAACAATTTCCCTTCCAGTTTGCTTCCTATCCCATCACCTGCTATCGAAAGAAGTCGGGTTGTTAGTCCTGATGCACTACAGCAGAAAAGCCATGTTCAAAGAACTGTTTCTCTGAGCTGTGCAGCCCTTCATTACACACCATTCATCACTATCAACACCAGGAGTTGCTGGAACAGCCCTTGTGAATGAAAAATCTCCCTGTTTAACTTGTAGAGGCTGCCAGCCCACTCCCTTTGGCCTCTGTGCTGAGGCAGGGCTTGTACCTCGGGCAGGGGGCTGCTGGCCGTGCTGTGTGTGCCCTCTGCCCACAGCCCACCCTGACAGGAGGGCAGCAGCCCCCCTCTCCTATTGCCAGAGGGAACGCATGGAGCCGCTCTCCGAAAAGCTGGCCCTATCTGGCTTCTACCAGACAGAGTACCGAAGCTGCGAGGGAAGCGGCTTGCTTTCTGCACACCAGCAAGAGCGTGCTTCTTGGCTCCAGACTCCTGGAGAGGAAAGAGCTGCTGGAATCGGAAGGAGCTGGAGGAAAGGACAACCGTTTCCAGCTGGTCAGTTCCTCAGTCTCTCCTGATCAGTAGGCGAGGTGCTGCCAGGGCACGGCGCAGGCTGCAGTCCCTTCTGCAAGCACAGAAATGGAGATGCTGCTCTATTTCCAGCCTCTTCCCTTTGCTCACTTTTTTCTTATTAATATTTTAAAAACATTTACGTAGCAGACACGTTGCAATTAATTTATCTTTCCTGGTCAAAACACATTTACTTCTGTAGAAACACTCCTCTGCCACCCATTTCAAAAGAAGAGCTGGGTTTCAGCCCACTCACTCAAACACAGACTTGTATTAATTCTTGCGCCTCATTAATTATTTCAGAAAAGGAGAATTTCTTACACAAGTTAAAAGGGACCTAAACCTACTAACTGCTGTGTGCTATGAATGTCAGTGGACAGAGACAAGGAGAAAAATGTTTTTCAGGAGTCTCTGCAGCGCATTTAAGTCACAGTGAGAAGAACTTCAGGTTTCACAGACTCATCTTTTTTTCTTTTTTTTTTTAGTACCATCTGTTTTGTTCTTCAGCAGTTTTGGTCACATTTCGGTAGTATGACATCCACGGCTTTTTGGGACTTTTGATATCTTAAACTCATTTTCCACAGTTACACACTTACAGTTTTCTACAGAAAACATTATAGAAATATTTCAAGGACATCAAATTTCTAAATTACATCATTAAATACTTTGTCATATCCAACAGTACATTTCACTGCCACAGATGCACTACTGCGGAGTTTCTGCTCTAGGAGTGCAAAATATTTATTTTGTACAGTCTGAAAGAGGTCATTTTACAGTTGTTAAAGAGTATAAAAAAATTATGCAAAGAACAGTTGAGAAAGGGGAAATAGAGCAGGAGGTATATTCTTCAAAAGAATTATGGAGGTATTTTCTTGTCACAAAATATCATTTGTTATTTTTCAATCAAAGAAAACTGCAAGAAAACACTAAAAAGGTTGAACCAACTATTCTAAAAAATTATGAATGCCAAAAGATCACAAATTGCACATTAATGTCAGACTGTTGGCTCCCATTGATTACTCAGGATTTTAATTTTGCTTTTTAAAGGGGGAAAAGAGGAGAGAAACAGAAAAGGCATCATTAGACTAAGTCCATCCTGCCTTGCCTTAATTTTTTAAGCTAAAACCCCCAAACTGTGTCCATGATCTGTATCGGTTTGTACCTGACCACTTCAGCTGTCCCTGACACTTGACCTGCTTCCGAAAAGCAAGAAGTCCAATTTAAGTCGACGGTCCTACAGGGAGGTAATGGTTTGACCCCTGGTCCCTCCACTGCAACCGTTCCAATTCTCTAATGATTTCCCTGCAGGGTTCATTTACCAGTTCTGGGTCAAAGACCAGCACATCCACGAAGGCAAGGGGCAGCAGAAGCACTGCATGATGGATTCGAAAATAACTGCATCGTAAAGGAGACCTCCATCAATTAGGGATGGCCTTTGAATTCAAAACAAAAGGAAGCAAAGTGCAAATCATAATGTCTACTCTGCTCACTTTAGCAGCACACGATTTAGCAGATACACACGATAAGAGATGCATTCTAGCCTAGGTGCAAAACCAGCAATCATCCTAGGGCAAATAGTCCCCTGTTCATCCTCAGAAGAGATGGCCTTTTGCTCACTCTGAGCAACTGGGAAGTTGAAGGGATTCACTGTTTGATTCCATGCCAGCTTTTGGTACAACTTACTAGTTTGATATGTGCACCATGACTTTAATTAGAAATATTAAGACCTGCTCTAACTATGAAGCAAAATATTACCCAGGTCTGTCCACCTCCACTTTCCGGAATCTGTGGTTTAATTTACTTTTAAAGAGAGTTATGAGTACATCTTTTCCATCCACCCATTGCCATATATGTATTAAAACAGCTGCAAATTTCCTTTTTCTTCCAGTGCTCTTCAACACTGAAATGCACTGTGTGTCTTTTTGGAAAGAAAAGTACAAGGAAGTATATTTAGAAGTGCAGAGGGAGATGCAGTAAGCGCATAAAAATATGAACAATGAAGAAAACAAAATATATCTCTTGCTTGTTCCTAGTGAAAGACTGAGGGGAAAAAAGAAATACTGCCAGCAAGCAAATAAAAAAAAATATGAGAATGATAAAAATAACTTTTAAGGAGGTATCTACTTTCCTGAGTGAAGTGACCAGGCAAAGACATGTTAACAACTCTGCTGATGCTAGATGCCATGGTCATGACTTGTGGTCACTGAGCTCTCATCTAGTGAATTCTGCTTAGTTGTAACAATTAGGGAGCTATATCCACACATGCAACCTTGTTAATGCTACAGTTATAAGACCATCAAAATTAAAACGTTAAAGAAATCCTACAAGTTGTGGTTTTGTTTTCTGGTGTTTTGGTGTGGGTTTTTTTTGTTTTGTTTTGTTTATTTTTTTAATGCTTTTAGTACGTCTAGGCTTCCCTTCCCTATCTATTTTTGAAGGACAGGAGAAACTGCTTATCGGATACTCAAAATACGCTTGTTATCATGCTTCTTGCCAAGGCTTTTCAAATTTAATAGTGATTGAGACCTCATAAAAATACTCTGATTTTCCAAAAGTTGAAGAAACCTGAAAAGAAAGGACTTCATAGTGTTTCAACACAGCAGCTGAAAACTACAAGTTGTCTTTTAAACTTTTGCCTGCCTGTGTGCACGAGTATCACATACTCTCTCCAATATTCTGCCCAAAGCTAATATGCATGTATTATTTTCTGGCACAAGAAGCATAGAAACCTATACTCTTACTAAAACAGAAAGAAAGAAAGAAAGAAAAACGTGACTTTCTCCAACAATACTTGTCTGAAAAAAGAACATGACTGCTAAGACTGAGAACAGCTGAATTTAAACAGGGAGAAGAGAGATAAAATAACAAGGAAAACATGGCAACAAACTTTTTACATCACCTTCTCTTCACAAATGCAAAATTTCGAAGCTACGTAAAATCCTCAGTACTGAGCCCATCAAGCTTGCTGACCTTGAATTTCCTGAATTACCTACCAAAGCCTTTAGTAATCTCAATTCTATCTTGGAAAAAGTGAGGGATGGGCAACATCCACTGGGATCTGTGTGAACGGGGTTTGTCTATGCAACCAGGCTGGCTGAGAGTAAGTTCTTGCTGCCAACCACACCATATGTGACAGGAAAACTTTCGTTAATAAAAACCATATTGATGTACTTGTTAACGACTTGAACAGCCCAGTAATTGAATTTAAACCAGTTAACTATTCACCAGGGCTTCATCAGCCTACCTCCTTCATCTCCTCTAGCCCTGTGTTATTTCAAAGCAACTGGAAGAATTTTACACCACCACCACCCTTCCCACCACAACCCTTTCACCATTATGTGCGCTTGGGAAGCCTAGCATTTGAGCAGCTCATTTGAAGAGCTCTTAACTGCATTTCTGAAAGAACAAAGCAGTTTTATAACTCCCTCTATACAAACAGAAGGCACTTATCTGAGAGGCTCTCTTATTTTCAGTCCATCAATAAGTGACACCGATATGTTACTACTAGCTACCACCATGGAGACAAAGTGTGTCTGTACCTGACCTCAAAGGGATCAATCACATCAATGTTTCTATGAGGTTTGGGTTTTTTTTTTTATTAAAAGGGATCAAGGAAAGAAACAAAGCTCCCCAAAGTACATAAAATGTTTTAATGCATAAGTTTTTCAATTTCCTCATCAGCAACATTATTTGAAAGCTGAATTACTAAAAGGTTGCAATTACAGAAAGACAGTTTTCGGTAATTTTTTTTAAGTAGTAATTCTTTAATTTCTTTTCCCTCATTTTTCATCAATTAAGTTTAATTTTTCCTGTGAGCCAACGCAAGGGAGCTGACAATAAAAGCCTGATGCAGCAAACCTTTCCAGAGGCCCTTAAGCCAAGTGATTTCAGCTTATAATCAGGATATGCTTGTATTCACAACTACCCTCACTATGGGGCCACCTCAGCTCAAAAGCGTGGTTTTGCAAGATTTCTGGCAACATTTTGCTTTTGTAGTTGTATGCAAAGAATGGCTCACTACAAACATTACTAAAGGAACTTATTTGTTTATTTTTGCTTTAATTAAATTACTCTGTGCCGCTCATTTATCCCACACAGACCACAATTTACTATTGCCATTTATTTAAACAAATCCTGTGTCTGATGAACTCCTTATTGGTGAGCACCTACAAAACCCAAAGACATTTCTCTCAGAGCAGTGCCTCTCCCTCCCTAAATTCAGGCAGGAACAGAAAAGCCAATAGTTGTCCTTAAGTATACACCGGGTCTCAGACGATACAGTAATCATACACATTGCAACAGATTTGCGCATTTGGGCAGCATCTCAATGGATTGATAGCTTGTCCGCAAAGATGTGAACTTATCAAGGTTCTGCTTAGTGTAGATATCCAGACAAGCAGTTGGCAGAGAGGTTTCTTCTGCACTAATTACATTCTTTTCCAAAAGTTCACCCTGCCTGGGTGTCCAGGTAATTGCAATTAAGGCAAGAATCTGGTAATTAGAAATTCAAGTGCCCTGCCAAGAACAATACACTTCCTCTTAACGTGCTGCCCAAAGAACTAATTCACTTGGAAACGACAGAAGCTGATGTGAAGTGGCAGAGTAGATGTTGATTAAGCAATAACCACAGAAGTAAATTCCCTTCCCCCTAAAATCATTTAGACTCTTAGAAAGTGTTTCATTACCTTTGAAACATTTAAAATAAATTTTAAAAAATCAAATTCCAGGCTTCCAAACAGCATCGTCTTCTGCTCTGGTGTCTGCTCGGAATTGTTGGAATGTCTGTCTTGAAGCTGAAAATACAATGCTGGTCATACTCCCCTTCAATCTCCCACCAAAAGCTAACTTGGTACCATGACTCAGCAAGTACTGCTCACAGGCGTAACTGAGTAAGTATCAAATCACTTAGTAATTTCTGAAATAAGTTTAACACAGAACAACAAATACATTTTAGAAAAAGTATAAAGCAAAGCCACTCACAGTTTAGTGCTCTCACAGGATAGAAAGATACTACACTGTCCTCTAAATTCCAAGTTTTTAATGGTATTGATAGTTGGAAACGAATGGTTATTTTTTACTCTCCCTACACATTTCTTTCTAACTCACAGCTGTTCCTGTCAATTCAGAATAACATCTCTATCCCAAATCTTGGGCTTAGCCTCTTATACTTAATACTATGTTTTTCTTTCAGGAAACACAAGAAGCCTTTTTCCACTAGGGATAAGAAAACTCTTCTTGTGTGTATACTGTGTACGTGTGCGTATTTACAGAGTTACACGAACACAGATGTTTCTGAGACATAGCTCTGACTATTCATTTTTATATAGCTGAGCAATTTAAAATTCAAAGATGGAAGGCTCTGGGATGATGTTATTTAAAATTATTTGAAAAAAATGGGGTGGGGGAGAAATTCCCTCCCTCTTTCTGAATAAAAATGTATACCAGGTCCACATTCATGCTAGATGAGTCAAGGAAAGTGCTCTCTCCAGTACTGCACTCTGTGGTTCCCAAGTAGCTTCTTTTGGATGACATCACTACCTCTTCTAGTGTGCTGCTCAGGCACTATCAAAGGAGCTTCTGTTGCCCTGTCTCGTGTTTCACCCACTGGAGGCTTCAATAAAATCCCATCACTGGGATTGATCTGGGGATCAAAAACCACCACAAGCATCACTCACAGAATCCAGAGCGCACTTCACAAACGGAGCCTAGAGCAGCACGCAAAATGTGTATAGAGCCCTGATGGAAAACTATGAAAAGGAAAGGAAGCTTTGAAATTTTCAAGTTTTGTTGTTGGTTTGCTTTCATAAAGCATTGTAAGAGCAGTACTGCTCCCCTCCCGCCCCCAATGTTTTTAAGTCTAAAAAATTACTCTGTTCTCTCCTGACCTCTGTTTCCTATTGCCTTAGTGGGTTTCCAAGATTTCTTAGATCATAGCCAGACATAACTACTAAAGGAACAAGCTGAGATCATCAAAACCTCATGACTGAAATGCTGAAAACAAAATAAAATGTACAGTTTTCACCACCCACCCCAGAAGTACATCAAGTGCACAGCAAGAAAAGCCTACAGTAAGAAATTACCTCTCACGCGCTGCAGCAAAGCCTCAGGAGCTAATAATACAAGAAATAAAACTGCTGTTTTGATTGATAGATCTGTTAAAGTTTCTTATCGCTTATTTCCAACAATGTCAGTCAAATATGTTTCATCTTTTATCAGCAACAAAATAAAGTTATTTTTGCCTGAGAATCTAAATTATAGATACTTACATGTAGAGAAATAGCACTAAGCCAAGCGACAATTGGGGACTAATGTTTAGCAATTGACCTAACAATGTATTAAAGAAAAAATAACAAAGATTAACTCTTACCATCTAACACTCTGTTCCTTCCTGTAATTCATTTCAGCTGATCATAAGCAAGTTGTTTAGTTCAGGCATACTGGGTTTTAACTTAAGTAATCTTCCCCTTTACATCATGATACAATACAGAAATTAACTGTATGGATTCTTTGTTCATGTAACAGACAAATTTTACATATATTACACAAGTATTTACATATATTTACATGTTTATGCAAATACACACATTTGTGTACACACAATACATATACTGTGATCTTTGATTGCTAAAGCTGGGTACTGAAAAATGGCTCACTCTCAGCAAGGCTTTGCTGTTGTACTGTAAGTGATTTTTATCTTCCTGGACAAGTTAAAATCTATTGTTCAAGGAGTATGAAAATCCTCCAACGTGCATGCTGATTTCATAGTTACAGCACGCTGAAAGTCATCAGATGCTTTGTACACGGCATAACAGTGAAAGTAGTGATTTGTGGGGAATTTGGACTAGAAAAGCTTGAAAGAAATTAGGAGCCTTATCCTCCTTGTACATACACGCACTTACACAGAAGCAGATGAACAGCTGACTGCGTCCATGCAGTTGGATAAGATCATTTCCCAAGGTGCTGACACTACCTGTGCACAAGCAGGGCTGGGTCCCCCTCCCTTCCTAATTGCAGGGATACGTCACAACCCAGAGAACGAGAGAAAACTCTAGGAGGCCACAAACCACAAAAATGGCAGAAGAACTTAGACCAAAAGAAAGGGATTTTTCATGTCAGAAGTTACCAGATCCCAGACTGATGGCATGTGTGGGTCCATCCTGCTGCTTCTGAGCACCTACTGGGGGGACCCACTCCCACCTGGGACCCACGATGGGCAGCAGCTCCCATGCTCTTTTCCTTAGCCTCTTCTCAACTGTGTGCTGCTGGACTGGGATTGCAACTTATACTACACTAGACCACACTGTAACAACACTATCACCATCGGCTCTGCACGGATGGTAAAGACCTCAACAGTGTGCCAAGCACTGGCCACGCTCCCCAAAGCTGACTGCTGTCAGGGGTATCCCATCTCAGGAAGAAAAACTATCTGGGTTTCTGTCTGGACCACAAAATCAGTTTCTTTCACTTTGAATATTTTATCACTAACTAAGTAATGTAGAATAAACTTTCTCTTGTAACATCCTTAAAAATGGTTAATAAGGGATTTTTAAAGTTAAGATTTTTCTATATAACACTCCATAAAACAGTAACAGAGCATTTTATTGCTTCTTTCTTCAAAGATGCACATCTTTTCTGAGAGCTGCATCCATTCAAGTAATGGAAAGAAGCCAAGGTAGAACCAGAGGCACTTATATTTTGAAATCCAAATGGTCACTTCAGAAAAATTATACTAACCAGCACATAGCAATATAAATTGCTCTATAAAAGCAGCAAACTGCCTTATAAACTGCTCTTTTAAAACTAACTTTAGAAAAAAAAAAAAAGGTTAACAATGGGCTACATAGCTGTCAAGTAAGTTGCCAGTCCTCAACCAAGATGACGAAAATCAGCCATAAAGAAATTTTAGTGAATGGCAATAAGAACAAGGTGATGACTATATTTGGGGGACTGATCAGGCCTTGCAAACTCTACTTCAGCAGCAGAGTACATGTGTAACACCGCATCCATCTCAAGCTGGCATCCAGCTCACCAGGCACAGTATTCTAGACAAATTCATTATCATTCAATAATAATGACTCAAGACCCAGTATTTTCTGGAAAAAACCAGATTTACTGCAATGGACAAGCAGCAGACTGCCAGCGGTTAGACAGGTTTGGGGACAAGTCAACCACACCACAGCTAATTTCCTTCATTTCATAAAGGTTCAGTCTTAACACAGACAGATACCTTATTTTCCTAACTTCAAATTGGAAGTCCTTTCCAAAACCCTATCTGACGTCTTTGTGAAACAGACTCCAAATATTCTTCCGAACCACAAGCAAAGGCTCGTGTAAATGCAAAGAATGACACAACAGGAAAATTGCTGGACGCCTTCATTGTTTCTCATTAGCTAATTTTTTTTTAGGAAGATACAGTTTCTAATGACCTTCCCACCCAAAGGGTAAGAGCTTTGTCACTTGTGAGTTATTTGTATACTCTTGCTAATTGTATCGTTACACTCCTCCAACTGTTATGAATATTCATTTTCCCTCACTTCTCTCTCTGTGCACCTATTAACTGTATAACACAAATACTCGAGAGATTTTTTGTGTGTGTGTATATATGTATGCGTGTGCGTGATATTATTTATGTAAATCTATAGATGACCTGTGCACACAAAACGTTATTCACCAGTGGTGCCACAGCCCTTAGAAACAAGGTTTTAAAGGTCTGAACTGCAACAGAAATTGCAAAGGTTCCAAATAACCAAATTTCACCTCAAACAAAAACAGTTCCTTTTACAACGATTTTGTTGGCAAGGATATGAACTCACCGAGCATTTCTTATCATTATTGTTGCTATTATTTACTGAACACTAAACCGTGTTTTGTCTTATATATTTAAATTAAGAAAGTAAGCTGCCTAAAAGACCGCGTCTTGTCATGTTTGCTTCTATCTGCTGCTACAGTTTTAAAGCACATTTCCCTTTATTTCACTTTTCCACAAGCCATAAAAAAACTCATTTCTAATTCATCCGTTCGTTCAGCTTAACCTCTCTTCTCAGCAATTAAAGCACTCTGCGCATCCCTCATCTATCACACAGCCAGCTAAATAATGCATTGCGTCCTCCGCTCATCTTTTATCATCCCAAATGACAGGTATTAGCATATCTCCCCAGTCAATTACAGTGCAGCGGAATAATCACAGCATAATTGGGCGAAAGCCACTCTAATCACCAACCCTGCAAACTCGCAGAATAAAAACTGAGTGGCAGTTCAGACAGGCCTTGCTCTTGTCCATGACTCCAGCCAACAGGCTTGGCAGGTCTCCATTTCCTTCTGCCTTTCCAAACTTGTTCTTTGGGGCTAAACTCAGCACACACACACGCAACCCATTCGGGTTTTCTTAAAGGAAGACCAGTGCATTGATAAAAATTACCCAAAGACTATTTGCTAACAAATGCCAGCCTGGAATACAGCACAGCTGTTTTCTGCCCTTCAGGTCATCCAGTGGGGCTCTGGATTTACACACTAGCTTTGACAGATGGGTTCGTTGCTTGAGGTAGAAAGTTTTACATTTCATGTTAGAGCAAGCAGAATTTCTTTTCCTTTAAGTATAAAGGATTTATGAGATCTAACACAGTTAAACACCGCTTTAGATGGTGCTGCTTACTGCAGACATTAGCCTTCTGGTTTTCAACACTAGTGAGATGCCCACAAAGCATAATTTTTATTTGTTGTCTGTTTAATACATCTAGATTAAAATCCTACATATATATTTGAACATAAAACAAGTGTTTCACTAGCTAAACAAAGAGACAAAAGTAAATTAACATCACATTGCTGTCTCCTGTGTTCAATCTGAGCAAATGAGAGTATCAACAGAAATTCTTCATGGCCATTGCGCCAACTTAAGGCTAACAGGCTCCTGGATGTGTGCCTTCCCCACAGCTCTCAAACTGGTGGTGCAGGACTAACCTCAGGAGCTACCTGCTCTGAGACTTCCCTATTCTGGGATTCAGAGCCATGCTCTGATGGAGGAGCTACCCGTGGATGGTGGTGGGATCATCCCAGGCCTGTGTGTGCTCCTGGGATCTGCTTACCCTATAGGGCAGGAGTGCATCAGCTCTACAGTCTGGGATCCTCTCAACAGTTGGAAGTTGAGGGCATGAATAGTGCCCTGGGAAATCAGGATATGAATTAATTCACAAGATTTTCCACAGTATTACGTCAGCACAGTTGAAACTTTCAAATGTATTACAAATGGGGAAGGTCTTCTGAAATCCAACAGCCAAATTATCTTCTTTGACATTCTAAGCGAGATGTACTAAATTTGTGCTGTTGTCATCACTGGTAGCAGACTTGGGTTGAGCATATTTTCTAGTTCAGCCCCAAAGAAAGAATGAAACGCTACTAAAGAAAAAGAGCAGTTAGACATACAACCAGACCATTAGCATAGCGCATTCCTGCTGTTTGGTTAGCAGTGTGTGTAACTACAAATTTTACCTCGTTTAAGGTTAAATAGCACATAATGACAAAAAACCCAGGACTTTCTGGAAGTAAAGTTTAGGCAAGCTACGTACCTATTTCGGTCTCAAGGGAGGGGGTTGCTTTTACTTCCCTGTACTACATACTTGAGATCTTACACATAATTTTAGCTAGAACACATCATAATTTTAAAACAGCATTTAACGTTTCATCTTCTTCCTAACCTTTTTGTTCCCCTAACTATTTTCTCTAAAGCACTTTCAAATTTCTACCCCAGCATAATTTCTTTTTCATTGGCAGATTCAATACCAGATACATTTATAGTGGTGATCTTCCCATCCTTGCTTTCCAAAATGGAGCTGAACAAGATAGGGAGAGTTTTTTTATTTATTAAATTAATTTGTATAAGATCTCATTATATAGTTCTGTGTACCAGTACTGTTCCATACAGTGCAGCTGTGGGAATAACCTGGTATTAAACCCCTGTTACAAAGCTGGGGAGGGAAGAATAACAGCTTGTGTATAGGACAAAGAGAAATACCTTCCTTAACCCCATGTCTTCCACAACATCTATACTACCGATTTTCCACACACAAGCTGCTGCAGCCACAGCACAAGTGAGAAGGGCAAAGCAAGGTTTGAGACTGTTTCACAGCGGAAATGCTGGTAGAGGTGTTTCTGTCCCCTGAATGGACCTGAGTGCCCACAAAGATGTGGGTAACCATTCAGTTTTCTGCGCTGCTTCTTCCTTCTGTGCCACCATAGGGCCAAAGCTGCTTCTTCTGCTAGAGCCATGCAACAAAAGACCTACCACTGTACCCTTCCAACACCTTTCATCTTAAATAATTTCTCATTTGAACTTCTGCTTAAAAGAAAAAACGGCATGGAGTAGTTATACAAATAAAATTTTCACTGTTTTAAAATTCCAGTGTTACTCTGTTGCATCACCTTCCAAGCTGCTTACTTCATACAAATAGATAGAGGACGCTTTCCAAATCACAACTTATTACCTTTTATAATGTTAGGTACTGTGTTACTCTCAACAGATTCACTGAAAACGATGTGACTTGGGGCAAAGCCAATCAACAAGAAAAAAAAAAGCCATTAAAACTGGCTTTAAATCTTGGCTTTCAACTGACAGAAAGACGTGAAAAAATTTTTAATTTCCTTGCTGTGATTGCTGATTTCACTCCTTTTCTGTACAAACCCCGGCAAAGTGAATGAAGGCCAGGTCATAACAGGTTATGTTGAAAAAACCTTTAAGTTAAATGCTGTTACAGGAACCTTTATAAAGCCCTACAGAGATGGCTTTTCTTTCTGCACTGCATTTACTGCTAATAAGAAGTGTTCAAGAGCTATTGAGCTCTGCAATCTAAAGGCATAGCGCGTGTCCCTGAACAAGACCCACCAACACTGCCCTCCACATTGCCCTGTGCTAAGAAATGCATCTGCTCTGCTTTCCTTCTTCCGTTTTTCTTTTCCCCAACACCAGCATCCAGCTTCATGAAATTAACAACTTCTCTGTGAAGAAGCAGGCTAAGACCAAACCAAATTTTGCAGAGGTATACAAGTCTCCCTAATATCTCAATGGATACATCTGGTAAAGCCAAAAGCTGAAGGATTTGGCAGCCTGCAATACAAAGCCTTCCCAGAAACTGGTGACATATTTTGAAGTGGAAACAGCCTTATTAACAATTTGTTTCACCTCCAGGGGCAAAGGTTTCTACAGCCCTGTTCCAACAGACCTTGCTGGGGCGGGTTAGAATCATAGAATGGTTTGGGTTGGAAGGGACCTTAGAGATCACCTAGTTCCAGCTCCCATGCCATGGACAGGGATACCTTCCACTAGACCAGGTTACTCAAAGCCCCATCCAACCCGGCCTTGAACACTTCCAGAGATGGGGAATCCACAGCTTCTCTGGGCAACCTGTTCCAGTGCTACAACACCCTCACAGTAAAAATTTCTTCCTAACATCAAATCTAAATCTAGTCTTTGTCAGTTTGAAGCCCTTCTCCCTTGTTCTAAAACTACAGTTCCTGACAAAACTGTTAGGGTTGAACGATGA
The DNA here is from genome assembly GCA_013397845.1 of Melanocharis versteri. Taxonomy (NCBI): domain Eukaryota; kingdom Metazoa; phylum Chordata; class Aves; order Passeriformes; family Melanocharitidae; genus Melanocharis; species Melanocharis versteri. The sequence goes on from VZTG01001422.1 coordinate 132,432, forward strand.
AGGTTAGGGCTCTGTCCACCTCACTGCTTAGGTGCTTTTACAGAAAAATCATGATAAGAGAATGTAAACTTGCACCCAGATGCTGAAACTGAAACCGAGTCCCATGTTTTAAACTACAACTGTCTGGACTACTGCAAATATACCTGCATGTGTTATGAGGTCTGCAACTTCTAGTAAGTAGCTAGGAGTAGTTAACACCTCCTGCAGTATCATCTGTCAAAGGACTTCCTGATAGACATCTAATCTAAAGAACGCAGAGATGATCCTTAAAATCATACAAATCAAATTCTACAACATTATGTTACACTGGGACTGCTCTCAGCTGTTACAAGGAAGCAAATAAAAAGTACACTGATCACACAGCAACATCAAAACTTTGGCCCAAGTTTCGGATATTGCCTGCTTGATGGTACACCCAGACACACAATGGATTTTGTGTTTTTGAGAAAAGGACAATTCATCTAATAGCAACATCCAAAATCATGTGCTAATAAGTAGTTTCACAGGAAATATGAAAGGCTCTGCAAACAACAGCTTTTAAGAAAAGGTTCCGGAATTTCAGATGGAAAGAGAACATACTATAAAAACTTCTCCAACACCTGGAACAAAATAACGACTTAAAAAACCCCTTTTAAATCTACATTACTTGAAACTGAAATTCAGGAATATTATTTCCTTTCATCCATTATCAAGATTCTGTAAGCAACAAATGGATCAAGTTCTACCAAGATTTCCTATAGATGCAGTATTTTAATGCCTCCAAGTTGCATGTAAATTTCTACCCAGCAAGGGAATTTCTGTGTTGATGTTTAGAAAGTGCAAATGTGACATGCTGCAGCTGCCTTGCACATTACGAGACACAATTTTCACAGTCCTGGACAATGCCTGTCTGCAAAACTGCCAAGACAGAGAAACATAAACTATGCGACAAGGTAAACAGAGACACAGCAGAGGTGGAGGAGGCAGGGTTTAACACCAACCTCAGCTCTACAGTGATGATGGAGAATTCTGTAAATTAGCCTTTGCTTCTCTGAACATTAGTCTGCTCACAGTGGACACTATCATGGTGTCTGAATGCAAAAGAATGGTCTCCAGAAAAAGCATGCAAGATAAATCCAAGAGCTGACGGGAAGATGTATTTCCTGTAGGAAGTGGTTAGTAGGAAACCATAAGCTCCTACTCTTTAAACTGGGACCTAAAAACTGTCAAAACTGTGTAGATTTGCAAAGTTCAGTTACACAGGAACTCTCTCCTGGATGCAAAATGTTCATGTTCTCACTAAGGACAGTGCTAGAGAAACAGACAGAAATACAGCTCCTTCCTGCACAATTGCACTGGTTCATGTTTCAAAAATTAGGCAGCAGTATCCCTTTATCACAGAACTTTCATCATCAGTGCAGTACTATAATTTATTTGAAATTCAGGTTCACGTTTGTTTTGTGGGTCTTGAAGAATGTTAAAATACTGACATTTTTATTAAAATACTTTTATTCCAATAGATCTCACAGCCCTAACACTTATTTATCTTTTTCAAGAACGCTCTAATAGTGTAATAATTATGACCTATGTTCAATTGACTTGACGACTAATGAGCCTTCTGTAACCCAAGTAAAAATCCCATAAGCTTTGATAAATTGCACAGATGTAACGCCGTAGCAACACTCAGTCACTACTTTTCCAGAGTGAAACAGGAATACCAAGACAAAACTGAGAGGATAAATGCCTTCCCTAGAATGTTGTTTTCCCATTTCCCTCTTCTTTCCCGGGGAGTGGGGGCATAGTGAGGAAAATATGCATTATGTTCCAGCCACAAAATCCTTAAATCTGAAAGGAAAGTTAGGAACCTCTTTTAATGTAAAGGACTTCCTACGCTACCGGGATTCTACCATTAACAGGAAAGATGCCTCATTTTTTCCAGGGATCTTTCAGCATAACCACACCTATGCCATGGGGATACAAGTGTCTCCGAAGGAACAGCATTTTCCATTCAAGAGAAAGTACAGTTGAGTTCCTATTACAGAGTATAATACTCTGCATTTTAGTTACTGCTTGGAGGGTTGTAAGAAAAACATACATGGTCTCAAAAATGGGATTAGAGCTCCCTTATCGCAAAAATTAAGTCTAAATATATGGGAAGCAATCAGTTCCATGCATAGCTATTCTCATTCCCTTGCTATATGTGCATGAATGAAAGCAGGCACATGTGCTTATTACATTTCTTGGTGTATGTATGATATCAAGGAAATGATATAATCTTTGGTTATCTAGGACTTTCAAATCCACATTATTAAATAACTTACATCATCTTAAAGACAGGTTAGTAAAGTGTCATGGTTTTCTTCTATAAACAATGTTAAAGAAATGAGACAAATTAATAAAGTAACTGCATTCAGAAAATGCTTGCAAAGAGTGCTTTCTCTAAATTAATTATTAAAACTGCTTATGACTCTCTCCCTGAAAAATATTCCAAAACCTGGATAATGTCCAAATAGTATTTTGGAATTAGACATCTGCTCATCACATCATCTACCTTATAATTTCCTCACAGCCTGGTTCCAGGTATTAAAAAGCCTTTTTAAGTCTGGAATGACAAGATCCAACTACAGAATAAAAATACTAACATAGACGCACTTTAAAACAACTTCTATTTTAAAATATTGCTTTCTTTCTGATTTGTAAGATCATACGTATGTAAGAATAGAAACCATTTGCGATCCCTTTACAAATAATTCCTTCATAGCAATTTACCACAGAAACATAAATATGAGTTATTATAAAGCATTTTGAAATCCAGAAATACTATATTACAATTTTGAATAATTCAATGCCTAACTAACTTTTAAAATTCACTTTAGAAAACTGTCTTTCCATAGTTACACAATGACTTGAAAAAGGGAACGTTTCCCCTTTGCTCAGCTATGGCAGATGCCACCTCTGGGACGGAGGAGCCGAGCACCAGACGTTTGCGCAGCCCTTTTGAAACTGAAGACTGGCACCCGCAACACTCCTCCTAAATTTATTATGCTCTTTCTTATAGCTCAGCAGTGACACATAAGCAACAAGCAGAGCTGTGAGCAATCTACAGTGACAATCTCGGGCTTATTTTATTTTCACCAAAGAGTTTACTATTACTGCTATCCATGCTGCTAGTATGCACAAAATGGACCCAAGGTATAGAAAATCTTTGATTTTATTACTTCCAGTTGAGCACGTACAGCTCTACAGATACGCAGTCAGAACTTCCTATGTACAGAAGCCTTTTGCAAGATGTTCTCAATGAGCATACAAAAAGTCAGAGTGTATGCATAAAGAAATCTCAAAATTGACAAAAACCAAACCTAGCTTTTCCACTTACACCTCCTAGCACAAACTTTACAGCACAGTAGGGAGCCGTAACTTTGAAATAATAACAGATAACATTGCATTTGAGCCTTGTTTCCTGTTATTTCGGGCCTCTTGCCTGATTTTTTTTTTAATACTAAAATGACGAGGGGGCAAAACCAATTACAGAAACAAGGTAACCTGCTCTTAAACTGATTAGCCTAGATGTCAAAATGGTCGTATTCACTTTTACCGAACATCTTTCCAGCAAAGCAAATCCACTCTCTTCTAGACCAAGTGTCATATACAAGTGTACATATGCAAATATGTACACTTCAATCTACCGACTGGTGTTTGATCAATTTACATAGTCGAGTGGCTCACTCAGACTCTCTGTGCTTTGAGGTTACATGTCCCAGAACGTACTGAGCTTGCTGGCATTTCGAAAATTAAATTTAGAAAAACGTATTACTTCACAGTTCTTTCCTCTAAGTTACTAAAATATTTAAGTGTAAGATATTCTACATCTAGATAAGGGGATAAATCAAAGATCAAGACAATGAACTTCCATTCAACACCAGCCCTTTTCTGCACCTTTCATCTCTTTATCAAAACACAGAGAGATGAGCCTTGAGGGAAGCAAGCCCTGGAGTGAGACATTCCAGGCCTGCTGAAGTATGCAAGGAGACCACAGTGCAATGGTCACATGTATTTGAGTGCAGCGAAAACCATCCTTCACTTCTAAATTAGAACATGCCGAACTCAAATAACTTTGCAGAGCAAATTTGGAAGTGCAAGACTAAAATAAAAAGAGACAATTCTAACTGAAGAAAGATCTGGAAATCTATCCAGTCCTGACAGGCCTTTTTTTTCTCCCCACACCTAAAAAGATGTGCCAGTAACAAAGTGAGAAAGTGAACTCTTCTCCCCTGCTGAAGCACAGCAATCATCTGGGCCTCACTGGAAGTTCATTTCAGATTTTGCACACCATGGCACCTAGTTCTGGGTAGACTTCAGGCTCCACACAACTCCGCATTTTGAAAAGCCCTCTAATTGAGGGCTCTTGAAATATTTATGGTTAAGCAGGAGCATCCTGCCCAGGGTGGCACTGGCCCCCACAGAGCTGTGGCACCCAGCCCACAGCGCTCCCCCGGGAGTCAGGTTACTGCTGCAGCATAGTGCAGCACAATTTGCCTTGTGGGGATGGAAAGGTAAGGCACTGATGTCACAGCCAATACCATGAAGTGACATGCATTCTCAGTATGGTTGTTTCTTAAGCGTGTGCACATTCGGGATATGAAATGTATATTTTATCAGATTTAGCAGAAGGATGGTCTTTGCCAGAACACGATGAAAGGGTATGTATGGAATGCAATCTCCAAATTACACTGTCATAGTTTAGAGTATAATTACGTTAAATCACTGTAAAATATCATAAGCTAACTCCAAATTTTAGTGAGCAATGCTCTCTGGCAAAATGTATATACACAGTAAAGATCAACAAGAAGGAACTATGGCAATAGCTGCAGCAGGAAAAAAAAAGAGCCAGGTGCTGCCATGTAAACTTGTTTTTAATTACTTTTAATTCTTTCACAAGATAACCCAATATTTTAGAAATTACTGCAGAAAGGATTTATTACATACTTTTGAAACATTTCTATTCTAGACCGAAGAGTTCATTCTGTCTGCTCTGAAGGAAATAAGTGGCAGAGAGCAAAAAAAAAACCCAAAAAACCTTCTTTGGCTTCACTTACTGGGGGATTTAGCGATGAGGGGTTAAAAATATGTAACCAGTCTTTATCCAACTCCCTACAATTTAAGGCAAAATAAACAGGATTTAACTCTCAAATGTGGAAAGGACGTAGTTCTCCTTTTACCTTTTAACACTGGTTTTCTTTGTTTTACTAAGGCCTTGTGTTTCAAATCTGATGGTGATATGATCACAGCACATTACCCATGCACAGCTTCTCCTCAGTAATCCCAAAGCACTATGAGCACAGCCCAGACAAATGAGGGCACAAATTCCTTCCTAGGAATGATGCATTTTAGTGTATCTTCAAGTCCTAGCTCAATCCCTCTGAAATCAGAGAGGGATCCGCCCCACACTGCTCTCCTTCTCGGCCATGGAGTACCAACTTGATTCTCTGCATAGTCCTATCCAAGATTATTTTTAGTCCAACTCTCACTTGCTGTGAGAAAAAAGTGTCTGAAACAAACCCTGAGAGCCCACTAGTTACTTCAAATGATGCTGACTCCCCAGTAAAGCCAATGGAAGAGTGGTGGACTAAGTAATTTACAACCCAAATAGTTCTGCACATCACTACCAGCAACTGGGCCTGTGCCACGTGCGCGTGTGTACACATATGCCTGATGATAACGTGATCCACACCATTCTCTGTTCCTGTATTTTGACTTTGAACTTGTGACTGCCAATTTGGCACAAAAATGAAACGCACAAAATGACGGCCCAGCAGGAGCTGGAGTACCTGCGTTGGTACTGGTTTTCTGCAGGGAGGAGTGCTGCAGTCACACTGAGCTTCTCCCAGCTGCGGAGGGGCCCCATCAGCACCTGGCTGACGGGAGGGAAGGAGAGCAATTGGAGGTGAGCAGAAAATCCCGAGAAACTTTTTGCAGACATTACAGGAAGATTTAGTGCCCAGGTATGATATGAAACAACTTATGAAAAAATTACAAGATCGGCAATTATCTCTTTTCAAGCCATGCAAAAATCCTGCCAAAAAAAGGAAAAAAAGCCTACGTAACTAAACATAGATACACAGGAAATAAAATTCTACATATATATTTAAATACACAGCTTTGTGTATATATATTTTATATTTCCGCACGCATGTATAAAAATACAGTTTTGAGTATTTTAATAGAAGCCAGTACAAATTGATTTAAATTAATCTCTGAACATAGTGGAGAGCCAGCAGAGTAATTAACCATGTTATTTATTAATTACTATAGCCATACCAACTGTCCTTTCTCTTCATCTCTCCAATAAAAACAACTCATTGCTAATCCACTACAGCTGCAGAAACTTCTATGAAATGTTAGTTAAGGTAATAAAATAGCTCCAGTTTTAGGTATGGAGGATCCATTTCTGCCCTTGAATTATTTATGTCAGATTATAATCTTCAGTGAAGAATTTGATGTTATTTCAACAATCCAATACCACACTGGCACAAGCTAGCACATAAAGACTTTTTTTAAAAATTAACAGCAATATAGTCTGAATAGGAAATCGATCACTGAAAAAGCTAAATCTGCATGAAGGAGAAGGACTGGAAAGGTGGGATAGAGGTGGGAGGGTAGAATGCAGCAAGCAGTATCAGAAAAATGAACATATAAATGGGAAAGGAGGAAGGATCATAGAAGTGCACCTTAGCTGAAAAGATTTCTTTCAGTATCTGCTGGCACTTTCTTTTTATCTACAACGAGTTCCCTCTATTGCAGTCAATAACCTGAGTGGGCATAAAATAGATTTTTCACATGGTTTGGATCAACACAGGATATAAACCATGACTGAAACACATTTCCACGTGCTAATCTCAGCAATGATTATTGTAATCCAATTGCCTATATATAGCATACTTTGACAATTGAGGTGGTAGGCACAGGGAATACAGAGCAAAAAGGAAGGTAGGAACACGTTGGTTCAGATTACTGCTTTCTAAATCTACTTTTGTTTTGCTGGTGTATTGTTAAATCCCTTTTGTGCTTCAGAGGAAGCTACACATTTTGAAGACAGTTAGTCATAACAACTTCTTTATTTTGTTTTTGGTTCAAAACGCCTATGATTTGCACACCCTGACACCTGCTGATTTCATGCCCTGCCTTTTCCCATCAAAGCCCCTTCTTGGCTCTCCACACAAGGAAATCTCATTTATCAAAATTCTGTTAGCGTAAGGGGAAGGGCTATGCTGAGCTGAGCCGTGGCCTTCATTAAACATGCAGAACATAAACTGCTGACACTAAGCACAGTCAACTTGCAGCATGGCAGAGGAGGGGGAAAAAAAAAAGAAAGAAAAGAGCAATGAGACAGAAGGAATGACGTGATGGTGAAATAGGAATAAAAGTCACAGTTTTGCAAAGCATTTAAGTCATACTGGAGTCAGTGAGATTTAATCACAGACCTGAAGTTAAGCATGTGCTTAACTTTGCCAAACAGAAATAGATCACTAAATTATGAATGGAACAATCTATTTCTGTTCCCAGGAACATGGACACTTTGTTCTCCAGACCAGTCCCTCAGGGAATGAAAAAGGTAAGGGGGAAAAATGGTAACAAAATTGGAGAAAACAAGCCTTTCTTCAACTCAAAATACTGGTCCGGATAAAGAAACGGCACATAATCTTCAACATAACGGGACTAAAAAGGTTGGTATCCATCATTTAGGTTCCACGAGACAGAAAAGAGCAAGTGCCATTATGGTCATTAATTTCAACACGGTACCAAAGGCTGGGGCTCTGAATAAAAGAAAAATTTGTAAATCTGGAAGAAGCAAGCATGAGAACAGAAATGCATTAAAAATCAGAATTAGGGCTGTGGGGGAACAAAGTGGCTTTTTGAATTTTCACTTCACTTACTGTTCTTGATATTTTTTCCCCTTTAATTCTCAAAGATAGCTGTGTAATCCTGCCTACAATAGAAACTTGAATTTAATAGGCACGAAGCAGAAGGTGTGTAGCATTTTCCTCTGATCACAAGGAACAAGCACTTAGCTGTAAGAGATCCACAATGAGTCACTGCAGGGAGGAATCAAATGCATCACAGGTACATGCAAGCCTTTTTTATTATTATTCTACCAACTGAAAATGCATTATAACATACAGCCCTAGGAAAAAAAAATCATTTTCAAACCACCTAGTCCTATAAAAATATATAATTTACCAATCATATATGCCTGCATTTACACAGTTCAAAGAGAGCTAAGGCAGATGCAAGGCAGGGGGATGAGGCAGGAGATAGGTGGAGAGGGATGTCAACATTTCCTCTATAAGCTTTTCTTGGTATTTATAAATAAGTTAAGATAATAATTCCAAGTTGAAATTGTCTCAATACTAAAATGAATAACTCACCATCAAGTTTCAAACAGCAGCTAAAAGTTATTTTGATATTATCTGAAAAACAATATCATATTAACATTTTCTGATACTTTCACACCTCTTAAAACACTTCTTCAAAGTTACCCTGGAATTTAAGTACCATAAAATTAATGGCTGGATTCTGCCACCCTTTTCCATTCTGAGTATCATCATATTCCAGAGAGAAAGAATTTACCTCAGATCAACTAACTCTTAACATAGTATTAACTTTTCTTCCCTCTTCCAGGGTTCTGTGTACATGCAGCTTTAACAGAAGAGAGAAGAAAGCGGACACACTTGTGGCAACGGGGCATGCACCTTGACCATTCCTCAGAAGTGATTTCTGTCATTTTTTGAAAAAATCAAATATTGTATACATTGAACAGAAATCAATAGCTGCTTTCACACTGAAAAAGTCCTGTTTTTCTTGAGGTCACCTATGAAATAGAACAGGACAGCCCAAATGTTCTGTCTTCTCTTTGAACTTGTAAACAATGCAGTACTATCACCAGCTTTTTAACCTTTTATTCTGGTCAACAAGGCGCTGCACCCTGCCATATAAAGCTGCACACCACATGGCACCATTCAACAGTATATGTAGGTCAGCTTGCATTTTTAATGTGCTCCATTAGCTTTCCCTTGCTCACTGTATCAAGTTTGAACTTCTCCTTCTCACTTTTCAAACGTCTCTATAACTAAGCCAGACAGCACACAGGATCCTAAGAGTATTGTGATCATCTTCAGTATTTGTTCCACCAAAGACTGCAGTTCTAATCCTATTTCCTTAATTGCATGCTGTTTCCAAACCCAGCATCCCCTAATTTCTCCTTCAAGATCCTTTTCCACAATACTGCTACTTAAAAAAAAAAAAAAAAAAAAAGAGGTTACTTAAATAAAAAAACCCAATGCTTTACCTAACGTAATTCCTTCCCTCAGTACTACTTGGGGAAGCTTAACAACTTTGACCTTGGCAGTATTCTCCACACACCACGGCTAAAAAAACTACAAGTTAATAAGCATATAAACAGCCCTACCTAAATTACTGTAAAGCTTTTGCAGAATCATACATGCTATAATGGTATTTAGTTACTTCGATGCAACAAAAACCAGTTCCACACGATTCACTTTATTGCTTTCCTTCACAAACAGCAGTTAACTCATTTCTTAAAATACATTTATTAATTTTTAAATTGGCATGTATTCTAAATGCTCTTCACACAGATGATTTTAAGGTGTACATCCCTCCATCGGAGCACAGCCCTTGCACAAGGACTGAAGTCGTACAACCACCCTAGATATAGATTACATGTACAAGGCAATCAGTACATCAGTTCTCACACAAGGAATAACACTCTGAGGAAGTTTCACAGGAGGCTCGGGGAGATTCAAACAGATCTTGGTAAGGGAGGGGTGGAACTGGATGATGGAATGAAAACAGACAGTCACGTTAAATTGAACAGTGCAAATAATGCTTATTTTGCTTCAGATTGAAATGGTAAGGCAAGTTTTAATAAAGAGACTGTAAATTCATCTGTTGTCTATTTCATGTAGAAGCAAGGATTTAGTAGTGAAATCATAAAACACACAGAATGATTGTTACACTAGAAATCTGTCACAATAGTTTAAATGTGTATAGTATAAAACAATGTGAAGCATTGCAACAGTATGAAAATCATGCCTAAACGATCTGTAATCTTGATCCTCCCATATAAGAAAATATGAAGACCCTGCGTAATTAACTGTTCACCAAGAAAATCAAAGGAATGACCTTGAAAAACAGGATTTCCCAGTGTCATTCTAATCTAATAAAATTATCCATCACTATCCCCATTCACTAGAAAACCCTGTCCCACAAGAAGAAATTCTTAAAAAGCAAACTGAAATAACTGAAGCTTCGAAGTTTAAACATTATGTCTTTGTAAAAGAAATATCTGTCCAGTAAAAAGCCCCAGATTTCTGCATTATTGTCACTGTTTTTCCCTCTTGAAATCTGCAACATGTCAACAGCGCTTTTTCCAGCAAAGCACAGCTCTGAACGATGATACACACCTGACCTTGTCTCAGGAAAAAAAACCAGGGAAATGAAAACCTAAATCACATCTGTCTACCCAACAACTTTCTCACGCTCCTCTCTGCAATTCCTATTCCTCAAACCTAGCTCTAGTTTTAACAAGCCAATTCTGAAATCACGGGAAGCAGCCATGCAGCAGAAATCTGAATATTTTTCTATGTGTGTATCTCATGCTGTTAAAAAAATGTGCTATAAAAAAAAAAGGCAAAAACATTAACGGTAGCTTTATAAAATATATATATGTGGGGAGGGGGGTTTGTTGTTTGTGAAGTCCCAATCTGAATGAGAGCATGCTTTCTGTAGCAAGGTGGGGTTGGTTGCTGGAGGGCACAGTTCTGGTCCCACCAGTTGTACAGTCAGGCAGAATTTACAGAAGAAAAAGAAATCTGGTCTAACTTGCTCACCTCATCAAGGAGGAAGAGCAAACTGTTTGCAAATATTCTGAACTGCCCTCTTCCCACCCCTAAACAAAGAGACCACCTGCCTCAACAATTATTTAAAACCTGCATGTATTTACAAGCAAACTTTGTGTTCCAATTGCTAGCTGACTTGGTAAATCTGATACTCCCTCCAAGTTCAAACCAGCAGTGTAAATCAAAGGGGCCACACGGAACTGTAAAGGACCCGCCTGATCAGGCAAGCATCACCCCCGTTTACATGTCAACAGGAGGCAGCTGAGCGAGGGAGGATGCTGAGCAGCACACCCAGCCAGACAGCTCAGGCACACCAGACTCAGCCTGCCTGAGTGCGCCCACCAGTTAAAATTTAATGAGTAACAGAAGGAAGACTGAGAAAACAAATTCTTTTTCTCTGGTAGTAACTTAAGTCACTGTGATGTAGCGACTGGTGTTAAATGGTGGGTTCAAACCCTTGAAGCGATATATATTTCCACTATGAAAGCAGTACCAAATTTTGCACTCTTCTGGCATTTCTATGGAGTTTGGAAAGGGAAGAACATACTACAGGCTGCGTCTTCATAAAAGCAGCAAGGGGAAGTATGGATCACTGCTGCTGCTGGTGCCACCACAAAAGCTGGACGGTTCAATGCTGCAGCAGTTCATTTTAATATAGTGGCAATCTAAACCAGCATAGGACTGCCCAAAGAGGGATATTCATCAATCAGAAAAGCAAAATTAGTTGCCAAGCCTTTACTGTGAGGGTGGTGAAGCACCGGAACAAGTTGCCCAGAAAGACTGGGGATGCCCTGTTCCTGGAGGTGTTCAAGGCCACTCGGATGGAGCTCTGAGCAATCTCACGTAATTGAAAGGTGTTCCTGTCCATGACAGGAGGGTTAGAACTAGATGATCTTTAAAGTTCCTTCCAACCCAAAGCATTCCATGATTCTTACAGACTTGAGCAAATACCTAACAGATGCTTTGAACAGCATACACATCTTCTGAAAACTTCACACTGGTACGCTCAGAAAGGCAACGGGAGCTTTAAATTCATATCAAAACCCAAAATGTGGCCCCATCCACACCCTGATAACCTAAACCGTGCAGTGCTGTAGAGGAAGGCTGTTCATCACATTTACGTATGTCCAAAAGTAGAGATCATGTAGGAAGAAAGACGGCCGTTTACGCTTTCTTAGCACTAATCCCAGCTGGTTGCAGGGCACTGGGCAAACCACAGGCCAAAGATGTTCAAGGGTGCTGGGGAGGGCACGTTTACCATCTGTGCTCACTCCAGCTTGCCACAGAGTGCTCGGGAGCTTTGTAAAATAAATGTTACCACATACCCATGTAAACTGCCTAAGCCTAACCCTGAGGCCATCAGTATTTATTCTGCAAGCACCATGAGATGCTTCATGCTGAAAAGGAACATTAAACATGTATTTATGGCTAGTTTGGATCACTGGCAAGAGAAGAAAAAAGGAAATATCCAAGAAAGCCTGACACGCTGTACATGCACAGGGATACTGCCACAGGAGACAGGTCCTTCCAAAAGCCTCGCTTCGTCTTGTCTTTCCTGAGCCTAAAGGAGTGTGGGCACAGGACACAAGGAGGGGAGAACCAACTTATTATGCCATTTATCTAGCCAATCTTGACTTTCTGACAAGTGGGGCTTCTCAGCTAACATAGCTTTTTTTCTCCTATTCTGTGTATCATTTTGTCTTTTCTTCTTTATGCAAGATTGTTATGGAATTGTCCAGACCCACCTCCACTGCACAAGGAGGCATCACGACCTCCAGGAAGCCTGCACTTTTTCCCATCCTCCCAGAGAGCTTCAAAATCCTCTCCACATGGGAAGCGGAACGAAGTTGTGAGGAGTGGGGCACCACAAGTGGGTGCCGTTTGGAATCACCCTCCACACTCAAGGTGGTTAGATACACTCCTCTACTGCCTGCAGCACCCACAGGCTGGACCACTGTTAGGACTGTACGACGGATGGAGACAAACGGCCATAAATCTCCTGGTGTGCCTCTTAATTCATATAAAACTAATTGGGGAAAAAAACCCACAAACCACAGAGGTATTTATTGGGACTAAACTTACCAGACATTAAGAACTATTGACTATGCAGATGAAATTTCTAAAACATGATCACAATTTCTCAGTTTTGTGTTTTCTTAGACTGTCCCAAATAGCATAGCACAGGTTGTTCAGGAAGAAACCTGTTGAAACTGCTGCTACTTAGTCATAAGTACTTCAAAACACTTTGATACATCTGTAAGGGGGCCCTAAGAACATAAAAAAGAGCACCTTGTTCCCTGCTATAATACCATTCTCTACTCCTGGAAAACACACAGCACAGAGGGCACTCAGGAGACTTCAGCAACCCCAAACCACAACTTTAACAATGAGTCAAAAAAAAAGGTTGGAAAATCCTTTTAGTCATCTAAACACCTCAGGTGAAACAAGTCCACAAAGAAATGAACAACTGAACTGGGGAAACATGCAATCCTAACTCTCCTGTGAGTAACAAAACAGAATTTACTGGAGGTTAATATGAATACCTATTTTTTCTAAGCTAAAACAAATCCAGAAACTTATTTACAACTCCCAGGTTCCTACCTAAGTCAACAGTGCAAAGACAGATGTAAATGAGGACTCATTTCTCTGTATTTTCCCATATACTAAGCACACACAGACAATCCAAGTGTCAACACATCAAGACAGAGATAATTCTGACCCTTGAAAACATTCTCTTCCAAAAAGGATTAATTGGCTTTAAAACAATTTAGTTTGGCTTTGAAGATGCAACTTTTATTAGCAACCACCAGATGGCAGGAGCAAAGGCTGTTTACAGTCTTCAACAAAAGAAAGCTGTCTTACACAAGGCGAGCATTAAAAGAGAACATTTTTTTAATGTCTACTTTTTCTTTTCTTTCAATGGCTTATTTTCTTATTCTTTCCAAGAAGGGCTATTTTATTGCAATCAAGCTAATACATTATAAAAAAAAAAGGAATAAGAAAAATGTCTCTTGAGAACATGTTTCTCAATTTTATCTCTTACCATCTCCATCTCATAGCTCAAGGGTTCTGTTACAGATATTGCAAGAACAACAGTTTCCTTCTAGGTTTGCACAGTCATAACTCACAGCCAGCCACCAAATGTATTCCCTTTGATGTCCTGTGCTTCAAACCAGGAAGCTGACACATAGCTACACTGGGTAGCTCAATTTACCCTCAGGATTTGAACTTCTGCTATCTGGGATATGAAAATAAGTAGACTACAGAAGATGCACCATGATGTGCTGATTGTTGCAATAACGCAGCATCTACAAAGTGGAGGAAAGCAAAACCCCTCCCCCAAAAGCATGAACCTCCCCACCCTGCCCAACACCCCCCATCCAAAGCAACCCAAAAAACACCTTAATAAACTCAAGTAGAAGTAGCATGTTTGGGAGGAAAAATATTTCAGTCCTGAGTACATTTGATTCTCAAAAACATGTATCCTGTATCAGAGAAAGAACATTTAAAAAATGCAATCCAGCAGCACATACTTTAAAAGACTTAGGAATAGACTCTCTAAACAACTTCCAGAGTTACTAAATTATGGAGACAAGGTCATCACTTTATGTTGTGTCATAAAACAAGAATACGGCTAGTTCCATGAACAATGCTGGGAGCTCCACCATAAAGACACATCCACATCAGAAATACCACCCTTGCTGTATTTCTTTAATAGAGCTGTCTCTCCATTATGCTGATTTCTTGATCAAAGAGAAAGCTTTACTCTTGTGTTTGTCTTCCGCAAAGGAAACATAAAATCACCCCTACAGTGAACACATCCATCGGGAACGAGATTCTTCTTCCTCAACCCCAGCAGCACACAGTCCCAGAAAAGAACAGGTGAAGCTCACTCCTACTTCAAACCAGCGTGAGATGCAGTTGTGTGGTTAATTCTGCCTCTGTACATTAGCAAACACGCCACTTGCAAAATATGAAAGGCTTTCTTCCCTGCCCCGTTTTTAAATGACACCTGCAAATCACTAATCCAGTTGCCATTTATTTCCATATGTCAAATTACAATCTTAACTTGTGCAAAGCAACATAATAGTAATGATTAAGCCAATTACATCACAACACAGCTTAAAACGACACACAATGGAAGGATTAAAGCTCGCTACCAAATAAGAGAGTCCTGTTCTTGGTGGAGCTCCCCCACTGTGGGAACATAAGTGTCTCTTTTCCTGTTGCACAAACTTGTGAGCCTTCTGACATGTAGCTGCTGGACTGCCATTAACAAACTTATTTATATTAATGCAGCACTAAGCTGGGATCACTGCACCTCGGCATTAGCTGCAGAGGGCGGGCTCTGTGGCCGGCGCTGCAGACACGGCTTATGGCACTGCACAGGTCCACAGACAGGTTTGGACACGTGCACGAGCTGATCTCACCAGGCTTAACTGAATGAAGCCTCCTCTGCCCGACGTTATTTGGGTCAGGGGGGTGCTGACAGTAAAAGCCTTAGGGAAAGGGAGGGAAAGAAGAGTAAACTGAGCACAAATATTTAAAAAGTCAGGCATCCTGTTCTCTAGATAGGGCCAGACACCATTTGCAGCCTGTATGAAGCGTGTGCTACTGCATTTGACACCGTAATTCCAACTGATGCCAACATACGGCTCCTACAACAATAAAGTGTGGGTTAGATCTTTATATAATAACCAACTTTTCAGACTAAGATTTTCAATTCTACCTCAGGGATAAAAAGGTTCTAATGGAAATTGAGCACCTGAATCTCTTAGGAGGATTTAAAAAACTCCCACACTCTTATTTTCATTTGTTCATTGCCTTGGTCTTTAAATCAGCGTAATTCGAAATGGTTAAACATTTTACCTTTTACTTCTGCCCTGGGCACCTTATTTTTTTTTCTCTTTCTTTTTCACATCTTTGTATTCCTCCTGTTTTCTCTGCCATCTGCGAACACTGGTCCCATCTGCTAAAATATAACTTCCTACTCAGCTAAAATAAACACAAAATAAATTGGTACTGTTAGCATTACACGTCATCATTAGGCTTTAGTAAGATTAATGGGACTCAAAGACGTTCCAACTTTGAAATACATTCCTGTGTGTTGACTGCAGACTCGGGCAGATATCACTCCATCTATTCACTCTTACTCTACATTAGTTTCTTGGCAACTATGGTTTTGAAGGAACTTATTACATACGTAAGTTTATCCTCAGTAGAATTTGAACAAACCACGCATAACTGTTAAGCCTGTCCCAGATCACCTATCAGCTGTTCATGATTTGCTATGTGGTCATTCCCCCTACATCTCTCCATATGTAACCATGCATATATCACAATCCTTCTAAATATTGGAACAAAAGAACCAGTCAAAAGCTGGAAGGTTTTTTTCTTTACAAACAAACATGCTTTCAAGCACACACACAAATGCATGTGTAAATTAAACGGAACATCACATGTACCATCTTTGAAAAAGCTGTTACAGCACACCAACAGCTTCCTCCTTCTGTAAAATTAGTTGCACAGAAAGCTGAATGCGTTTACTTCCTTCTATTCAACCAAAAGAAAGGTCTGGACAGCAATGCAACCAAATCTGTACATATTTATACATATCAAATGACAACTTTTTTTTAAACTGATTGAAAATGTGCTTAAGATTTTCACGGCCTTTTGAACAGTACTGATCTCACATATGCACAAAACGAAAATTAAAAGAAGTTCATATTAAAATGTCATTTTTACTCCAATAAATGCCTTATGTCCTACATTTATTTGGGCAAGACTACTTACTTATCAAAAAGCTGAGGAGGAGGAAATATTTTAAGGACTACTACTAATGGTTTGCAATTTGCACCTGTTCCATGCTTAAGGAGTAAAGATAGGATGTGGTACTTCAAAGTGCCTTTTCCCTGGGTATTTTGACAGTTGGACACAATTTCTTTTGTTTTCATTTTATTTTCTAAAATAACAATTATTTTGTCTAAATCAATATGCGTAACTTGCATCAAAAGCATCCTGCAGCTGATTTCTACAAACACTTATGATGATGATGATCATCACCCAAGACTCAACCACTCAAGGGGCACACTACATGAGCCGGATCTTCACTTTGCCAGCGATAACTACAGCGAAGCTGAACAATGTTCTGATGTCTCATTCGGAACCTTCTCCTGGGAAACAGCCCCATTTGCTGCCTGTATGCATATTTACCATGAGACTGAAATCATGGCGATTTTAAGAATAACAAATAACATTGTGCATTCTTTCAGCAGTCTACAAATATTCTTTTTTAAAAGACACTATTCTTGTACGTATCTACAGGCAACACAGCCTGTCAACAGCCTAAAAGGAAGTAGCATCTAAGGATAGGTGGAATGGATCAGTCAAAAGAGTCATCCCCTGCAGCGAACTATGCTTCTGCTCTTGCATACAGAGGAGCCCTACAATGTTTCAAGCTGAGACATATGCTACACCCAAACCCAAAAAAGATAGCTCCCCTCAACAGTCTACAATAGCCCCAGGGAAAATTCAGGCTAAAAAGCAGGTACCAAGGAAAGCACTGCATAGCACAAATTTTTAACCTTACCTCCTTCTCAACTGTGTTATCTGGTATTCAACTTACTTGATAATTTATAAAATCAACTATTTTTCATTTAAAAATTTTGCTTGTACACATTCTCTGTTGGCACACCAATTCATCTGTTAATGTAACAGAGACACTAGCATTTATTTATCATTGAGACAGACAGTAAAGAAAGCATCTTGTAAGGGAGAGAAGGGAAGAAAGTGCTTTCACAGCATCTCTAAATAGACAGCAAAAAAATCTGGGATTAACAAGTTTTGGATGATACATTTAGCTTTCTTTTTGATTGATAAAAAGTACATGACATTCCTAGACATACACTGTTCACTACATAACATAAAGCTACTACTATAAGAGAGTTTAAAAGATCCTGATGGTTCTGAAGATGAATCTTAGGAAAAAAGATGTGTGGGACTCTGGACAATGATGTTCAGAGTTGGCAACAGTACTGATGCAGTTTTGTAAAACTGAAGCTTAGCAACAGAAAGCTCTTAAAAGTTTTTATACTAAAAAGGAGTTTCAAAGGATGTCCATCAGGATGACAAGACATAAAAACACCTAGCAAATCTAGCCATGAAAAAAACTTAGAAGCCTCCTCCACAGTGCTTTAGCTTTAAGAGCGACTGGAGACAATAATCATCAGTAATATTTCTATTTACCCACCTAGTCTGAAGGATTATGGAGATGAGCTCACAAGAGCTGACCCTCCAGGTTTATTAAATATTCAACGAATATTCTGTATGCTTGCTGGGTATTAAATAAAAATCAGAAAATACTGCAGACTATATATGTTATATACTTCAAATAATACCGGAGTAGCTCTGTTTGTTTTCTAATAATTTATTGAAATCACTTTATCACCTATCAACATAAAAATGTACAATACAGACACAATGTAAATTCTGGCATCATGAATATTTAGGTACTTTTAAAGCTTTATTTTCCTGCTGGTTAGTTTTGTTTATTGTGCCCCAAATAAACCTGGATAACTTATTTAATATTTTCTTGCTTTTCTTTTTTACCTTAATAGTAATAACATTGCTATTTTTTCAGCTGCAGTAGCATCACAGCATATGGGCCTTCAGCAGCAGGAAACTTCACTGTCATGACTTAGCCTACTGCTCCTACAATCTCCTTTTTCCCTTCCCCATTCACTCTCTTCCTGGCTAACTGGATATAGCCTACACACAATCTGCCCTGATTAAAATCATCTGCTATTAGTGCTCAGTTAAAACAGTGATCATCACCATAAAGCTCACCGGCCAAAGAAACTTGAGCATTAAGTAGGACACAGCCCATCCATGCAGCTGGGCAGGTCTCAAGTCGTCTCTCCAACACACACTGCTGCCCGCCACACACTGATCTACAATTGAACACAGGGTGATGCAGCTGCTCAATGAACTACTTTCTACTCAAGATGCTATGTGAAAAAGGGCCTGAACAGAGTGGCTTACTCAGCAGACTGCCAAGCAGACAAGTACAATTTCTGAGCTGCAAATCTATGGAACAAGAACAAACTCAGCATTTGGGCAAGCCCAATCTTAAAAACCACTGCTAAGCCGACCTTCCATGTGCGCTTCTGCAAGTAAAACTTGCTCACAGGTTTTATATCAGGAACAGGATTAAGACAGCCTGTGTGCCAATCTCAGATCACCACACACGAGGGAAAGTTTCTGAATTGATGGATGCAAGTCACAGGATCCTCAATTCTCAGGTTGAAAATTGCCATTTTCTGTGGCATCACATCCAACAACTCATATTGTTGGGACCTATATAACAAAACTGCACCAAACTACACACCTTGTGTCCAAATGTAGCATCCTCGGAGGCCAAGACTTCAACCTGAAATTATAAGGAGAAAGATAATTTCAAATTTAGCCACCACCAAGAACCTCTCTCTCCTGAGCACAGCACCACAGTCCAGGCAAAGAAGAGATCTGTAAATGAAGGTGCCAGTCTGGATCAACCCTAGGAAACCTACACGTGATAGGATGTGCAAAAATAACAGCTGACAACAGAAATCCTCAAGTGAGGAAACTCAGAGAGCATCCCTCATGACACAAACAAGGTTTCTCTACCTGAATGACATGAAGAGCGCCTGTCAGCATCCCAGAATTTACTGTACTACAGCTGGAACATTTTTCTCCATACAGAGTTCTGACTACACGAAAAAGCTGCCTGAGCGCAACCAAAATGATCTGCCATGGTATGCACCTGTAAAAGAAAAGCTGGAAACACCTGAACTCTTCCCCTCCTGTTACCTTCTAAGCAGGCTGGGTACTTCTGCACCAGCACCAAGTGGAACAGCAACGAGGGGAAACTCTGCAGCCAAGGTCTTGGTGGCAAGCTCCTGTCCTGTCTTGAGCTAGAGAACTGTTTGAAAACTGTGGAATTCAGGGAACACAAGCTCCCCAGGCAAAGGCCAAGACCAGCTGGCTGAGAGATACAGTGAATGTTTGAAAGCCAGAGAAAAGCAAGCTGCCAGGTCATCGAGTGGTGCTCCAGATCAAACCCCTTGCTGGTTGCCACACACTGCACAGCTCTAGAGCTGATACGTGCTGATCTGCGACAACAGGAGCAGACGTAGGAAAGCAGGCACACCGATTTTTCATTAGATTCCTTAAAAATACTTCACACTTCAGCACCTTTCACCTGAGAATCTCGGTCTTTTATGAATTCTAATTAATTAAGCTTCCCAATACACCAGTGAAGTCAGAAATGTCATCATCCCAATATAGAGAGAGAAGAGTGAGGCAGAAAGAGGTTAAATAATTTTTTAGTAGTTATGTGCCAAGCCAGGAACACACTCATGGAAAGAATCCCAGATCTCTACTCTCAGGCTCACAGTTTAACAACTAGGAAATTCTCTATTTCTCTGATTTACATCCTATTTAAAATGCCTACTGCTGCATTATACTTTATACAACTAGTATAACTATAACTAATGTATCTAATCACCAGTTTAACTTAAGAAGAGTGAAGGATTTAAAGCAAATCAAGAGGGGAAAAAATGAATGTGAAGTTTCAGCCTGAAGCATGTTATAATGCCAGAGTTATAAACCCCTGAACAAGAGGGTTTATAATGGAAAGGCTGATAAACTAACAATGATGGCAGCACTTAAATATATTTATGTCATGATCTAGCAACATATGGTATTTCTTCATCTCTAAATTAAAAAAGGGAGGAGAAAAAAAAAGTGGGAGAGAGATACAGCATTCATAGCAACTAGGAATAAATGAAGAAAATGAACCTGGAGTTACCCAATTGTGACCTGTCCAGCTAATTAAGAATAGCAGTAAGAGGCTCCAAAATAGCATCTCATTCAATAGGAGGTAGGAAAAAAAAAATCCAAGTAAATAAAATCAATCTAAAATGATATGATACATATTAGCTCCTTATATTAAGCTTCTAATCCTTTAGGCACTTTATAAATATTAAACAATCAGTCCTGGTGAGACTGATAAATATCCATAATATATTTTACAGATGAAGAAACAGAGGGTTAAGTGACTTGCCCAGGGCCAAAAAGAATAATCAGCCATTGGATCGGAAATAACTGTATGACTGCTTGTCACAATACAGTGCCGTACTCAGATGCTCAGGTGGCTTCTGAAAAAAGTCATTCCACTATCAGAAGCACCTTGGTTAGGGTTAATGTGGTAAGCATCTAAAGTGTGAATGCTCATTTTCACCAGGCTTACTGTTTTGGTACAGCATCCAGCTACCACTAGATAGATCTCAAAACTTGTTCAAACTCACTCAGTTTTTTCTATCCAGTATTAAATAGTCACATACCCCAGCTGCTATGTCCAGTCCCATCAATCATAGAATCATAAAGGCTGGAAAAGAGCTCCAAGATCACCAAGTCCAACCTTTGACAGAACACAACCATGTCAACCAGACCACAGCACCAAGTGCCACGTCCAGTTGTTTCTTGAACACTTCCAGGAACAGTGATTCCATCACCTCCCCGAGCTGCCCATTCCAATACCTCACCACACTTCCAGTGAAGAAATTCTTCATGACGTCCAACTTGAACTTCCCCTGGCACAGCTTGAGGCCATATCCTTCTGTCCTGTCACTTGTTGCCTGGGAGAAGAGGCTGACCCCCACCTGGCTACAATCTCAGTTGTTCTACCTTTCAGGCAGTTGTAGAGAGTCCGATGCTTATTACTGTGCTACATTTCTATTGTGGAGATTCATCAGGGAAAAAATGGAGCCTTCTTTGTGCCATGGGGTCCTCCTCTGACTCCCTCCTTGAATCCACCAGAGCTGCTGATGCCCTGCCAGCCCCAGCACACTCCGTCTCCCTTGCCCTGCTATTCCTTCCTCCCTCTGCTTCCCAAGGGTCCCAGCTGGGTGGACAGCCCCATCGAGCCTGTCCAGAGCTGCCTGTCCCCTGCCCTGCAGAAGCACGACGTGGATGGGATGGCATGAAACCCCTGCACCAACCCAGCATAGATCGGGCAGAGTTTTAGTTTGGGCTCCGCACTGCACCTCATCTGCACAGAGGCCACCTCGCATGCCAGGACCCTCACTGCAGAGCACAGGCAATTGGCAACACCTGGGCTCTGCTAAGGACGCTCCGGCTCAGGGCCAACAGAATGCTCACAACCGCCACAGTTCCGAAACACATTAATTAGGACAATGACCAACACATGTGCAAAACTCAATCCTTCTTTTCACCAAGAAGCTGAGAGGAAAACCAAACTGACATCAAAGAGTAAAGCAGAAGTTTAAGCTGGTTAACATACTCTTAGTCTCTTTTACATATAGAAGTACTTTCTTTTATGCTTAGAAACATAAGGCTTACAGAGACAGTAAAATGGCTTGGAGTGAAGATAGATAACAATTCTAATTAAAAACGTTACTGAACAGGTCTGATAACACTGCTTCTGCTTTTCCAAGAATGATCACACCACTTCCATGATAAATAATTGTCCTCATCTTGCAGATGATGCAATGAAACATCCTCTGTATTCTGTTACTACTGTGTTTATCAGTGTACTACTGTGTTAGTCCATTCATTTGGATTTTCACCTCCTTGTATAAAAGACAGTTAAGCTAAGTAAGAGACAAGTAACTGCTGACACCATAAGATACACAACATGAAGGACTAAAATAGGATGTGGGACAGCATGAGGTTTTCCTCATGCTGAGCTTCCAAAAAAAAAAAAAAAA
>VZTG01001422.1:155113-167159 GCA_013397845.1 Melanocharis versteri
AAAAAAAAAGGCCAAAATGCATTACAACCTAGACTGAGTGGACCCCCCTCTAGTGGGAATGCTCGTGTACTTCAATCAGCACCCACATCACCCCAGCAAAAGAGAACATTACCTTAAGAATCAGGCAAGCACCATCTTTCTCTTAATCCCCTTCAGAATATACCCCTTTCATTCCAATACATAAAAAAATTAACAAGACATTAATTATTGCTTTAAGATAATCTGATGTTAATTAAGAACTTCCAATTATATACCTATTTGTGGCAGCTAAACATTTTCTATTTTAGTTGGCTATTCTGAGTGTGTACAAATGTAAATATCTTGGGTAGGTGGGGTGTTTTACAGTGAAAAATTCACTGCATCACTAAAAAATGCAGACTTGATTCTTAAATGAAGCACTGCTGATTTCATGTATATATTTATATCTGTATCAGATACAGCAGCTTTCCCCTAGGCACTGCTCTGAATCTTTGCTCCAGTCCACACTTCCTGCTCTTCAAAATACAGTGCTACAGCTGAATGCTGTTTGCCCTGTATTCTATTTCTATGTAAAAGCAATTTTTGATCACTGTTCTTCCGTCAGTTTTTTTCCAGTTTATCTGAAGAACCAAACAGCCTTTTTGCTTCCGATCAACAAACTCAAACCACACTTGCAGTATCCTGCAATTCTGGGCTAGAAGGCTATTGTAAGTGCTAAGGGGTAAATGAAGGGCTAGTATTCTAGGGAGTGTGTGTATCAACCATACACTGTGGATCAATTACACGAGACACAATTAGTGGTTGAAGCAGGAGTATCTCACAGCTGAAGCACGCCTGTCCTGCCTGGGCAACTGACCCTTCCTACAGCCTGCTCCCCACTGCTGACCCCGGTCCAAGTGCAGCCTTCTGGGGCTGGCCAGGATGGGGTCCAGAAACCTCCCCATTGCACAACAAGGTGAACTTCCCACCTCCCCGCACAATTTACACAGTCTCCAAAATGGGCAGCTGTGGCCAAGACCACTACTGCTTATGTTGTATTCTATGATTTAATGGTCAAATAGAATAGCGTTTAGTAGTTTTTAATTTTACGAGGTGAAAGAATTCATATACATCATGTCAGCCTGAAGGACCCAATGAGTAACATGTGGAGTACCCTGAAACAAGATGGGGAGTAGCCTTGAGTCTCTTTTTGTCAGAAGTAATGAGACTTCATCGGTAGTTCTATTTTGCTTCTCAATAAATGACTCATACAGACCCAGTTCGACAAAGAATATTGCATCGCGACCAAGAGACTTACAGTAAATTACACACAGTCATTTTACCTCCCTGTCAAAGAGAAAAGGAGTTGAAACACAGACAGAACCCTTGAGGTGCAATGCTGAACATGGCCTTTTCGGAACAAAGTTGCACAGCCTAGTGATCAGATGACACAAGGAATTATTATAATTTGGTCTTCTTCAAAGCCATATTCAGCACTGGTTCAGTCCTCAGCTCAGCCCAGGTCCTTCTTGGCTCATCAAGACATTGTCTGAGACAGGATCAGGTGAAACTAAGCAAGAGTCATGGGAAATGGAATACCATTAAGAGGAGGAATTATAGCTACCCTTAATGCTCAGACTGTTATCCAAACAACGGAATATGAAATACCAAGTGCACAAGGACAAAATAACTAACTCACAAAAGACATGGGTTCCAAAAGCCCTCTCCATCTTGTTAGGGGGAATCTGAAAATAAGCACTAATAATAATTCCTGATGCATGCTGATTCCTGTGTAATATCCTGTTAACATTAATGCTCAAAAGGATCATCGATCTACATTTAACTACCCAGGCAAAAACTTCCAGTACAGCACACACTTAACGCTGCTCTGAGACTTGGGCTGGAGCTCCTCAGAATTCACCCAACGGAGCCACTATTTGCAGCTGGCAGGTGAGGGGGTTACAGCTACTCTGGCAAGGGACGCAGTAGACTGGAGCAGCTCTGATCAAGACAAAATATTCTATATGGGCACTTACAGTTTCTGTGGTTCACACATGAGAATTTGCCCAGCTGGCTGCAAATTTTATAGGCTTTCTATTGTCATTTGTTTGACATTATTATTCTAGGAAAATTATAGCACAGGGCTTCTCTCATACCTAGAGGGTTTTTGCCAACTGCCTGCTTACTAAAAAGGCATGCCTCTGGCTCTTCTAAAATATGCTCAAAACAAAACAAACGTGTAAGTTAATACTTGCATTTTGCAATACTTTTGTTTTCCCTGTTTGGTAACGATCAATCAGTTTAGAAAAGACTCTCTTCCCCGTGGTAACAAAATCTAAAAAGAATGAGGAAAGACAGGTGCATCCTCTTGAATTACTACTGCCAAATCACCTTCTTGCTGTTGGGGTGCACTTCTTGCTCAATTGTGCCAAAACAAAACCGTGTCACACTGTCCAGTTCAAACTGTTTGGTCTTGTACCCATGTTTACCCCCTGACCTATGCAGGACTTGGTGACTTTTTCCCCTCCTGGGGAGTGGCTCTGTAGCTCCAACAACTCAGTGGGTCTCATTAGTCCAGGTGCAGAGCAATGCAAATGAGACTCCAACCACTATTTCCACATACCAATCTTACTGAGCTGCCTATAGGAAATAGCCTGGATAGCATGAACACAGAGGATGCTGTAGTGCTTGGTACAGATACACCCTCATAATCCTTTTCTAGTGTAGATTTTCAGCTTTTAAGGTTTTCCCATCAGCCCACACACCACCAGTTCTGAACTCATCTTTTAAATGAAGGTGATAGGAAGTTAATCCAGTTTTCATTTTTCAAAGCCCTTAGTTTATTTCAAAGATGAATATGGCTATAGTCATTCATATCTTTATGAAATCCAGTTTAACTAGCTTTAACATCTCCTCCCTCTGCCATCCTTTTCAAGTAACTTAGGATTCAGTAATTATGGCAGACAGTTGTCCTTCTCACTGAAGCAGGGACAAACCTACATGACCCACACCAGTTTCTGGCAGTTCTTCAAGGACTTACTGAGGGTGTACACAGCTTTAAACGGGCACTGAACTGTGGTAATAAACTCTGGTAACTGCAACAACCCTTCCTTCCCTTTTTTGTCTGCTACCTGCCACCAGTTTTATTTATTTTTAATTGCACTTATGCATGTACTTCGGGCTTTGTTTCAGATCTGTAGCAAGTGAGTATTGGGCATGTTCCCTGGGCAATCCTTGAATAAATACACCAAAGACACACCTTTGTTATGACCGTGAATCTATGCCTGAAATAAAGGTGTGACAGTCACATAGTATAAATCTCATGAATTAAGGGTAGATCAGCTGAAAGTTCCTCACTTTCTATGCAAAGGCTGTTGAGACTACTTACTCCGGCCTTTCAGTTAAGTAAATGCTATCGCCTCACAGTTTGACCTGTGTAAAAACTGGAAACCATGTGACCCAGTTCACGGTAATTATTCATTAAATCTGGCATCCCTTTTTTCTTAGGCTTTCCCTTTCGTTTATCGCTTCTTCTTTGTGGTATCAGTCATTTATCTTTTAGCTCACTGGGTCTAGCAATAAAAAAGATGAACGTTCTAATTTTTGAAGTCGCAACTTTTAGGTTGAAAAATACAAATTAAGTAACAAAATGACCACTCTTTAAATGACAGAGTAACTTTGCATGTTACTTTGTGTTAAAAAGGTTTGAAAAGATGTTTTAAGAAACCATTCTGAAGCTCAAATTGCTTATTAATTCTCCTCATTCTCCTTATTAGCATGTACAGACAACACAGTGGCTCAAGGACGCAGCTCGCTGAAGCAGCTCTGTTCTTGGTCAGCCGGTGTTTGAGATAAAACACAATGATGCATCATGTTCTTAAAACCTGATTAGTGGAACAGATCTGTCCTGCTTGTATTTTTAAAGTTTTTTTTAAATGTCAGTGCTTTTGGGAAAGCTGATTTACAACAATTAAAAAAAAAATCATTCACATCTCCAGCACTGAGTCCAACACATATTGCTGGATGTGCTATTGACTGACCTGCTGGTTTAGTCTCCCTTTGCAAATATTTTGCAAAATCCTGGGAACAAGGCCAATCCTTGAGAAGAAAATATTAGCTAACTAGAAGTAATAACAATCAGCCTTGTGAGATATAATACTTACAACAGAATTACACATATCAGGAGCACCTCAGGAGGAAAAAAAAATGGTGTGCTATGGGGCAATATCTGTGAAGTCCAGAAAAGTACAAAAATATTTAGGTTTGCATCAGGAAACAAACATTACAATTCCCAGAGAAACTGACATTTGAGATTGTGTACATCTTTGCTCAGTGCACCCTCACTGCAGGGGTACCTATGAGACCTATCTGTGGGCACCCTCCCATTCCTTATGACTCTGTCACAACTTACTGCTCTGTAGGTCCCATATCAATAGTGGATCATCAGCAAATCCACAGCAGTAACATCCTCATCTGCTCGTCATTAGGAGATGAAACAGTCAAGATGTATATATACACACACACACCCATGCACGTTATCCCTCTGTAAGCATATATTCAAATGATTTTATATTTTCCTGTCATACTGTTTTTCATACATATATATGCAAAAGATGTGTAACATGCAATTAGTTCTTTCATACCAGAACACTGCATGAAACAGAGTAACTGCACTAAAAATGCTTTTGATATTTATTTGTTTGACAATGTAGAGATCAAAATGACTGTTGTACTTAACCCAAAATCTCAGAGCAGTTGCTATTTAATTTCCCTTAAGAAAGGAGTGGTTGGTATCATAAAAACAAAATTCCAACCTCATGCATTCTAATACGTGGGAAATCCTGAAAAACTGTCATTAAACCATGTGACATAAGCAGTAACAATTACTGCCACCAGCAAGTCTTTTATTTAGGTATTGTGACTGCATCTTTTCTAATCCATTTGTATTTTTCGCTCTCTTGTTCCAACACTGTGATTTCATTTTAATTCCCCACTTTCAAAACTGAGGAACATAAAACCTTGTCTGCAAAGGGTCTCTCTAGCTACCGTCTTCGGGCACCACCATGCTGTGGGGCTGCAGAGGAACCGCTATGGAAAACCTCAAAAAAGGGTTAAATATCGCTGCCCTCTACCAGCAGGGCTGGAGCTTCCCACTGCCACAGCTCAGTGACCCAAGCACCCATCTGAACACCCTCGACAGCCCTTTCCAGACAACGGTGGGTTCCTCAGCCTAAATACAAGATGTCATTCACCAGTACCTAGGGGGTGGAAATGAACAGCTGCATCGCCATAATGCTTCTAAATATTCTGGAAAGGTCCAGAAAGGTATGTTTTAAAGCCACCCTCGCCAGTGGGAAGGGTTTTTGCTCCTTAAGGCCGCAGCT
Organism: Melanocharis versteri; assembly: GCA_013397845.1. Lineage (NCBI taxonomy): Eukaryota > Metazoa > Chordata > Aves > Passeriformes > Melanocharitidae > Melanocharis > Melanocharis versteri. The sequence goes on from VZTG01001422.1 coordinate 160,456, forward strand.
GCAGAGTACTACCCTGTCCCCTTTACCTACATTTCTACGTAATTACTGCACATAGCACCTGTAAAAGTGAAAACAAACACAGTTCCAGGTAAAACTGCATGTCTTAACAATCTTGTCTAAAAGAAATTAAACATTTTGCAGCAAAAATTGAAGGTAAGTGACCAAGGACAAAATCTTTACAGAAACAAAGCTGCAACTCTACACCATTCTGTCAGCAGCTTTCTTATTTAATTGAGCCCGTATGCAACCAACATCAAAGATACAAAGCTATTTCGTGCTGAAAATATTGGAAGCATGTTAGGAAGAGGTGGCAAACAGAAAGGATCTGTCAAAGGTAACAGATGTATCAAGGGCACCAAGCACTGTGAAGAAGGCGTTAATTATCTATGCTGAAAAAGAAAAGGTGTTTGAAAAACAGAAACTGTTTTCAAGAGATTCAACATATTCCTATTGTGCTCAGGAGAAAAAGCTTCCTGCACCTTAGAGAACGTTATTTTGAGTATGTGGGTTAAAAAGAATTTTTAGGTGAGTTTAAACACAATGTAGGGAGCACTCTGTTTCAGAAAAATGATTTTAACTTCAAAACCTTTACTGTGTCTCGTAACCAATTCCGATCGTAAATTGCATTCTTTATTCCTAGTTTTAATGGAATGGTTTACTTACACAACCTAGCGGAATCTCAAAAATAACAGGAAAAGAAGAACACCTTTTTGAGCACCTTTTTGTTATAGCACCACTTCCCACAGTACTTTCAACTCCCACTCTACAAGAACTGTTTCATTTTTCTTCTTGCTTTATCTGAAAAAAGTGGTCCTTTTTGAAAAAACACCGAATCACACCAAGGCAGAATTTATCACCGTAAGATCTACCCTACATACATCTTATGTTGTTCTATATTTGTTTTCTAGATTGTATATGGTACTGCTTGCTCACAACCTAATTCTGAGTCAGAAGAAACAGATTCTTTATTACACACGTGCTTCCCCTCTACACCTTCCCTTGTAGGACTGGCGAACTGGGACTTTCTAAAACATAATTTTGAGAAAAATGATCAGTTAACATAAAAATGACCCTTTTCATCTTCAACAGAAAAAAAAATCGGAACAGATCTAAAAGGAAACGAGCAACAATTAAAAGCAAGGAAAGCTTACACTTTTATACAAAAAAAGGCTGAAACTTATTTTTGTGAAGATGATTAAAACGTACTAAATGCATGTCTAATATTGCACACTCAGCTAAATTAATGTTGCCATAGGAGTGCGATATGATCACCAAGAGAACCATGGTGCTCCATGCAACTGCAAATTATGTGAGGAAAGGATCAAGGCAATTGCCAGCAGTGTGTAACAGGCTCTCAGAACTTGGCCCCTACTTTCCCAGCTAGATCAAAGGCTCTTCCTGACGTCCCCTTCTCCCATACATCATGCCATGTACAGACAGTGGCTAATGCTGATAACATCAGGGCAATTCATGTGGGCATCATCTGGGCACTGTCAGATCCAGTGTACAGGTTTTGAAGGGATGGTTTGCATAACAAACTATCCACACACCTGCCAAATAACCATGCAGTAGGAATTCCTTGGGCAGTGTTCTGTGTTTCCATCTTTAACTTGAAAAGGTGAATCTGTGGAACAAGACTCAGTTGAACTACTTGATTTTTGCCAATGACATGAGCTTTTCTTTTGAATTATCTTAGGATGTGTCCCCATTGCCTCCACATGTGGTACAAAGATTGATAAACACTCTGACTGGATTAACTGCTTTAAAAATTATTCAGATGTCACAGCTGGCCAGTTTTTGACCCTTCTGGTATCAAGATTTAAGAGCTGACTGGGAAAGAACAAGTGCTCCAGTCAGTGCCATAACTCCTCCACACTCTTCCAGCTCACAATAGCAATACAATTCCTCAGAACTGAAGGAAAAACTGGCTCTGAAATCTAGTCCAGCTTTACACTGAACATTTCAATGGGGTAGGCAAAAATACTAGCATTTTTAGGAATCACTTCAGTCCTAAGTAAGGTGCATAACAATAAAAGCCTAGAACAACCAACAAAGTGTTTGCATTTTTTTTTTCCATTTTACTTGAGTTCTCTAGACATTGTACTGGAGAAAAGTGAGCACAATCCCTGAAAACATGTCCTCCAAAAACACATGTTCCATGATTCAGATGCACAAAGCCCAAATCTGCATACAGGAATCAAACAATTAGGTCTCTCAAATGCTTGAACTACTTACACAGCTCAGGACTTTTGCTAATCCAAGCAAGTGCACAACATATAATTTTGCTGACCACTTCAGCATTTCACTTTTTTGCTATAGCCACAAACAAACAAACAAAGTAATTTAAGTCCAAATCCTTCTCAAAGTTACTGCTAGCAAATAGTGGCTCACTTATAAAAGCCTGATTAATTGCAGAATCTTGGCTTCAGAACTCAATTACATGTTAGAATATTAAAAATTCTAGAGTCTATAAACAATGACTATGAAACCGTTTATAGCATTTTAAGTATTTTATTTGAATACTGCAATGTGAACTGTAAATGTTCTTCCCCCTCCCCCACTTTTCTTCTCATTTGTTTAATGCAGTTTCTTCACGCAAACAGTACAAGAACAGCACTGAGAGAAAGAGGAGAGGAGAAAGGATGTGGCAGGCTATTGACACGCCACCTCCTCACAAACTCTGATTCTTCACTGTGCTTTATGCCTGTTCTCTGAGTTTTATTCTGGGTCTACAAGGGTGCTTCTGGATAATTACAGGATACAAGCTAGCATTTTTTTCCCCAGCCTGTCTCAATTTCAAAGTAAACCTCCTCTTCGTTCTTTTATTGTTATTCAAACTGAAACAGCAAAACAAATCAATTGCCAACAGCCTTGTGCAGGTTTCCAAACTTAGCATTTCTGTACAACAGTGTGCATATAAGGTATTATTCAATGTAGCAGTACATCTTAAGGCACGAAAACCTCGTACAAATCCCCATCTTCAGTGACCACTTCTGTAAAGATTTTTCTTTACGCACATATATTGATATATACACATACATACATACGTATTTTACAAGTACCCCAGTAAAGATTTTCTGTACAACTTTTCCTGAAGAACTAAATCCCAGCATTTACCCTGTTTTCTAATTAGGTTATCTGCACCAATTGTAACACTAAGCTGGCAATCCCAGAGACTACTTTTTATACTTATTTTAAGCTCGTTTTACTCAGAATGTAAAGAAAACCCTGAACTACAATTTCAAAGGTGAAAGGCGAGAGTTTTAATTTCTGAACTGTGCACTCCTGGCAGGGCTTTTCGACACTTTTATATTTTGTGGAGTCCATTTTACTTCTGTATTCATTTCTACTAAGGGTCCCCTTTTCCCTTAAAATCAAGAATGTATCACTGTATTTACAAGGAAGCTAGTCACAGGTTTTGCTGCAGCTCATTTGTTATGTCTCACTCTGAGTTTACAAACAGCTGTCCCGTGCATCTCCACTGGATACAATTTTAGTCTAGACGGGGGAAATCCAAGCTACTGCTGCCCAAACAACATAAACACAGGAAGATTTTCAATCAATCATTTCATTAATAGAAACACGTCTAATAATATAAGGGGAGGGTGTTTTGGAAGAAAGCCCATTTCAGAGCCTGAAACAGCATAATTGCGTGGTATTGTTCTTGTGCTAGGCAGGGCTATGGAACGACACTCTCACAAACCAGATTTCGGTGCCGTGGTACATTTCAATAAAATAAGCCTTGTTTCTCCAACACAAGTGGCTTTCAAGACCACTAACAACTTTGAATTAAATGGTAAACAGACTAAGTAAGACTAGCACAGCGCTGGCATTCATCTCTACTTTGATACAATCAGGTCAGTGCCCACACAAATATATTTCTAGCATGATCATTATTTCTGGTTTTCTTCAAGCTGTTTTACCTGGGAAACAGCATTAAACCCAGCAGCTCCTAACATACGAATACCTTTCTCCTGTCCTCATCTGTGCCAGCCTGTTGCCCATCCTCAGTCACATAAACGTCTAGAAACAAGCTGCTTTGAATGCAGCTATTCCTATGTTGTTATGTTTCTTAGAGAAAAACACTGCAGTCCCCCTTGTTATGTTTGGAGCATCCACACATTAACTTGTCAAAAAAAGAAAATCAAAATAAAGATTATTGCAATGCTCTTCCTTCAAGAGGAGGGAGGAGAAGAAGCTATTCTTTGGCCCATGTTTTATTTTTTATTCCTGAGTAATAGCTGTCCCTTCATCAAGAGGCTCAGTTTACTGTCCTGATCTCAGATCAACTTTTACCAGTGGGTGTCAGTGTAACAGTGTAATGATATAATGGGGGGAGGACAGGGAGAAAATGCATGAAAAAACAATGATTAAGTTTTATTTTTAGATGCTACATTTATATTAAAAGTAAAGAAAGAAAATGTTTCCTTTCAAAACCGATTTCACTGCAGATTTATTCTGCAAAGATCCTCCAACTGCTTGTTTGTGCCAAGTAATTAATTTCAATTTTTGTTTTCCAAGCCTATGTATCTTCTGTGTGCATACACACATGAACACAAACATGGACATACAGTAAATGTTTGGTATACAAACCTTTTATCATTGTTTTGACAAAGTGAGACTGTCTCTTTAATTCAAATTTCACAGTGAACAGTTAAGAGGCTCTGTGGACCCCAACTTATTAACCTGTGCCAATTTAACTAGTATTACTCAAGAGGTTCGAAAACCTAAAAATAGGTGTTAATCTGTGCAGACTGACAGCAACTAATCAGTACCCGCCCTGCCACAACTTCTGTCCCTCCTACTCCTTGAAGGGGGGCAAGTGGGGAGCCAAGAAAAGGACAGTCCCCATGGTGTGGTTTGGGTGCGTATGTGTGTGTTTTGTTTGTTTGTTTCCGCTTGTCTTTTCTGAAAGGAAAAAACCCACCAAGTGTTATTTCGTAGAGCTCGGCTTGAAAACTTGTTTCCGTACTAGCAAGCAATGGCTTCCTGAAATCAAGAACTGCTTGAACGTCTACCAAATCATTCTGCCGAAGTGATAAAACCCTTTCTTTTTACATACCTTAAAAATAAACATGCTTTAAAAATCCAGTTGCCTTAGCTCCAAGTCTAGTTAGACACCATTTGAAATTTTAAACGTGCAACTTTGCCTCTTCAAAAGCTGTTACATTAATTAATAACCTAGTTCGGAGTCTCTCTCCACCAAAGCACAAAGGTACGTGCCTGTGCCTACGCAGGTACGTCCTCTTCTTCCCTTGCTCGCTTCCCGACCATAAGCCTGGCACTCCTGTGCCATGGAGACAACCCTGAGTTATGTGCTCACATCCCCTTTATTAAACATAAAAAGAATTAAATGCGGAGTGAAAAGCAGCCCAAGTTGTGGCTCGCAGCTGTAGCGCTGCCCCTGGAACCAGACCCTACAAAAGCGGGTTAAAATAAAGAGCCGGCCGGGACAGGCCGATAACTGAACCGTCAAATTAAAAATATGCACCGAAGTAGGTCAGGTCTTTCCGTACATAACGCGTACTGCCCGGGATATGCCGGGCTCCGTTAAAAGGAAAAACCTATGGTTCCGAGCGAGCCACGGCGGGGCAGATCTGCAGGAAGTACCAAAATACCGTACAACAACTCTGTTGCAGCCATTGTTAACAGAAGGAAGTAAACAACGCTGGGCTAAGGCGCTTGTGCGCGGCTGGAACGGGGAGAGAACAGAGGAGCCCCCGCCGGGCCGGGCCGGGCGGGCTCGCAAATGGCGGCGCCAATGGCGGCCCGCGCGCCCCTCCCCCGGACCTGTTTTTGTGCGCGCTGTGCCCCCCCCGGCCCATCCCCCGGCCCCGCGCAGCCATCAGCCGCTCGTCCCAATTACGCTGAGCGAGTCGCAACTCATCCAGGCTGAAAGTTATATATTAAAAAGAGAGCGGGCGAAGCGTGGGGAAAGAGGTCGGGAGGAACGAGGGGGAGGGAAAGCGGAGGAGAGCAGCTGAGAGTTGTGGCCGGCGAGGGCACGGCCAGGGGCGCTCCGTGCCTCGGCGCTGCCACTGGCCATGCGACCTTTTATTTTGGGCTCTCTCCCGGGTCAGCAGAAACTTCCCCCCCTTCGTGTTTCTCCCGCTCTCCCACTCCTCTCAGGAAAAGATCAGTATCTCGGGCGCCCATCCCTTTAACACACGTCCTAAAAAAACCATAAAAACGGAGAAAAAAATCCCCAAGGGCCAAGTACACCCCGGCCGCCCAACGGCGCTCGGCCCCGTGTACAGGGGCGGGGGCAGGGCCGGCCTGTGAGGAGCGGGCCCTCTCTCTCTCTCCGAGTTCCAAAGTTTCCCTATTTAGGTCGCCTCCAGCTTTCGCTGCTCTTTGAGCCACTCCGAGGAATTAAACAAGGGCCACTAACAGGCGGGGGCCGGGGGAGGAGGGCGGCCTTGGGCAAGGAGCAGCCGCCTGCCATCCGCCTCGGCCCCGCGCTCCTGCCCTCGCTCGCCATCCTCCTCCCTCCCCGTCGTGTGTGTGGGTTCACAAAGGCACATCTGTGCGTGTCGGAGGGCCGGCCTGACGTGTTCTCCGCTCGCAGCAGCTGCGGTTTCTGAGGAAACAAGGCTGATTTTCTAGTCAGGCTGGAAGGGCTTTTTTTTCTTTCCCCCCCTCCCCGTCCAAGCGCCTACGTGCGGGGGAGGGGGAGCGGGAGCGGCGGGGGGAGGAGAGGAGCA
>VZTG01001422.1:167168-286660 GCA_013397845.1 Melanocharis versteri
GGAGGAGAGGAGCAGGAGAGCCGAGCCGAGCCCGCGCCGCAGCGGAGCCGCCGGGGGAGGGGCCGCGCGGGGCCTGCCGGGAATGTGCTGGGAATGGTTCGGCGTTCCCAGGGCGGCTCTCGGTGTCGCAATCCCGCTCTCTCCTTCTCTCTCCGCGCTCTTGGCTTGTTTTCTTTAAGGCTACAACCTTTGTAGTCGCGCGGCTGTTGCGCGAGGGCTCGGATCGTCAAGGGGCGCCTCGCACCGTTTGCCAAAAATCCCTTTTAATCCTGCCAACTTGGGGGAGGGGGAAAGGAAAAAAAGAAAAAGAAAAGCTCTGCTCAACTAAGTCCTCGCAGTTCTCGGTGCTGCGGGGCGGGTTTTCACGCTCTCCGCTTCCACTTCCCCGGCTCCTCGGCAAGGGAAGGGGTTAATCCCAACCACTCCAGCTCTTTAAACCGGCTGCAGATCTGCGGCGCGATAGCGTCCGAGCGGGGGCTCGTCCTTCCCCCTCCCTCACACTGCCCGAGCCCCTGCTCAAAAACCCGAGCCTGGCAACCAACACAAACAGAAAATTCCCGTGCCCATGAAGGATGGGCTCCGGCCTGACACGCAGCCCGGCCCGGCAGCGGGGGAGGAGAGGCGAGCGGAGGGTGGGGGGCGGCCAGCGAGGGGCCCGCGGCGGGAGGCAGCGACCGGCCGCCCCCCGGCCGGCCTGGACACTCGGGTTCGCCCCGCAGAAATTTCGGGAGGTTTTCCTGGGCTACCTGCGCCTCGTGATAAGACACGGAAATTAATTAAAGGCTGTAGAGCAAACCCGGAGCCAGCAAGGACGTGCCAGAGAAAGATCAAATGTTCCGAGTTAAAAAGGAGCGCAGCCCTTCAGCTTCCCCGTTCCACCCGCCCGCAACAGCCCCCCCTCATAACTAGAAATTAAAGTCTGGGAGGGAGGACAGAGGGTGGGAACTACTGCTGTTCTGACAAGGACGGGAAGAAGAAAGAGGAGACCAGGATAAAATGCACATGGAAAGACTTTGCCGAGTTCGGTAAATAAAGTCGTAATTGACTGTAATAGGCAAAGGTGGAAGACAAACATTTGTGCTCTTTGTTCTGATATTAGAAATGTCAGATAAAACTTTAATCCCTTGTAGCTGTTTATTTGTAAAATGTCCAAACATCTTCCTGTGCACACACCATAACAAATTAATTTCACTGATGTTTAGCGTTTGAGATCACTGTAGACAAGCAAGGAATTGATTCTGAGATAAAAAAGCTAATGTTACAAATTTTTCAAACTTGATTGCCTGCTATTAGGTACCTATGTTCATATTTAGTCACTGAAATAATTGGCCTAATTTTCAGAAATGATAAGCACTCACATTTTCAATTAATTTCACATCTCTGAAAATTAGGCCATTACATATCTAAATTTGACCTAGGTTTGAAAATTCTGGTTGTATCTCTGGAACAGAAAAAACCCGGAGTGATTACAACCGAATTCTGGCATAATTACTTAACATTAAATATGGAGAGACTAGAAAAGGAAAATACATTCATTGGGCAATGGTATCTAGTGCTACAGAAGCTATGTGACAATTGAATTAAAAACATTCAAAGCTCTGCCTGAATCTGATACTTAGATTGGCTTCAGTTATTGCTGTGGAAGAAAAAATAAACAACTTGTATCCCAACAGAAAATAAAGCACACATTTACAAATTGTCAGGACTGACCCCAAACATTTGGCCACATTAATCACATTTAATGCACATTTTCCACAAAGGAATTAAAGGGAGAAAAAAATCACCTCTGCTTTAAAGAGGGGAAAAGGCAAACTGGATAAAGACCGCATGTGCAAATATTCCTCACTGCATCTAATTTAACTGCTATTTCCAACTGTACAAAGGCTGTTTTTCCCACAATTTCAAGTGAACTTTTCTGCAAGTTTGAGCAAGGCACAGGGGTGGCTCTAAAGAGGAATATTAGAAACAGAGGGAAAAAAGATTCTTGAGAAATGCCAAAAATAATCATGTTTCTTGCCTTCTGCCAGAATTGGAGTCAGTTTTACCAAGCGGAAGCACTCAGAAATCCTGAGTCTGGGCTCAAAACAAGGAAAAAAGCTTTACAGAACATGAAACTTTTAGGAAACAACTTTGGATTGGTTTTATACATCTTCTAGTTTTTGAACCTGTAGAGTAGGTGCTCAGATCATTTTTCTCACGTCCCTCCCCCACCATTTTACAAGAGCTAAAAAATGCCCTCCTACAAGCACTGGAATGTTGAGGCTGAAGGGTTTTGCTATTGTTGTTTCGTTTTCTCAAATTATCCAAAAAACAAAAATCCAGTCCCTGATCCATCCTCGTCTCCTCTTCCCCTCTGCCCTCCCATGAACACCCTGAAGTAAATTCCCAAGCCCAGAAGCCCGGGGAGCCGGCAGCCACGCTTCCCTGAGGCTGCTGCCTCCGCCTCAGCCCTGTGCGGGGCGGCAGCAACAATGGCTCCTTCTGCCGTGGTCACCAAAAAAGGTGGCCTGCTCTAATAGGCAGGTCGTATCTTTAGCTCGATCTAAACCCTTTATGCAGGGAAGAATCAGCTGCAGTGGCTTTCAGAGTCCTAGCGCTCCTTGCCAGCAGGCCTCCCAGGCATAGAGACTGCAGGAGGGAATTCACGTTCCAGCCCTACTGCGGCGGGGGAAGGCGGCGAGCAAGGGTGAGCTGAGCACTGCGTTTGGGATGGCCAGCTTAAGGCAAAATTTTTAGTTGAGATCCTTGGAGGAACCGACGGCTTACTTCGGCACACGAAATTGTTTGAAACCCCCAAATTATCTCATCCTCATCGTATTACCTCATGGTAGTTAACTTGCTAGGAATGCTGTTCTTTGATGACAAGTGCTTTAAAGGCACAGTGCAGAATCTCAGCCACTGTACTTGCTTTCCCCTTAACAGCTTTGGCAGGCCCTGCAGCAATGTCGAGCTGTTGCTTTCCAGGCTTTCTAAGTATCTCAACTAATGGTCAGCGTTGAGGGCCGGGGGAATGGGAGCTGGGAGAGAGGGGTGTTTGAGGAACTGAAACACATGGCGGAAGAAAAAGCTAGTAAGCTTCTCTGATTAAGGGGGACCACAAATGAATGGCCACTGTCCGCAGTTTACCAGTACTTTAATGTGGACAAGTGCAAGTTCAGATGGAATGACCTGTGTAAGATGTAGCTTTAAGTACGGTTGAAGAAGGTTTCTTTTCCAGTTTTGTACTACTTTGTGGACAGTAACAGCAACTGGAAAAATGATGCAACTATAACTCACATACAGAAAGCAGATGGTCTGTTTATACTTGGAAAAACCAAACATCTAATATGTAGACTATATTGGCTTACAACCTTTTCAAATGAAAACACAAATGCTTTGTATGTATGATATTCTAGAAGTGCCAACAAGACCATTCAGAGATGCAAAGCATAAAAAAAACCAAATGCCATCCATTTTGGTGCCTGTTAAACAAGAAAGTGACCCCAATTTCTTAAAATAAGGTTTCCAAAACTCTAGAAAAAGCCAGAAAATTCCCTTGCTGGTAACTAAATCTCTATTTCCAAATCTTCCAAGATCCAATAGCAACATTCAACACACACAATCACAAAGCTCTGAAAAATGCTTTTAAAGTTCTAAGACAGCCTGTACTGCCTCATAGGAATTATTCACATCTCTTTCCACGCTGTGGAAGACTTGAAAGGGAAAATAAGGTATATACGCATAAATATTTGACATACTGGTCCAAGCCTCTAAGAACGTATGAAAATACAGAACATGTGAAAGGAGCCAACCCAGATGAATGCCTGCATGATTAGATGAGTGCTGCCTTCCATTCCCTTCCTTTTACCACTAAATGAAATTGTCATTAGCAGGGTGTCAGTCCCAATATCATCAACTTAATAAAGCAAGATTGAAACAGGAGACTAAGCCAGTTAATGCAGTCCTCCAAATGCAACCCATATCAGAAGAATACTGTTTGGAAGGCATGGTGCTGCTTCTAGCCGAGGAACTAATAAGTAACAGACTGGGCAACAATTCTTGAAGGAGAAAAGAGCAAAGATACTCATTGTACTGTACAGAACACTGAAAAGCTACATCTGAGAAAGTTATGGGCAAAGATGAAACACAATATGGAAAAGAGTTATTTATGATATAGTTTAAGTATCTGAAGACTCTTTAGTAATGAATGATCAGCATACAAGCAACAGATTTGGTACGGCAGATGCAACCTTGGGCACTTTAAAAGATTAACACTGAGATGAATTGCTACTGCTCCTGGACATTTCCCTTTCCCTCCCCAGTTCAAACTGGTGTCATTACCACTGTTCATTCACATGGGGAGTGGGAAACACCCCAAACCAGAAAGCATTTACATACTGATCACACCAATCCACTGTATGCAAGGAAAATCCTTATGAAGACTACACAGACTCCCTAACAAGGTTTCTCTGAAAAGAAACCTATTATAGTAGATGTGGGCAAAAGTGAGAATTCATGGTCATTGAAGGAAGCTGAGTCTTCTTCAGGGACTGAAAAACTAGGATTGTTTTAATACTGTGCAAAAGCCAAGCACCCAAATCTGTATGAGGAAAGCCAAAGAAGTTCCAGCCTAGCGATTCAACAACCTACTGAAGTTCTTATCTACCGTGCATCAAGAGATTTACAAACGGAGTGCTACATGCTCCATAGCACAATGGGACCAATTTCTGAAACAAGAAACCTGTAACAAAGCTAATTTATTCCATCAGATTGAAGCAACCTTCATTAGGTTCCCCACAACCTTTCATAAACACAACTTTATTTGAAAATGTTCAAACATAAAATTCATCAATAATTGTTTTTAACTGTGTTTTACAGTTTCAGGTAACTGTTCTTGTATAAATATTGTCTATTTATACATTCTCACTGTGAGTGAAACCATACGCAAGCACAGAAAGCCTACGAATTTTATTTTCTCAGCAGTATCTGTGGAGCAGGGAGACATATATGACCCCCTTCCCGTGCACTGCATACAGCTGTGAAATCAATAACGTGCTCTTCCCCATCAGTTCCTAACCTGTGATTTTTTTTTCTAAGGGACTCTAAGGAGAGGGTTTATGAAAATATAGGAGAATAACACACTTTAGAGGCAGAATAGCTGTGAGTAAATAACCTTTCCATCTCTTTAAATGTTTAAATGCCTCCCCATGTGAGCTTCAAATTCTACTTCACACGAAATACCATTTTCCTAAAGGAGAATTCTAAAGTCCATAGGAGATAGAAGCTATGCTCTCCCAAAATCACCCTGTTGAAGCCAGGCTTCAACAGGGTGCAGAGCTTGGTAAACGTGGAAAAAAGCCTGTCTAGGTAACGTGTTGAAAAAAACTTGAGAGAGAAAACATTCTGGCATTGCGCTGGCTATGGTAGAGCATGCCTAGGTCATCCCAGGCCTTCCGCATTCCCAACTGACCCTCAGAGCATCATTTAACCATCTGACACTCTCTGTCTTGAGAATACCACGCACAAAGTATTCAGATCCAGAAGGCCAAGGGAATCCTCCAGATTTTTTTTTTTTATGATGATGATGATGATGATGAAGATGATGAAGAAACATGTAAGATGTAGGAGGAAGCCTAAAGCCCTTAGAGGTGAACAGGAGCACATGAGCTGTGGAGACTCAAATGACTGGAGTTCTGACGTGGCCTAAGGGGAAACCTTAGTGTGTGTTCTAGAAGTTACCTTGTCCTGGAAAGTTAAACATGAACAGTCCACCAAAAGGCCCTGGATCTCTCATTTTGGACAAGATTATGAAGAAATGAAGACAACTCTGTAAAAGTAACAGAGAGGGCAGGTGGACACTGGCTGTAACAGGCGAGTAATCCAGAAGGCTGATTAACTGAAGGACCTCCTCCTCAGCCAGAGAAGAGATTGCATGGATCAGGGTGGGGTGAATTAGCACTGAGAAAATCTCTACTTGGGAGTTCCAGGCAGAGAGGGAGAGTAAGTGCAACTTGAGAAAACTTAACAGAGGCCCACTTCTTTTCAGCTCAAGCAAGTAATCCAGAATACTGGGCAGAGCAACCTGAAACAGGGTCATGTTTGTTTTGTTCCTCTGCAGATACTGCTGAGGAAATAAAATTTTCTGGCTTTCTGTGCTTGCATATGGGTTCACTCAGAATTTCAGCCACCCACCAAGCTGAAAAATGTGGTTTATTTAGCCATATACATTCATTAAAGATATATTCCCAATCTTCAGTGATCTGTAATTCAAGACTTGCTGAACCAGAGGTCACACATCTTTGTATTAAATAGCATTTGATGGAGTTTTCTTCTACTAATTTATCAGATCTTTTGAGCCCACATACTTTTTTGGCATCTGTAACATCTTTCAGCAAAAATATCTACAGTTTAACATGACTCTTTTGGTTTACTTTCAGCATGGTACCTTGCTTTGAAAGAGACCGAAGTAGGACTGGACTTCACAAGTGTTTCTGAAATGCCATCCCAAGATAGGACTTTTGCACGTGCGTATGTGATCCCAGAATAGAAGATCATGAATGGGAGTCCTAAAGCTCTCAATACTGTAATATAAATAAAAATAAAATGCTACCTTTTATGAGAAGGGGACCTGTTTCTTTGCAGGTGTTAGCTGGGAATCAGAGCATTCCAGGTACAGCACAGTTCCTGCACCTGTCCCTTGTTTGCAACAACTGCCAACACCAAAGCTGGCACCCCAGCACCACGGTGCTGCTCTTACAAGCGAATAGGGACCAAAAGACATGCTAAAAATCTGGGGGAGGGGTAAGAAAACAACACTCTTTTTATATCCAGAAAGCCCCTTACAGAAAAGCCAACTTTTCAGTCTTGGAAAGCACAGTTTGAAAGGTTAAGTCGCTTTGGCATTTGAGATAAAACAACTATCTTAAATTTTCCCTTAACCACCTCCCTACTAGAACTGGTTACATACAATGTCTTATTTATACTTGCCTTAGAGATGAAGAACATTGTTGGAATACCTTGGTTAAACATGCGCTAATTGACTATGTGCAAAATAAAATTTACTTTGACAGTTTAAATCATGTTATTTCCCGAAATTTGAATTCATTATTTTTAAGTTAAGGTAAATACCTCTTAAAGTATTAGCAGAATTTTGGAATGACTTCCAGTGTTTCATTCCTTAACAGAATACATTTTTCAGAGAAAAAACAACCTTCTGATGAACTGAATTCATTAACATAATCCTAAAGGAAAAAAATATGCATATCAGTCCTATCAATTGAGAGACACTGTATAGGAGAGGTTGTTACAAACAATTAAAAAAGATTATTTTTATTTTGACTTTACTCGCCCCATCCCAGTTACACTTTCATCAAGAGTAACTGCAATAACTTTAAAATCTGATCTGTAAAATTAAATAGGAAGAAAAGAAAACTTCCTCTGGCTCTTTCTTGTGTTGCTTGTCTTCAAGGAGGCTTTCTGACTATAAAGAAAATGACTTTAACCTAATCCTATTTTGAAGGGGAAAAATAACTGTTGGGCTATACTGCCAGACTTCTTGGTTAATAATGAGGACAAGCCCTTCAAAACAGATGTAAAATACACAACAACTTACTACAGAAATGATGTTAATTCAAATCCAACTACGACAGCTCAGTGCTATCAGGCAGATGTATTCTCACCTCCACAGCTTTCACATCTGTGTATGTGTCTATATATATATATGCACTTAAAAATAACTTCTTAATGCGTTTCTTTAGCAGAAACTACAGTTCAACACACTTCACAATTTGCAGGGTGTTTTAGGCTAGGCAGGATGATGACTACAAAGGTGAGGGAGATTTACATTACATTTGGCTTTGGATCTCACAAAACTACCTTTCAGTGGAAAATCATCTCTGTTCTCCAGGGCACATAATTTACTTGTCTTCACAAAAGGCAGCTGACACTAACATTACAAATACAAGGCTCTGAGTCTCAATTACAGGAATTAACTCCATTTGGCCTGGCTGCATTTTGTTCCCTAGCCTTGCTGCACTCACGTGTCAATAAAAATTCTGAACTCAGTCAGAACAGAAATGGTGGCAAATGTTGGGTTATTGGTAAAATAGCTTTGTTTATGTACACACACACAGAGTTCTTCTCAACAGAACTCAGTTAACGTGATTCACAAATGTTCACTTTTCAGAAAATTTGTGCTGCATCTCTCAGTACCAACTGTGCAATTCCACATTACCTTACTGAAAAAACATCCAGGCAAAAATCTCAAAACCACAAGCAAGCAAAATGAGATCCACAGAGTTCTACCACGGAGATAGCATCGTCTGTAATAATGAGCTGTAGCCTGCAAAGTGTGCATGTCCCAGCACACAGTGCACCGCCACGCCGCACCTCTGCAGCATGAAAAATCAGACGGCTGCACGAGATCTGCTGCATTTCACGAACATTAGCAAGTAAACACCATGCTTTCTGTAGAGTTTGTATGTTATTGCCTTCATGTAAATCTGGGTAAAAACAGCTTCTGTTTGCATAATACATGAAAAAGTGTATTTCCTAAACTAATCGAGAGACCCCACATCATCTAATCCAGTCAGCTTTAAGACATAAGGACAGGAAAACTAATTTTCACAATTATTCACGAAAGCTGTAATGTTTTAAATAGTGCTATTTTTGAAGTGGGATGCAACACATTAATGTTGTTTGATCTCTTCATACCTGGCATTGCTTTTATACCTTTATATGTATTAAAGCAATGGAATACAACTTCGTGAAGTATGTGGTGATACTGAATTTTCTGTTTTTCCTCCTCTAGTCCTGTGTGCGTAGGCACATGCATGCACACACACCTACTTCTCCCCCCAATGGTACTTGCACAGTTTAAGTGTTCCACTGAATAAAAGTCTCAAAAAAATTCTCGTTTTTTCCTCCTCTGCTTTCACGCAAGCACCTAGAAGAACAAAATGAGTAGGAACAGTTCTGCTAATGATTCATTTTGCTCAAGAGTCATCACATCAACATCTCCATTTTTGTTTCACGTCTACTCCCCAGCTGGTGCACGCAAGTGACCAGTGCATGGGACAGTCCATTAATGAGAGGAAGAAAACAAAGACAGAAAAGTTTAAGGGAAGACTGCAGGTAATTCATACTCACTTTCCAGCATTTGTCAGAAAATATATTCCCACAAACAGGGATGTACTAAACATTATATGTTTTCTCACAAACAGAAGAGGACAAAAATACTTATTTTTGGTGCAAAATGACAGGCTGTATAAATGATGGCTCTGCTTGTCTTTGGAATTAATAGCATAACCTCAGTATCTGAGCTGCAAATATATGCAATTAATAAATGAAAACTTGAACTTTCTCCTGCATTTTTTTAAGTACTCTTCCCGAAGTCCTTAAGAACAATGTCTCCCTGATAGTTTAATCTTCTAACAACCTCTAGGCATGCAAACCTGTCCTATTCTACACATTTAGCTGTACAGCAATAGTAAAATCAATTTTTTAGGGCTAAATGGCACTGATATCTGCCTTGACTCATACCTGCACCTGCTACAGACGGGCTTCCATGGCACCAGTTCTGGCAGGGCCTTGGTTTGCTGGGCTGAGGGCTCGGGAGAGCTCTCAGCTCAACACAGCAGTCTAGTCTGTCCTACATGAAGAAGCCAGCGTAAATCAGCATCTTGCTATGCCCTGGCTTCTAGAGCCTCCATGTTCAAAAATTAAAGAAACCCCAAACCTCTTTGTCCTTTATTAAGACTGTTTTTTGGAAAGCTTAATCACTTACTTCAGTAACTTTAAAAAGAGAAGTCTAACAGAAAAAATGTCTCACCTTGGTATCTCCTGTACAATAGCCAGCCTCCAAACAAGTGAATTCTACAGCTGTGTGTGTCAGCAAATAGGCAAGAAAATGAAAAGAGAATAGGGAGACAGGCTTGTAAAACACATATTGCAAGTACAAAGTTAGCTCCTAAGTGGCATGTTAGCCTTGGGGGCTTCCTCAGGCCCTGAAAAAAAACAGAGCAATTAACAGATAAACGAGCTGAATTTTTTCCCTTGTTTGGGGGATGCATTTTTCTTTTTTTTGGTGAGGTTGTTTTTGTTATTGTTTATTTTTTTATGCTCAAGAACAAAGATAATTCATAATTTGCAGATTTCCTAAAAAGCTAAGGCAGCCCAATAATGTAACATTGTTATTTGTACTTGTTAACAACAGCAGCAGCAGCAATAACAAAATACTGGAAGAGAAGAGACAGTAGGGAAAGGAATATGATGTTTCCTTTCTTCCCCAGCATTTGGAAAATGGCCTGTAGGGAAACACCACTGATTATTTTTCATAGAAAAAAAACAACAGAAACCGTGCTTAGTTCCCCACCACTGAGGATTAGCTGCTCAGAGAAAAGATTTTTCATTTTCACACATGCACACGCTTCTACACACGCTTGGTTTAGATAAATTTGCACAAGCTGCTTTAACTAAACTGATGGGAAGCTTGGCTGCATCTGAAATACATGGTAATTCTCATGGACAAGAGGGTGGGTACTGCATGCATGTTGTTCAGAATTAGACATCAATTTAGGACATCAAATTGATCTGGGATGAGCAACCATGCTTTTATTCAGTGACTTACCATGAAGCTACCAATACTGTGGCCTTGGTAATAAATTTGGGTGCATGTGTGGGCACAGGTGAAAGAAGCAAGAGAACAGACTTTGATTATTTTCTCCTTCTGAATTTTCATAAACAAAATAATTTTAATTTGAGCATGTATAGAGCCATTTAATTGTCTGGTCTGGTTCATATGAAAGTGTAATTCACCTTTTCTTCCTCCTCTTCCTCCATTTGTTCCCTCTTTCCATGCCTCCCTTATAGTCAAATTTGACAAAATGTGAAGAATTTATTATAACATCTTTCAGGAATTGCATAAGAAATACCTCTGAAAAAACTCCATGACTATGGAATCAGGGCTCAGAGGGAGATCATTTCATTCACCATAGCTCACTCTGTTTTAATGTTCAATTTTTCATTTGTAACTACAGTTACGTTTCTGCGACAATACATTTAAAAGAAAAAAAAAAAGAAAAAATAATTTCCAGCTCAGCAAGTGCCTTTTCTATTGTTTGCCAGACTTAAGCCAAGCTCAAAAAAAAAACAATGGTGGGTTTAGGATAAAGAGTCCACTCATCCTCCACTGGTAGAAAAAGTCTAGTGGGATCAAATTGTAGGAGAAAAAGGAATAATAACCTTGGAAATTCAAATACAAGCCTGATGAGTTCTTTGAGACATGACTAAACTGCATTTCTAAAGAGACTTCTACAGACTTACACTTTTACTGTAAGTCACATATGTTCTCTATTAAATGTAACAAAATAAGCTTTAATCTCTGTGATAGTCAAATGTTGTAATATGTGAGACTGTAATCTTCTGTAAGAATCTTTTTGCTATTATACACATTTTGAAGGTATTATACACTTTTTGAAGTACTCATACTTGCCTTCCCCCTCTTGACTACACAGTATGTACATTTTGCTTAATTTTAAAAGTATTCCTGTTTGCATATGGTATTCCCAAGGAAGATTAATAGATTCCTACAAAATACATAATTCAGCTCTCTCTTGCCATTCTGCAAATACTACCAACTGTACTTCAGTACACAGTTTCTGAATATCTTAAAACTCATACCTCACATTTAAAAAAAAGAACCCAAACCAGTTTCGTGGCACTCCATATAATTGTCTGGAAATTTTTAAGTTTGTGCAGTGTGTTATCAAATTTAAAGTAAGTATGTGAGGAAGGATTTTCAGAACAGTTCCTATTTCTGTAAATACCATTTTATTAATTAATACTTCATGATTATATAAAAGCTAAAAACCTAGGCTCACATTAAATTCTTATGCAGGTTTTCTACAGATGAAGAAATTAAGATACCAATCTTCAAGTGAAATGTTCTTCAAAGGAAAAAATTAGTTGCTGCACTTAGAACTCCCAGTTCTTAAGAGCAGAAAGGCTTCATCCTGGACTCCATAAAAATGGCAACTGCTGTCCAAGCCCAGAAAATGTTGTTCATCCTCTTCCATCAATGAAAAAATGCCAGTTCCCTTTTGGGATGCACTGTGTAGCCTGTTTATCCACGCAGTGCTTGGGAGCAGCGGGACGCACGGCTGCTGCCAGGTGTGCGACTGTGGGACTCCTCTCCTGAGTCTCGCAGCACAGAGGAGCCGTGTACAACACGCAGAAGGGACAGAGAACCGTGCCTGCCTGTCATCGCGCGTTTTCCATTACATTTATTTATCAATAAATCCAACTTGGATGCTGGGGAAATCTCCTGTCTTCCGTTCTACTTTACTGTGGAACCTGTCATGACTGCAAGTGTCCGGGACTTTGGTTTTACATCTCATCTGAATGATAGGGCCAGCAAAAGGTATATTGTCCCCTGATACACTGCAGGGGCATTGATTCTGCACGGCTTTAGAGAGAACAGTGTCACCTACTGAATCACAAATACCACTTGCTAGAGCAGTTTTTCTTCTATGTGTCACATCTAATCAGCATAGCACAATTCTCACAGCTGCTAGGAAGGCTGATAACATTTTCTTTCAAGGAACTAAAATTTAATTTTATTCAGGCAAGATACTAGCATTGCTGGAAAGAAAGGCTTTTACTGAGATTTGGAAGAGCATTAACAAAATGTTATAGGGCCATATGGCCTTCAGTAATCTGGCCAAGCTAAAGACCATTTAGGGGTAGCTCAAGACGTGGAGGGAGTTTCATCACAATGGGAAGATCTCTTTGTGAGAGTGCAGAGCTGATGAATGCAGAGATGGGTGACACACACTGTGGCATATCCATGCTGCTCACCAGATCATTTCTTTATTTTTTAAATACCCAAGATTTTTTTTTTAGATTGAATTTGCTATTCAAAACAAGTTAACATGAATGTTCTTTTAGTATTAGCAATAAATTTGCACAGCCTCCGTGCAGAACACTGAATCCATGTGGCTAAAAAACTGGTTATGCAAGCAAGGCATATGCTTGAGAGGATGAAGAAAAATTGGCAAGATACAGCTTGCCAAGGCATGCCACACATTAGTCTACTTTAAAACTGTTAGGAAATTTCAGCATTTGCAGTTCAGTTTTCTCTACAGATACACAAAACGGGAAGCATCTTCCTTCAAGAATCATGAGATGCCCTCCCCTTCCCATTTCTCTCCTACTTTGATCACATCTTCTCTTTGAAATTAGTGGCCAGCTTTCTCAGATGGTGTTATCTCTGAGCTAAGGAACACTATGTCGTTTATTATTTAAAATTAGGTATTAAACAGAAGCAAACATTTCTTTGTAAAGCAATTTGTGCAGCGTGCAGCATTGTTCTTGGAAATGGCTTAAACCATTGAACAAACACGTAAGAGAAAGATTGCACAC
This sequence comes from Melanocharis versteri, assembly GCA_013397845.1. Lineage (NCBI taxonomy): Eukaryota > Metazoa > Chordata > Aves > Passeriformes > Melanocharitidae > Melanocharis > Melanocharis versteri. The sequence continues at coordinate 180,567 of VZTG01001422.1, forward strand.
ATGCCATATTATTTTAAAGAACTGCTTTACCATAAATTGTCTTTTTTTTTTTTTTTCTGAACTTGTGTTCTGAATTTTTTTCAGTTGTAATCCTGGGTAGTGGAAGAGTCCAGGGCAGAATGGACAGTACTAGAAATTTTAAGGAATCAGTATCACCTACAGTGTATCTTAAGTATATATCTTACAATGACTAGAGAAAATACGTTGTGTGTTAATAGCATGAAAAAAACCCTAAAATATTAGAAAAATGTTAGTTCCTTATATGCAAGTAGTGCAGAACGTAAATATTAGGCACTGACCCAATCTGTAAATGTTTATCATGGCCCGGTGAAGTATAAAAACTTCTCCGGAAAAAGGAGCTAGAAAAAAAAACAGAAAAGGAATAAAGGGGTGTAGGACTTGTCTGGAAAATACACAGGCATTCTAATAAACAAAAAGATGAAACATTATATTAAATCACTGAATATCAATATTTACATTCCTGTCTTTCTTACAACAGTAGAATTTCCAGGAACTTTTAGAAAAATCATATATTTTCACTACATTGAAAAAAGTTAAAAATATTCTCAAATAATGGGCTGTTAAAAATGCCGTTCAATATATCCAGACTATCTTCTGCCTCCCCAAGGTTATTAGCTTGCTGCAAACCTCCACCAATGCAGTTAGCATAATTACTGAGCAGTGTTATTTTTAAGTTTCTGCTTTCAAAATGACCATGTATATGTAGAATGTTGCACCTGGAAGCCTGTGAGCAAAATAGGAAAAACAAAACAAGCCCACAGTATTTTAGATTAAAACACTGCATTCAACCAAATTCCTGTCTCTCCAAGTTGCTTCTGTGTGTTCTTTTTTTTAAATTTTTTTGAAGAGGTAAGGTGATTTCATTAATAGTAATGATGTAGATCTTCATTCTCCTCCCAGTCTTCCATTATCATTCTTTTGAGTACAGATGCAGCAGTTACTGTGAAGCAGCGGTTTTCCCCCAAACTTTCTGGAGTTTCACTCAACTGTAACTCCATAAACTTGTACTCCATAAAGCAAAGCAAAACTCAGGGTATCTTCCTTTATGATCCCATTATTTTCTCTCCCAGTATTTGTTCACAGGAGACAAAACCGACCCCATTTAAGGTTTTGGGGGGCTGCAAAGCCATTATCTTTGCTCAACATTCAGCAAACATGTAATTTACTTGGCAGCATTAGACAGAGTTCAAGCTCTTGCTTGGCATGCAGTTAGCATCCCCAGCCCATGACATTTCCATGCAAAGCAGGCTTCCTGAGAAGTAAACTAATGCTAATCAATAGATCTGACTCAGTGAAAAGCCTCAGACTGATAAAAGAAGGCATCAAACATGAAGACAGATCATTACCTCGTCTAGCAGCTGTCTGTCATTTCTAGCGAGGTGCAAAACTTTTTCTGAGAACATCACTTTAACTCAGTTCATACTGAACCACCATTTCAAACGGGTGGGTTTAGTGCCAGTGTTTTACTGAAATTGGTCAGATCTCATTTTGCAACTGCCAGAAACCATTGTTATTAGCACTGCTCAAAATACATCCACAAAGGCTGTTTAAGTCTCCACAGGGAGACATTTGAATACCCCCTTTAAAGGCAGGTACTTTAAAGGTTAAAATGATAATTTTTAAAAAATCTGTAAAAAGGCAAAGACTTTCTTCCTGTGTTAAAGACTGTAGCCAAAACTGATGAAGTTTTCTACCTTTGCTCTATATATCAGGTGTTAACAGAGACAGCAGTTAACCCTTAAGCCCACATTCATTCCTGACAGAAGTATTTACTTCAGTGAGTTTTCTGGAGCACAGATTAATTCAGCTCCCACTGTGAGTAATAGCCTAACAGTGGAATATTTAAGATATTTTAAATTTTCATTAAGAATTGAAAGGAGCTATATTAACATTTGGAAGGAAGGGAAAAAAGCTTGCATGAAACCCTAGTTTTTTTACAAAAGATTTCTTTATGTGCCAGAGTCAGACTGAAAACTGGTATCAAGTGGGATTCGTAGCTAGCTTTGCAAACAGTACCAGTAAGTCTAATAATCATGTTGAACACCCAGCTTTGCCACCTTCAGAAAGTCTTTTGGTAACCTCGTTTGTTGTAACTTGAGCCTCTATGACAGTTTACAAGCACCTTCACAGAAACAGCCAACCAAAACTGAAGTTTTGCAATATAAAAATGATGTGCAGCTCTTGTGAGGGAGGATTTCATGTATATGTGCTTCAGACTGCAGTCAGCTTATTTTAATGAAGACTTCCCTCTCAAAAGAAAAAATACACAAACCTCAAGATGTGTCATGATTTTTAGAATATGAGCACTGGAGGTCATGGATGTTGAAGTATGTACTTGTGAAATACAGGCTGTTTTTGCAAATGCTCACACAGTAAGGATATTCTGCGTTCTTCCAAGGTCAGATATTTTTAACACCCCTACGCACAGAGCCCTGTCTGTTAAAACATTATAGTAGGTCACAAAAATAGGATCAAAAGTTAAGATGTGAATATTGAGGTTGCTGATGTCAACTCAGATGCGGTCTTCTTTCCCTGTCACCTCCCATGTCTTCATGTCCTACCTAGTCCTGCTACCTTTCCCATGTGAATTGCTTGGCCTTAATCTCAAGGCAGATCAAGAGGCTTCACTGTCCTCCCCTCTGGACAATTTCTGTCTCTACAGCTCCCAGGCTCTGCTTTCTCTGCCCATCCATCCCTGGGGACCCAGTCCCTGTGCTTCCCCTGTGTCCTCTGTCCTCTTTCTCTGTGTCCTGTCTTGGCTGCCTTCCCCTAAAGCCAGCATCACCTCCAGTGCTGATGTCCCGCTCACTCCTGCCCTACCACAGTGCAGCTCCAGCCTCCCTGTGGCTCCTCAGCAGACCCTGGTTTCTCCCTCCTACTTCTGTCCTTTCCTTCAGCCAGTCATCCTCTCTTCTCACCTCCAGAACGGAGGTTGCTGAGGGCCCTTCAGTGCCACATCCTCAGCTCAGTCTTGTGCCTCACCTCTGCTTTCAGAGCAGCGTGCTGTCTCCCTCGCCAGGCACAGCCCGGGCCGCTGGCTAAAGGCTCTGGGAGGCTCTCTAGCTGCGCTCCAGGACTGAGCGGGCGGTGTTACCAACTCACATCCGCCAGGTGTGGTAACAGGGGCAGGTTTATGGCAACGGCGAGTGACCTGCCCTGCGCGCCACGCGCCACAGCAGTCAGCTTGTTTTTAACTTTCTGCTAAAAATAATGGCACTGCAAGGTCTGTCGGAAGAGAAGAGGTTGTGCTATGGAGGGGTTTTTTTGGTGTCTAAAAATATTCTTTAAACCCGTTTTTTCAAAAAATGAGCTGGTTTTGTGATATTTTCAACATTTTAAAAAACTACCTGTAAGCAAAACTTAAAGCAGGAGTTTACAGTAGGAAATGTCAGACACCCTGAATATTAGTGCTATCGTGCCTGCCCGTAATAATTTCCAAATCAAATTTAGATTCTGTTGTATATCTTTACCTAAACAGATTTCCATAACCACCAACCAGTAACTCTTCTTTTAATTTAGGAGTGCTGTGTTAGATGAATTTGTTCCCAGACTTAGACTATGAGGCTAGCATCCCAAGAGACACTCCCACCTCTTCCTGGGGATAAACAAGCCAGCCCTGGGAACATGAAACAAACAGCAAGAAACACTATTTGACTTTTATAAATTTTAATAAACTAAAACACAGGATTGAAAGCTTGAGATCTTTTTTATTTACTATTACCCTGCAGTGAAAATAGGGGAGAAAGGAGGTGGTGTGTTTTTTGCATATACTTTAAATATATAAATGTACCATTTTTGTCATTCAATACCCTTTCTATTTACCTATCCTTTTTCACTTATTTTGTTTTTTAAACAGTCTGACATTAGGCAAAAACCTAGTTTTCAGTTTTTTGGTTTTTTTTTTTAATCTAAAAGAGAAATATATCCACAGTAGGCTTTATTATCCTAGCAGATATTTTTCATGGTCATTCTTTGGTTTGTGTATCAGGCAATCAGAAGTCAGTTTTGTCACTGCCATCACCATTTTGATCACTACATGTGAGAAGTAACTGTTTTACTCTAAAACTTCTGGAGTCTGCCCTCAGCACCGCACATCACTTTTTACTACTTCCCTTCCACCATTTTTTCTAATATTACAAACATTAATCTCTATACTACATGTCAGCTAAGTAAGAATTTTTTTACATTCCTAAATACCTAATTACGAAGGATATTTGTAATAAAAAAGGCCATGTTAGCTCATTTTATGATTGTATTACTAATATTTATTTCTAATGTATTGTTGTGTTACACAAATGTGTATGTAATGTATGTATTGCTGGATGGGAGAGGACAAAGGGGAACATGGGGGTACCTTAAATAAATATCTTGGAAACAGTAAAAGATAACAGATAAAAACAATTAAGTATATATTGTTGAGAATGAGTTTGTATCAGTTTTTGAAAACCAAGAATTGCTCTGCTCTATCATATATATGGGAAATGAGGGGGGCTGCAGATTATAATCGCTCCTCTGACCTTTACCTTCCTGGGTTTAAGAGTCAGAAAGGAAAACTGTGCAAATAAAAATACCATTACTAAGAATGCAACAAATCCCAAAGAAGGTCCCAAACTACTTCAGAGTAGGCCGTGCTTCCAGTGATCCATACTGGAATTTGTTTTTTCCTGAAATGGGCTATCTCTATCCATCATTCACAGGCTCAAAAACCCAGGGAAGAGTAAAGAAGGGAAAGCTGCCATTCCAACATCAATACTTGAGCTGTGTTTTTCTCTCTTCATTCCCCCAGCTGTCACTCCTCATCCACTCCCCGTGGTGGAAGAGAGTCTCCATCTCTTTGAACTTGTCTCCACTATTTTCAAAAGATATGAGGGGCAGCAGAAAAAAGAAGAGAGAGAGGGAAGAAAAGAGAGAAAGAAAGAGACGGAGAGGACACATCAAGGTGAGTTACATTTCCACATCATTTATCCTACAAGAAAGCACATGCTTTAATCTATCCCGAGCCATACACAGGCATTGTCAGGGTTGCATTTTGTCTACAAAGCTAAAGAAGTAGTGAGTGTAAGATTATGCTGCTGTGTCAGTCTAGTTTGACCAGTTTCTCAAGTTTGCTAGAAAAGGAAGCGTGACATTTTCATTTAGAAGAACATGAGCGAAGCTCAGAAACATGGCTGGGCATGTTGGAGTAAATGGGACAGTGTGTCTGAGCAGGAGAGAGCCTTGTTTTACAATCAATGGAACGTTTTAACAACCAGTGACAGATTTGCCTGAATTTAAAATCTGGATGCAGAGAAACTTCACTTAAGATAGTGAGAGACAAAGAAGAAGGAGATTTCAAGAGGAGAAGAAAAGCTGTATTTGCCGCTCCATGTCCCTGATACCGCAGCTCCCAGGCACACTCCCATGGCAGGCACGGATATGCCCTGGCACTCGGGAGCGGATGCCCTGTACCAGCACCTGCCTGGCACTTGGCTGTGGGCCTCCCACACGCTTCTCCCTGTGGGTGTAAGCCGGAGCGTGTCCGTATTGGGCCAGCTTTTAATCCGACTGCAGCATCCCAGAGACGGGAGTTTCAAAAGGATTTTCAGGGGAGAGAGTGCAGTGAGGAGAACAGGAATGCACACCACGAATGTCCATGCGTGCTGCTGTTGTAAAGAACACCAGTTCCCAGTAGGTAATGTCTGCTTTCAAACCCCATGGTTACATTCACGAAGGGCAAATGCAGAGAGGTCCAGGAACAAGCCCCATTCATGCTCACAAACCTGGTAGGGGTCCAGGAACAAACCTGTTGACACTGAAGATGCAAAGAGGGGCCCTGGCACTGGAAGCAGGTTAAAACCATACCTGTTGACAGCTGGGTTCAAGAGGAATTAAAAAGCCACCTTGCAGAAATACTCTGAATGTGCTACAGGAGCACATTCCCTGTCCAGCCTGCCTGGGAAACATCAGCAATAAGGGCCTGGATTTCTTTCAGCTTCCAGAAAAGGTGATTGCAAAAGGAACATCACCTTCACAGTAAGATGAAGTAAGAAAAAAATTCTTGTGGATTGAACACAGGCCAAAGAGCATGGAGGTGAGTTTATCCATCAGCACATGATGTAACAATATAACTTTTAAAATAAGCTAGAAATGCCTGTCTCTTTGACATCATCTTGTCATCTGCTCCCTCAGTCCTGTGTGCTCACAGCCAAAATGTGATCCCTTGTTCAAAATCAAGTATCTGTCACAAAAAAAACCAGAAGAAGGGTTTCCGATTTTGAGGGTCTCCAGCCCTGAAGAACAGACTTCCTTGCTGGGATGTGCCCATAAACTGAGATATCTCTGCATATTAAAAGAATCAACCACTCCTCACAAATCAGGGAACAGTCTAAATGCAGGATTTTAGGTTGCATGTCAGTTTATGGAGCTACGTGGTTTAGAAGGGTTGCACAGAACCATAGTGATTGAAAATGAAATCAGGACAAGACAAGCAACACATGGTTTAAAACCTATGCTGCTGCACAACCTTTGAGCTGCTGAATCCACATTCTCTACAATGATCTTTAAAGCCTGGATGGAGGTAACCTGTTACTTTTTGGCATTTATTGTTACACCTCCAGCTCTTAAGGCATAAAATGCTCCTACAGGAAGGCTGTAAGAATCTTTGATGAAACTGTTGTTCAGATTAAGTGAAGAAGATAGTGAATTCCCCTGAGGTGGGAACAGCTTTGTTAAGGTGCTCATTTGTAAGAGAAAAGGAGACAATTTGGAATTAGAAATGGTTTTGCCCTTCCCAGAACAAAGAAAGCATCTGCAGGATGTTCTCACAACTGTATGAAACCAGAAACCTCGAGGTTAAAAGGCATCACCAGTCTTTTGCCTCAAAAGCCAAGAATCGGAGCACCAAGGGTCACTATCCTGGACTTCAACTTGCGAATTTTGGTGTTTAGTTTTTCTAAATGCAGAACGCATTTAAATCTGCTATTTCTCTTCATGAAATACCTGGTTTAGGTATCTCACACACTTTGTAGTGTATGAAAATTATCTGTAGGGCAACCTAGCATCAGCAAGGTATTTTTTATTTATGTGAAGTAACTGTAATGAAATTCTCAAACAGGCGTAAAATAAAGTTTTGGAGAGACAACACATAGAGAATGACTTCTGATAACAGTGTGTTGGATCCTGAGCCTGACATTGCATGTGCTCCTTGAAAAACTTGGTCTCCAGTGATAAAATCACTGTGCACCTCCCTATACAGAATCACTGCAGGGGAAGAGAAGAGATTATATATAAAAATGTATTTATTCATATTTAATCTACATCACTTCCCAAGGTACAATAAATTTTAACAGTTTGGGAATCAGATGCTATAGATAACATAATAATCAAAGACAGCAGAAAGGATGTCAGAAGTTGACCAGTTCTGAAATACTGAATGTTGCATTATGAATGGTTTCCAAAACTATTTCTGTACAGATAGCTACACTTAATCTGCAGAAAAATTAGGACCGCTATATTTTATGCACATTATTAGTTACAGGTGAAGCATACCTATGAAAAAAGTGTCAGTAAAATAAACTGTGTAAATTAAAATGATCAGAAGATAAACATGACAGCTAAGTAAGAGAAAGGTCAATCTGGCATAAGCAGAAATAGATAAAAACTCCCAGTAATAGTTGTGCTTAAGCTGGATGTGAGAAAAAGTTCCTAAGCAATGGCATGACATTGCGGTCAGGGAACTGAATACAAGAAGGGCCGTGTTTGGAGAAAGAGCACTCAGCGTGCCACGCGCAGAACCAAGGAACAGATCTTGTGGTGATCTGTGATTACAGCATAAAGGATCCTCATCGGTCCCAGCTGCAGAGCTATTCCATCACCAGGAGGTGTGCCTCTGTGTGTTGCTGACCTTGTCATGTTTATTTCAGAGCACATACAAGCAATAACAAATTAACTGAGCTTCCTTGGTATCCTTCTCTTCTTCTTTCTTATTTTTCCCTTTTTGTTAGAGGTGGGAAGGGCAGTAGAAGGGTAAGAAGGCAGCAGAAAAAAAGGCATGAGGAAAGACAAGCCAGAAGACATTTTAAGCAAACATAGAAACATAAACCCTGAATTACAAGTATTAGTTCCAGTACAGAATATGGTTCCCTAAATGTCTACAAAAACGTTTTTTTTCCAAGGAATATTGAAGTGATACATACAACTGTCTGCCCTTCCTCAAAGGCATACTGCAGTCACAAATGGATCCTCTTAAAAAGTTGTGAATGGTGAAAAGATCTGTGTTTCAGCCTTAGGCTAAAAACTTAATCTGTTTCTACTGTATCAGTTTCCTTTTAAATATCAATAAACACCACAAGTCCTAGGTGACTTTCTTGCAAGACTTGATGTTTCTGCTTCTGTTCATCCATTTACGCTATTGTATTTCAGGCTAAACACATTTTGTTAATTATGCAGCAGGATAGGATATGTCTTCCATTCACAAGCTTTTAATTAAAAAACAAACACAGCAATAGGTGGGTTTTTCTAGTCATTTAAGCCTTTAAGCTCAGTCAAAGCCTGCCCACCAAATGATGCAATTATGTTTCATTTCCCTGCCCCTACTTCTTCATCGCGAAAGAAAAGCTGATGATAGATTTATTTTTCATACACTGCTGAGGAAGGAGCAACTGTAAGGCCACAAAAGAAGAGCGCTGTCATGGCTCAGAAGTGCACTAAACATGAACATCCATCTGTAGCACATCCCGGAGTTTAACCGTAACAATGACCCATACAAACACGGGAACATCAAAATGCCGCTATAAAATATGTGACAAACACTACCTTCTGCCTTGATGCAAACTGCAAACACGTGGTCATTTTCCTACTGAAATCAGTTTTCATCATGCTATATTTGGTGAGAAACCTGGGGCAGGCAGTGCTCAGTTGTGACCATTGCCAGACCACGCGGCCAGCTTATGGCAGGTCACAGAAAATTCCATAAAAGCTCTGTGATGCATGTGCTGGCGTTAGCACAATGGGGAGAGGTTTCACAGAAACATCTGCAAGGCCAGGGATGGTGACAAAGAATTATCCAATATTAAAAAGCTATTGTACCTAGGTCCTCAACAACACACACACAATTTATTCCTCCACCACATGGGAAACAAAATTGCCTGACAACTTCATCAACTAATACTTCATCTTTTATCTCTCCTTCATCAGCAAGATCAGTGAACATATTTCACTGTGCCTTTCCATGTTCACATCTTCATTTTTACCCTCCACTTTTTCCAAACAAACTTCTGCTGCAAGATCTCAACTCAAACTCTTCCCTCCAGAAAGCCCTTTGGGCTTCATTGGAGCTGAGACTATTCCCATCCTTCCCCATCGATCCCATCAGCCTTCTTCCTCAACCGTTCTTCTCCTGCAGCTTCTCATTGTCCATCCCCTCACAGTGATAAGCCCACCTCCAGTAGCTTCTTCTGTGTGCTCCTGGGAAAGCTTCTTCTCATCTTCTGTCATCTCTCCAAGAGAGATCTGTGAGTCTTGGACACAGCATTTCACAATGAAGACTGATTCCTTGGGGAAAGGAATACCACTGAGCCAGGAAGACAACGGAGGTAAGGAGAAGGCAGCCAGTATTTTTAGAGAAGCACGTCACTGGCAAGCTGTATTTGTATAAATCCTCCACTTTTCGTAACACTCTTCTCAGAACATGGCATTTCACAGAGCACTTGAAATTTAATCCTTGGCATTGATAGCCAAGTAAAAGCCACTGTCAGAGCTGCTGCTCCCATTCCAGTCTCACCTTAAGGACAGAAGATAATGACAAATAAGGCACATGGACAAGCACCCAACAGGAAAAACCTCTTGCACACATATGACAAGATGTACTGGGAGCCATCAAGTCACTAAAAGGGAACAAAATAATACATTCTTTTAGGAAGCTATTTTCAGTGGGTTTTAAACGTCTTTGTTAGTTAAATAGAGTATTTCAACATCTGCAGTGTATATTAATATAAATTCTATTTCAATGGTAGGGAATTTCAGGACATTCTGAATTATTTGATTAATCAAAAAAAATTCTCACATCAACAGATCTTACCATGCCTTCCTCTTGCATCCATTTACATACCTCTAAAATATTACTGTTTTAAACTCCTAAGTCCTGATATTGAAATGTTCAACAAAAACCCCCACTTCTACTGAATAAACATAAGAACTTGTATCTCAGTATGAACTATGGCACTGCTTCCACAGTGCTATAATGATTAAAGTTAACATAATGAAAACCTAGTAAAAAGACTATAAATTCACCATATGAGCACATATGGATGTGAAAAAGGAAATCAAACAAGTTCTCTGAACTAAAATTAGAGTCAAAACAGAACAGTGTCCCACAGAAATAGCACAAGCCTAAAAAGTCTATATAAATTTACTATGCCAAATCCAATTTTATCCAACGTTCCGTTTCATCTATCCATATTTCCACAGTGTATTTAAGGTATTGAGAGCTTAACTGTTCATGTAAGTCTGGACTGCAGTTTAGCTACTTGAGATAGATTTTCATGTTTGAAGCAAACCAGAGCTGGGCTCATTGCAGAGCTACAAAACCATGGAGCCCAATCCACCAAGTTGTGAATGTGATTTTCCAATCCAAGCTTCTGCTCCTGGTATTTCGCACTGCATGATCTATTTATGCTTGCTCTACAACTGAGTCTTCCTTTCTGAGGGTTTCAACACAATGATTCATTTAAAGTAGACTTCTAAAGAGGGGTCTCATCATAAAAAATGAGAGCAAAATCCATTTATTTTCTGTTATTGTATATGTATTCATTTAAATATCCTTCTAAAGCAATTAATCTGTGAAGATGAGCCACCTCTCAGCTCAAAAAAAGACATTTGTGAATACCATATTGGGGTTTTTTTTGTAGCCTCTGCAACTTTGGTTGTAAAATCTTTGGTGTAAAAAGCTTGTGACAGAGCTCTGAGCAGTTTTTGTTTTGTTCTCTTTATGCAGCATCCTCCACGTCAGTTCAACTTGCTGTGTCCTGCATCTTCTAATACGTCATATGCACGGAAGGAAGGTCATGTCAGCCACTGACTGGGGAATCCAATCAAGCAGTAGCATGTGCCCATTTTGCTTCTGGACTGCCTCAGAGGCATTTGTTGCAAGTGATGCCAATCACTAGACCAGGATTCTGTTAAATTCTCAGGCATCCCTTTTGTGGGATAGAACCAATTTCTTCTGAGCTGTTTAATTACTTTGTGACTTCTGAGATTTAGCTGTTTTTCTTATTTTGTGGGAAGTCATCAAATAAACAGAAATGCTACACAACTCCTGATGCTGTTGCGAGAGATGTGGTAGCTGAGGATGTGCTGGTTCTACTGGGGAACCATGACAGGGGACAAGCCAGTTAATCACTCCTGCCTACATCTTTCCTTTTTATCGTCCAGATGCGTGGCCCTCCTGTATTTCACAAAATATTCAGGTCCTTTTTAATGTAAGAAAGAGCTGCCATTCCTAAGAGATGATTGAAGATTCCATCTCTCACATACAAGGCCTTACTTGCTGGACAATTTTACAGAGGTTCAGCTCTTACGCTGCTCTGCCGTGTGCACGCTCCCCCGTCATCTTTCTATTCCTGTTCTCCCTCTGAACTTCTTATCTTCTGCTGCCTCTCCTGTTCTCAGCAATCCTCCTCTCAGACCTTCCAGGCTCAACGACAGATTTTGTGCACAAAAGGCTGTAAATTTTTAGGGCAGGAATTATCTCACTACTTTTGTGAGTTAACAAGCTATGTACCCTTGATAGGGGAGGAAAGTGCAACCTACTACATGGTTTTAAATAACCACTATACTCATAAATTATTTGTAACAGCAATAATACGCCTACACCAAAAAGCAGTAGGAAAGATCACATACAGTCGTGGTCTCTCACAGTCGTCGGTGCCATCTGGAGCTCCAAGCGGCTAACTCGGCTCGGCAGTCTGTGCGCAACGAGTTGCACGACACGTAGAAAAATATTCCAGGACTTCACAGTTCCTCCCCAAGTAACACATTAATAATGATCTTCCACCCATAGCTAGCACTTCAGCTGTGAACACACTGCTGTTGATGAAGGCACAACAGGTCAGTTGGGAGGAGAGCGAGCGGCTTTGTCCCCGGCACAATGCCCTACAGCCGCCGCACATGCCCCTCGCTCAAGTTGCGTGTGCTCTGTCATTATACTTGCTGCCAGCTCCAGTGGGACTGCTCAGAGGCTACGGCAACTCTCCAAGGTCCACAGGCCTCCGGGAGGGGACAGGCCACCTTCTGATCCACAGCCGGGATGAATGGATTAGCGGCGAGCCGAGCCAGCTGCCGCAAGCTTTATCAGCACGCAGCCCCGACAGATGGGAGCCCACTGGAGAAGCCTCCCGCTGCAGCCCGCGTGGCCCTCGCGCCGGCCTTCTGCTCACCCCGCGCTCGCTGACACGAAAGCGGGACACAGAACATGCACAGGGGGCAAAATCACATTTAAAAATACACGCGCCCCGTTTGGGGCGCTGCGCAGGTTACGCAAGCTGCAATGGGATCATGAGCTGGTTCACTGCAGTGAAGCTACTTGTGGTAAAATGCTTCATTTAGGTTTGGATTTGCAGTTAGTAGGGCTTCTGACAGATGATGTTTGTTTCCACCAGATCTGAATTACCTGCTGACATTAAAACTGTGTGCATCAGGACTGCAGTAAGAAATACACAAAAGACACAAGAGACTGTAACTGTAGAGATTAATTCAAACTAATTGACTTTCTCCTGGGCTATCTATCCATATAAAAGTCATCGATATCAGAAAAAAGGCATACCCCAACTCAATCCAGCAGAAACTGGAGCTTTCATGTTTCGGACAAGGCAGGTAATGTCCATTTGACTTTTAAGTCATGAACCTTGCGCCTGCTCCAGAAATATTCGGTATACTATCTGAGGCAAAGGGTTGCAACAAGATCAAAAACATTGACAGTTTTTATTGTAGCAATCAAAAACCTTCTAAAATCACAAAACCAGAAAATTGTTGAAAAAAGGAAAACACCTACCTAATTACTGCCCGAAAAAAGACACTTTGCTGTTGACCATGCCACACTGAAGTGCTACTCTTATGAACAGCAGTATTGAAAAAAAAAAATGAAACCCTATTGCTTCTATTTAAGAAAGAGCCTCTCTTAACAGATCATTACACAGCCAGATAAAAGCTCAGTGGAGTCAATGGCAGCCTTTGCATTCATTGCAAGGGACTTTATACTACACATTACATAGCAATACACCTAGTTTCTCTCATATTGCATCTCACAAGTCTACGATTCACTTAATTTTCTGTGAGCACAAATGTGAACAATATTTAGAAAGAAATGCTACAGTTTCCCAGCCTTGTGTGTAGAAGTCTCAGTTTTCCCTGTCTCTTGCTTCTCGAAAGGGGTGTAACAAAAACCTCTAAGTCTGAAGCTGTTCTGCTGTAAGAGAAAATTTTGCAACTCAAAAAAGCTGCCTATCTCTGAGCAAACATAGTATCTAGAAAATTTTATTTGCACAAGTTACACTTGTACACTGTGGATAGTATAAACCTTAATTTATGTTCTTATAGGTAATTTCCTGTTAGAACTCAAAATCAACTTTGTAACAACCAAGAAACATTTATATCAGCATTCTTGATTTATGCTAGTAATCTCAAAAATATAGTCCCAAACCAGTTAATGCAGCTTCAAACTAATTTCACTACTTCCTTAATTCGAAACCATATTTAGTGCACAAAAATGAAAATATTCAGAAAAAAGAAAGCTAGTAACAAGTACTGCTATGAAACTTGTTAGAACTTCCATTGAGTCTAGATGTCTACAGGAATTTATAAATCATACATCCAGGTCAAAACTGGCTATTTTATTTACATTTAAACGCAGTGATTTTGGTACTCTAATATAAGTACATGTTGAGGACAACTTTTTTATGATGCCTTTTCCGAAAGTTAAATTAAATAACTGTCTTCAATATATGAAAAACAAGACTACAAATCTATTTAGGCAGTGTCCAACACCATAAGCAAAAGTGGCCAGTACCTACTTCTAAAGACAAATTGACATTGCTTCAGCAAATTACATCAAAATGTATACAAAAAACTTACCAAGTATCTCCTGAAAAATAAAACCTATTTCTCATTAAGGATTTCCAGTAGGCATAAAGTCAAGATAAAGAAGTAAAGAGCTGACTGTCTCCAGGTCTTAGACGAGAAACAGCAAAATTCTTTGTAGTATGCTCAAAATCAAAAGCAACACTTAAACAAATAAAACCACAGACATCTAAAGCATAAGTAAACAGTATTTGAAAATAGTGTATTTATAAGAAGAAACAGTCTTTCACAAACTGTTTTTAACAAAAAAATGCGATAATCACGAAAACAACCGACCAACCAACAAAAGCTGAATGATGGAATTCTCCCTAAACTTTGCATTGTTTCATTGCTGCAACATGGTCACTTCTGTATCAGGAAACACAAAGATACAGGTGCTGTCAAGATACTCTTGTTCTTTTTTATCAGTAAGGGAATTTGTTTTAAAAATGTAATTACTTAATGCCCCCCTCCAGAACTGATAAAGACCAGTTAGAGAAGGTAAACAGTGATTAGAAAGTCCCACACTTGTGGAACTTCATCAGTTAAGCCCTAACCCCATGTTTCATAAACATATTTAGAAATTCTGTGTGTCATTTACAAATGTAGTTTCTGGTATGCGGCTGAACACCCATGACTAAGTGATTTTTGAAGAAATGTGTCATCTGTCATTTCAGTCATTTGCTTTTTAAATTCTACAGCATAAAAGAATATTGAAGGAACTTAGGAATATTGCCAAGGAAATAACTTTAAATGGAAGGGTTTAGGGTTGGTGGGTTTCTTTAGTAATTTGGGAGGGGATAGGGGGCATTAAGGGCAGGAGGCATCCATACCTCCACATTTCATGCCATGTTATGTTTGTTTGTTGTATGCTGACCTATTTAAGTCTGATGGCAGCACTAACAAATATGGCTAACAAATTCAACAGAGGAGGAATACACACCTTTCATGAGGAAACAAGAACAGAGGAACAACAAAAAAATCCAGTAGCTCTCACCCACTGAAACATCAAACATCCAGTGTTGACCAACACAGCTGCATCACCTGAAATGCTCAAAGTCCAGATGCACTCTAATTCCCACTTGTTGCAGAAGCCTAATTAGTGTTGACAGACAACACCTGACTGTGAAGGCTGCAGATAATCTACTTCAAAGACAAATGTATAGAAATAAAAACAAAAACACAGGAGAGATGAGTTTGGGCAAATACTGGAGCAGCTATCCAAACAGAGCAGAGCAGGTGCAGGTAAGGCAACCAGTTAAAAGACCAAGCTCAATCAATCTATGCAAAGACTTTATAAGATCCAGCTGCCTACAGTGGTCCTTGGTTTCCATCACTCTTCTGCAACAACAGCCACTTCATTCAACATGTCCAAACATGACGTCTTCATGCTTGAGTGTCTAAATGGATCAAAACAGGCTTTGTGTGTCATTTTAATAGACAAAGCTTGTGGAAGATCACAAGGAGGAATGGAAGAGAAATGACAGAGAATAAAATTTCTTCGGGCAGCTCTAAAGCTGCTCTGTTGTGTGGCAACTTCATCAGATGTTCCATCACAACCAAGACTGTACGACAAATGAGCAGTGGCAGCACACATGTTCTCTCTCTCACTGGAAGTTCACTGTGCCTTGTAACCACAGATGCATGCACAAATCCATACATACGATCACAAAAAAACCCCCTCAACCCCAACCACCTCAAAACCTTGGGTTAAGAGTTGGTAAAAGACTGAATGAAAATGCAAATATATAAGCAGAAATTCAGCCAGAGTTGAGATTACTGGATAAAAGATGGATAAAAGACAATGAACGGACAGAGAGAAAAGAAATGAGGCTGTGTCTAGTTGTTCTGCTTGGCAAATTTTGGAATATTTCTTCCCATCAGCACTGTATCCAGGTGTCCTGAGGCAGCAGAATGCTGCTGCTGATGTGAAGTAGCTTTATGTGCAGCCATTTCCCTTGAAGTGAACAATTTCCCAGCTGATTAAAATACTGTGACAATCTCAAAGCTTGCTAAAACCAGGAGAAGTAAACATATGGATTGCTTTACTGAAAAACTAGAGTACTGACTGGGGGGGACACGCTCCTTTTGTCAACAGTACTTTAAAGCATCCAAACTACAGCTGCCACTATCATTAACAGCTGATGGGCATTAATGTAATCCAGGTGGTACATGGCATTCAGGGCAGAAAGCACGACTCTCTGCCTGTTCCAAAGACAGTGAGAAGCCACCTAACCGAATTCAAGTGCCCAGCCCTGGAAAGCAAAGCACAGACACACGAGTGAGTTGCTCTGCGCCAAGAGTCATTTACCCTCCTCTGTTGAGGGCTACAGCAACAGTGCAGGGTACAAATGGTGATGTGTGTCAACGGACAGTAAGGAAGGATTTGGAAACTCACCACAAGCTCGTTCCTTCAGGTGCAGCAGGGCATCTGCGTGCACCTGGGAGCAGGGAGGACACGGATGCTGCAGAGGCCACTGCCCCAGCCGAACCCCTCAGGTGCCGCACGCCGCTCACTGCACCTACCTGACTGTAGAAGCAACAGATCTGTGGTCCAAAAGCCTGTCTTAAGGTTTGTTTATTCCAAACAAGTTACCAATGCAGAGAACAGATGGGGAGAAGAGAGAAACAGTTTAAAGGAATAAAATAAAAATTTTAAAAAAGGTGTGGGGTAAGCTAAAAGCAATGCCAGCAATTACTTAATAAAAATGAAATATTCAAAGTATGATGAGAAGAAAAACTTAGAAAAAAGCAAGGTGCACAAAAAATGTATGGTTTTGGTTTGCCGTGCAGATGTTTAGGATTTACAATCAATATGGTTTGCTTTTTCATGCTATAAAATGCATATATAATTATGCCCAAGATGTGTGTAAATGTTTAAATATTAAAACAAAACAGATATTCTGGATGTTTGATGTTTGTTTTTAAAAAGAAAAAAAATCTATTTTACAAGGACACAAGCACTAAAGTGAAATTAACATAAAACAAACAAACCAGTGTAATAAAATAAAAAGCTCAAAACCAAGTTAACCAAGGTCATTAATGTCAGTTCAATGGCAAAGATCCATGTTAGCCAATGTTTAAATATCAATTAAATGTGAAAAGACTGCCTTGCAATTACACTTCACAGATATATTTCTGCTTCTTCTAAGGTATATATTGTCTCTAGCACGCATGCACGTTTCCTTACATTTCTGAAGTTTAAATTTCCTTATCTAAATTGTCACAACTATTCAGAAACTTCTGATTTCCTCTTTTTTACCATTCATTTTTCTAAATATTTTGGAGAATGATAGCGTTGATCTGCTAAGTCCTACCTACCTCTTCCAGTGGTAAAGCTGTAACTAGTGAAACCATATGCTGAACTTCTCTATTTGAACAGGAGACAAAGCTCTTGTCCACCTCTTCACTCTAAAAACACCCCACAGCTTAAAACATTGAAACACAAAAGGCACAACATGTATTAGCACAAATTCACAGTGTTTTGCTGACCATAAAAAAATGTCCTTGTACGGATGGAAATGAAAGTCTGGAAAAAAATATTGGTCAGGAAGGTTTTTTCATGCCCTCCCTCCAAGTAATACTGCTTGAATGGAATTTACAGAGAGCTGAAGTCTAAAAATACATAGGCTGAGAACAGCAAAGCAGCTACATGGATTACACTCAGCTCTTACAACCCTTTGTAGTTTCACAGGAAAGCCAACTGCTGGAGCACCCATCAACAGTACAGTTCTTTCTCACACATTGGAAAAAAATAATTTGAGAACAGGTAAAATGTACCAACTACGGGAAAGCAAAGTCAAGTGCTGGCCACTGTACAGTGCCTACATAAAATATTCAGAGAGGAAAATGTCAGCAGTAAAAACAGCTCCTAGAGTATACTATTATTTATTTATTTTTAATACAAATCTTTCTGGTTTTCAGGCTACAGGACATAAAAGGAGATACAGCTGATAGGTATTTTATACTAACAGCAGTAGGGGAAGCCCAGCAGCCTGTGTGCTACTGACACAGAATTATCTATTTAAATAAACATAAATTCAGATTTTTCCTAACCCTCAAAAGATGATGAAAAAGGAAGCTTTGGGGTGCTTGTTTTTTTGGTTTAGTTTGTGTTTTCCCCCTCTTACTTCAGTGTCCTAGGTAAGTTTGCCTTATGGGCCCCCATACACATAGGACTGTGTCATAGTTCTTTACAAGGATTAAGGCACAGCATGGGAGGGCTACCTTTTAATTTAAACGAAACAGTGCCTACTAAAACTTTTTTTCGAGAGGTCAATAGAGAGAAAAGGACTTCACTAGCAATCCTGGCCTTTTCACCTTTCCATTTTCATAAACAAGTTCAACAGCCACGTTATTTTAAACTGCCAGTGGAAATACAGACCTTGCTTACAACTGTGTAAACATTCCCCTTTCCCTTTCCTGTTGATCACTGGGGTGTGAAGTTTTGGGAGGAGTTCACTTTTCCATTTTGTCTAATGGCAAGAAGAGCACTTTGCATAAAAGCACATTCCTCTCCCAAGAACTGTATCATGGCCATAGCAAAGTAGTCAGTTATTCAAGTCAGTCAGTCACTCTTTTGCTTTCCTCCGTGAAAACACTGAGACAAAGGTACCAAGCCTTAACGGGAACCACCAGCTCGGAGAACTCACAAGGAGGAGAGCAGAAGAACACAGCGGTGTTTCAGCGCACAGTCATAAGGCCTGTCCAAAATGGAATTACTAACACGGGTGATAAATGAGCTCCCTACGAACAGACACACGAGAACTTCCATGTGAAATCCACCACCAGGCCCAGGCAATCAGGCTCCTAATTCTCTTGATCATCAAATTAATCGGCTCAAGATCCCAACCTGTAGGTAACATGTACTAGGAATCATCTGATGGGGCTCTGACAGCACAACTGCCCAGGATTTGTGTGAACACCCTGAAGGTAAGGACCACACAGCAGAGCAGCGTAGAAATCAAGCTGTCCCACCAACCACGCAGGATTGTGGAAGACCATCAGAAGCTGTACTTTTCCAGGATAGATCTTCCCTGGAAACATACGATAGTGAAGTTTTATTGCTTATGCAAGACACTTCAGGAATGAGCTTAGTAATTTCAAGCTTTCCTGAAAAACACCAGTTTTTCTGGATTTTCGAAACAATGTTACCAGCCTTAGAAGGTGTCAAAGGGATTAAGTATCTACAGTACAGAAGTACTAACAGCTTTCTTCCAGCGCCCACTAGGAATGCGTGAAAAGACACACAGTAGAACTCAAGAGTCCAAACAGTCCCCAGCTCTTTCCAGAAAGAAATGGCAATGGATCTTCAAAAAAAGAGACAATGGATTTTGTGCAATGCTAACTGCATGTAGACATTCAGAAATGTGGGAGTATGTAAATCAAGCACACAAAAAATCTTTCTTAGGTGTGTCCTCACTGGAAATAGGAACACACAAATGAGAAGCTCTGACAATTACCAGCCTGCTCACAAGGTGAGAAGAAGGAAGGAGTTACGAGTCACCCAAGTGTTCATAATAACCAGTACATACAAGCATCAAGTACTCTATGAATAAAAGAAAGCATCAATACTGTATATTAAGTAAGCTAATGAAACTATCAAATGCCTGGAAATTAAAACATAAAGGTTTTCAATGCAGATATTAAATCAGAATGCACAAATTCCTCCATCTCATTCTGCAATTCACGTAGAAAACCTTGCTCTTTTCCCTCCACCATCTGTCTGAAATTTAAATACGACATTCAATCTAGAGATGTTCTTAAGTTCCAATGAGGCAGGTTTCAGCAGTAAATGGTATCAAATTAAGGGAAAAATATATAAAAACTCAGTAACATTTTTTAAAGTCATTTTTTGTTGTGCCTTTTATACAAATAATTTCCTTTTCATGGATTTGGTCAGTAATATCTTCGAATGGTTGCAAGTGCAGTGCTTTTTTGAAAGCAACCTGAAAAATTAGGTTAACCTAGAAAGTGAATTCCATCTGTCCTGGTTGTCATCAGTAAAAGATACCTATTCAGTTCCTTTCAAGCATATAATCTAGTACTCAGTCTAAAACAGGATTTTAAAGACTTCTCTTATCAGCTTTTAGCTTTACTTCAATAAGAAGAAAATACACAACTTCAAGCTGGTGCTATGCTGAAATCAGAGAACTGATTCCTCCATCCCCCAACCCCCAAAAGAAGAATGGGTACAGATAATAAACGAGTTCAATGCAACAAGAGAAATGGAAAGAATGTAAATACTTTGCAGTCACAGTAATATTTACCACAAACATTTGAAAGAGCCACACAGTGTGCAACTTGGGGATGGGAAAAAGGTGTTGAGTGATTATTGCAGCCTAGGTTTGATATTACAGTGTATACAAGATTCTGCTTATTAAAATAAATAACATTACTCTGAATAGATTAATTTTTTAAAAAATCTATTTTGCATATGACAGTGTTATTTCAGAAATATGCTCATTTCATTGCAAACACAGCATATGAAACTTGGGAAAAAGATGGTCCAAATCCACAATATTTTTCAATTAGATGCATTTCTTCACAATGTTTCCAGGATGGTGCTGTTATTTACTCAAGACTATGAAAATGACAATTATTCAAGCTTGCACTGAAACAGGTGTAATTCCCTACAATACCTAAACATTTCTTGGTTTTGTATGACCCTTTAGAAATGGAAGTATCTTCAAACTCAGTTAATTCGAGGATTTGACAAGTACCACACAAGGATCGAAAAAATGGCTTTCTAGTTCAAAAACCTAGGCAATACAAATAGCATGCTATATTCTGCCCCTCAATAGGTGATGTAAATTCTTTAACATTTCAACACTACTCGCACATCTGGACAAATTCTGAAAAATTTGAGAGAGTATAGAGTGTACTCTATACCAGATTTTGGGAGGAGTCAACATTGCTATACCTGCAAGTGAACCCAGAGGTTTTACTTACCAGTATACCTGGTCATAAAAATCAAGACTGAATACCCTGGAAATTGAAATGTACACAAACAAAACAAAGCAGCATATCAATTCTGCAATAAACTGCTTCTCAAGGCAAAGATCACTTGAAAGACTTGGTCATACCTGGGAATGGAAGAAACGTGTCACAATCTATCTCACAGCTTCATAACTAGCCCACAGGAGGAGGCTTCCTGCACTGTGCCAGCAGACAACCAGCCAGGAACAGAAAAGCCAACTGAGATTAGCTGGAGGAGGACATACTGGAATCCTGAACCTCTCAGATCTGAGCAGCCCTCCTGAAAGAACTTCACTGCCTTCTTCACTTGAAGTCTCAGCCCCAACTCCAACTGCAGTCCTTCAGTGACTACACTGATTCTGCCACTCACTGAAGCATAATTTTTTTTAGACAATGACCAGTAATCACCTTGCCAGCTCACCCAAATTTACAATTGTACAGTAAGAAGGTAAAACAGAGTAACATAAGTTATTTAAAAAAACACAAACCAAACAGGTAGGATGAGTGACAGTGTTTGAGCAGTGCAAGACTGCAGGACAGCTACCACTAATGCACTTCAGCTAAGGAATTTATCAAACAACATGGCTGAGTTTACTCAAATTTCATGGTAATTACAGTATATGTTATAGAATTGTCAAATTAACAAAATGGCTGAGTTTGTCCCCAAAATGTTTTCTCTGTTTTGTAACACGTCATTTAAGGCTTGATATTTACTTCTTGTTTCTTTCAGAGCATGGAATGTGTAATTCACTTTCTGCTATTCTACTCATTTAATGTTGACTGAAACACAACTAGGTTTCTTTACTGCTGTAGGTTCCCAAGAAAAGCTCCAGTACGAGAAAATTAGTCAAATTCCCAGCTATTATAAACTGACTTTTACTCATGTGAACTAAGCAACTACTGACATACGAGTTAATATGAGCATACCAAACTTTATTTAGGGAAGAGAAATGGGCTATTATAATTGTATTTGATTCCCATTCACTTACCAGATCCACTCTGGAAAATGAAATAAACCATGCCAAAAGACATTAATTCCCTGCAATGTATCAGAAGTACTTTACAGAAGCAGCGTAAAGAGAAATAGCTATTGTTCTTATTTTATTTCCAATCCCCTCATGCTCCTTACTGTTATGAGGATCAAATTCAAATACACCAAGCAGCTATTTTGAATGTTTGCAGCCCTAGTGAAACAGAATATGAGCACACTGCAGCTACATTCTAACTTGCCTGCCTGCCATCCACCCGTCATTTGGATGGGTAATTTCTCCCCTCGGGACCATATGCGGTGCTTAAAGCTGAGTCAGTTTGCCGTATGGCATTATTCTATAAAAGCGAGACGGCTTTGCTGGAATCTGACCTAGGAGGGTAAAGGCTTCTACATACTTGGCTCAGTAGTTGCTAGACATGTTAAAGAAACAAAAAGATTTCAAATGTTAGTGTAATCCACTTGTTTTACCCGGCATTTTTCCTATCAACAAGTACAGGATTTACACCATTACGAAGCAGAGTTGAGAACATTACTCTTATTATTACCTACATCAAATCGCACACAAGAAATTAAAAAATACAGAATGTACAAAATAATTACATTGCACTGAATTATTGATCTACAGACGAATTATATATCCACTGAATATTCTATCTACTGAATTATACAGATCTGTTTTATACTTTTGTTTCATAATTTGTACTTTCCATCTCTGTTCTACTGTGCTTCTTTTCAAACATTTTACATGAATAATTTGGAGAATACTGGACATCAAAGGCTTCTAATAAATGGCTAGTGGATGCAGGACTGGCATATTAGAAATGTTTACTAATATTCTACACACACACACACACACACACGCTTTTGTTTTACTGCAGCTACCTATTTCAGCTTTTTTCTGAGTAGTGGGAAAGTAATTAGTTCAGAAGGCTGTAGACAGAATCACTCTTTCTTTAACTGTGTCTTTCTTGAGCATGATATATTAAAAGCAAGCCAAGAAAAAAAAATCCACCACATAAGCAGGAGAGTTCCTTTTCCTGCTTACTCTTGATTTGTTTTCTGTTGCAAATGCTGCTAATGCTGTTCAAGATGAACAGAAACAAAAAAATATTAGAAAAAAACCTTCTTTAGAGATGCTGGTAATTCTGCTGATGTGCATTTTTCCATTTGCATAGAAAATACAGTATTAGTTTACAATCACATCAGACATCACAGGCAACACTGGCTTGCTAAGATGATTACAGGAAGAAGCCATGTATCATTACCCAATTTTTTCTGGCCCCTTCTTTTATAAAAGTTTTACTATGTACATGAAAAAAGGAAGAGAGGAAGATTATAGTGTATTTGTTGATGTAGACCTCTGCTATATTTCCACAGTCCAGACAAATGGTGCTCAGAAGGGGTCCAGCCAAAATGGAACATGTGTGCATAGTACAACCCACTGGCCTTGACCATGGGTATTAAAATATTCATATCTCCTTTCAATGTCACTTGCATACAAACAGCTTTTCCTCCTCCTTTAAAACATTAACCTCTGCTCTCCCAGGTGATACCAACTGGTCACAGAATTAGTACTGCCTTTCCATACAAAACCACCGCCGAGCTAAGTAGGAAAGTGGCTGTCAGGCACCTGCTTCTGTCTCCTCTGAGCTCAGGTATCTATTAATTGCAGCCTACCCACTCCACCAGTACACGGGTCAAAACAAAGAGGTGGGGGTGAAAGTGTAAAGATCTGCCCAGAAACAAAAGGAGAGCAGCATTACCCCTTCAAACTTAATTCCTGCGGTAGCCACTCCCCTCCTCCCTCTCCCTGCTGTCCTCCTGCCATGAGATTCACTACCAAGGTTCTTTGCTAAAGAAGCTCCATCTTCTTCACAGAACCTTTTATTTTAAAATGCGAGGCTCCGTAATTCCTCCTTTGTGGCACACAGAAGAATATGAATCATAAGCTGAGGATTCATATGGCTTTATTATTACAGGGCATTATAAGATAAAACACCTAGAAGAGTCAAAACAAAACAAGAAACCTCCTACTTTTCGTAGTCAAACGAAAGTGTTTTGATCAGGAAGTTATCCGGATTAGGTATCTATCTTTTTAACATGGAACAGACAGCACTATATTCATACAGGCGTTTAAAGCCCAGAACGATGCACACTCATGCTCACTACCTGGGGTGAGGGGTGGAGGGGACACTAAACCAAACCAGTGAAGACCCCCTCACTCTGCAAAGAACCAACAAATAACCAACCCACCACCAAAACCCAGCCCCACAAGACAGACACTATCAGCCCCTAAATGAACAGGAACATTTTGGCAGATGGGTGTCCACTGGGAAATCACATCTGTGTAAGCCAAGAAAAATACGGTTGGAAAGTATTTACCAGGAAAATTCTGTCCAAAAGCCAGCTGAAGCTTAACTCTGGCTGTGACACAGCTACCCCATGGAGGCAGACAGTGGAAGGAAATGGCCTCTTTAATGCTTTCACCACCACTACCCATGGAAAGAGATACAAGGAGCATCGCCTCTGCATTTTGCTTTTTCTCAAGCGTAATTGTCACAGTGATGGATGCATCAGAAACATACATAAACCAATTTCAGCATCGAGAGCGTAATGCTCTCCCACAGCCATGCAGCAGGCCAGTTGCTACGCTGGAAGCAGCACTCAGGTTCGTAGGACCATTAGACAGAGCTCTCTTACTATAAAAGCCCGCAAATAAATGTAGGCTAAAATAAACAGCAAGTCAGATGTTTTATCTGGGGATGTTACCTCATTAAAGGCTATATATGCCAACTCCAATTCAATTTGAAGTAACCTTACGAGGGAAGACATCTCCCCCCAACCGGAATTAGATCCACTTGATCATTTTAATTATACTGCATTGCTCTTTTCAAAAGAGTCCTGCGAGCTTTCATAGGCTGCTGTGCTCCCCTTTGAAATTAACAAATTAGGCTTGGTAATTAGAGAGTCAAAATGGTGTGTTATATTGTTTGGGGTGACAAGGGATTTAAGAGTGTTTCATTTTATGCCGTTTTCAAGGTTTGAAGGTAAAATACTATCACTAATCATGTATGTTCCCATTTTCCACCTACGCTGATTAATATCTACACAGTGCACTGAGATAAATTTCTTTGCATCTTAATTAAGAACATTTCAAGGCAGATTCCTCAAAGTTCTGTTCTTTTGAATGAAGCTGTAAATATCTTTTAAATGCTATTTACCACCACAAAAAAAAAACAAAACAAACCCGAATCTGCAAAGAAAAAGCTACTAGGGCATAATAGTACATGCTAATTTATTCCAGAAATTATAAATTACTATTTTGTTCTCCTTAATGGACCTGTCATCAAATCTTAGGATGTCACTGAAGCCTGATACATCAATTCAAGGATACAGCTGAGTCACCCTTTCTTCTGAGAACAGGCCTGTGCATTTGCTCATCGTCAAACAAAAACTTTAATAATTTACGTCTCAGTTTGCATTGCTTAACATTACGCTTCAAGCCCTGAATTGATTATTCTTAACCTCACTGCCTCGGCAGAAGATCCGCTGTGATGCGTCCCTTCAGGGACTGATGTCCATCCAGATCCACCAGACAACGCCAACATCAGATCTGAGCTAAGTCTGCCAGAACTTGGGGAAGGTTGTCCTGAGAAGCCGTGAGAGGACATTTATAGCATCGTATCTTTCATCTCAGGCTCTCAAGCCTCTTTACAGGCAGAACAACTCAGGGCTAGTTAATTACTTTTGTATGATATACAGGGACAAACATTTGGCAGCCTTGGTCATTGATTAGGGCACAAAAAAACCCCGAACTGAAGAAACCCTGATGCCTCCCCCACCACTGTTCTTCTGCAGCAAGTAATGCACAGGTTATGTTTTGATATTACAGAATTTTCACTTGCATCAAATCTAGAGCTGACGTTTTATTCCTGTTTTCAATGTTTGTTTTTCAGCAAAGCCACTGACTTTCTGACAGTGCTCAGAATATATGCAATAGAGCAAGATTTCTCACAAAATTTACAAAACCTGAAGCATAAGGTATTTTTATTCCATTCAAAGTCTTAAAGCAGAGAGTATATAGACTTTCTTCCCCCGAAGTACTCTTCTAAGCTAGCATTGTATAACAGTAGGTGAAAATGTCAGACAGAAGGAGGGAATTTGATTCCCATATATAGGATCAAAGAACATAAAACACAGGAGACAATGAAAAGAAAGCAGGCAAGAAAAAGGGATATTAAAAGGGTATGATGAATGGCATATACATCCTTGTGATAATTCCTTTCCTGCTTTATTGCTCGGTAATGATCATACAATACTATACTTCATTGATCACTGCTTGAAATCTAAGCTTCATTTCCTTCACATACGTTAAACACCTTTGACTTGAATTCACTTCATGTAACTTTTCAGTACTTTCTTTTTAGTGTAAAGAGAAACCGAATATAAATACTGAATGAAGGAAAAAAAATCATTCTACATTATTGTTCTCTATCATCTATAGAGCTAGGAGATGTCTTTGAGGTTCAAACGTGTCAGTGGCAAAGCAGGGCACCACATCAAGGCACTCTATATATTAAGTGTGTGCCTCAGGCTAGTGATTGAAAACCCACTTTGACCACGAGCTGCAAAGCCTGAATGCCGATTTCCCCGTGGCCAAATCATTCACTGTCTGGACAGGAAGGAGGGAAGCTCCCGTATGGTCACTCCTACAAGCAGTCAGACCTCAGGGGCAGGCCGATGCCTGGGCTGGGCCCACCAGCTGCTCCACATCCTCTCTCACAGGGCTCCCCACTGGATGAAGTGCCCCACAAGTAGTCCATGACCTGCAGTATGTACGAGGCAACTGTGTGCAGACACTTATTACAGACCACTCCCTAATGCTTTTTGACGACACGTGTGTTTTCAGATGCCAAATGAACAAATAAGGATGCTGGCAGCTCCTTTTACGCAGATAAACTCCAGCTGGAAGGACATAATTTATGAGCAGTTCCTCACTGCATACACTTCCCTTTTAATCAACCGCTAATGGTCACTGCGGTGCTCCCCTTGGACAGCCCCATCTCCTGCTCGATGTGGAGCACAATGGCTCCAAACACAGGAAGGCATATAATGAATCAACACACCACTAACAGCTAATATTCTTTTGGCAGTTTAATCCTTTATTGTGATGAATTCTCTGCCACAAAAACATTGGGGGAAAACTATATTAATTAAATAAAATAATGGAATGTATTTTGCTTATATTGCAGCTTCAACATTCAGATTTACATGACCCAACAAAGTGCAAATATCTATAATCTTAGAATTAATATATATGTATGTGAAAGAACAGACGGCACTTAAACCTGAAGTCCCTAAAAATCTCTTTCACTAAGTTTCTATTCAGGACAAAAGGCATATGGGATGAGGATTGACAAAAAGCAAAATAAGGCTTTTAAGATGCAGCACGAAGACCACCTAGTTAAGCAAACAAAATCACAAATATTAAGGGGTTATGGTCCTGTGATTAAGGCATTTGACCAGGAGGCAGAATATCTTGACACAATTCCACCTCTGCCTCTCACTTCCTCCATGACCTTGGGCAAATCAATTCATCTTTCTGTGCCATAGATACTCAGCAGGGAGAGTAATAATACAACTTCCTACCTCCCAGGACTGTTGTGAGAAGAAATTTGCTGATGTTCGTGAGGTCAGCAGACTCCCTCTTAGGTCATATAGATTGACTCTGCTTCGTTTATATCATCAGAGTACTACAGCAGCAACCTAACAATGAATAATTCCAAAGAGCAAGGCAACTATTTCTGCAGATTGTTTTATGCACTAAAACCCACGAAATTCTTAAGACACCTGAATTCTCCATGTGACAGTGTACATTAAAGGTGTATAACGGACTTTGCAGCTCATGACCACCAACCACCCAATAAGAGTTGAAAGAGTCAGGAAGTTCCAAGCCCTGATCACAGATTTATGTGTGCAAGATTCCAGTGTCCTTCAATTTTGAACATTACTGTCGAATACAGAGGAGTATATGGCTGGAAAATCCCGTAAAATACTCCTTCTAGGAAGAGCACCGATTGTGTGCAGCTTTTACATTCAAAGCACTGGTTCAATACTTGTGGGTGCAGGCAAAATGCATTGTACTGCTCTCAATTCCAGACTATCTTGTGCCTTATATATGTGACTAAATGAGTTTCAGAGATTTACTGTTTTGAAGAAAAAAAAAGGCAAATATTATATTCTGTGTAAAGCATGAGAACAAAATAGCTAGACAAGAAAAATAAGTAGTCTGTCTAGTCAAAACAACACTTGATATTTTATAAATATTTCTTTTATTGCATACTTCAAAGAAAAAAAAATTAATTTTGAGCAGACTGGACAGGTGAGTATTATGGAATTCTTGAATAAAAGAACAGAAAAGTAGCGGTGAGAGTGCCTTAAGGTCAGCGTTGCACATCTCATATTTTCAAGCCAGATTGGCCTGTTAATATTATTCAAAACCTCCAAGTTTGTTTAATTTTCATCCATCTGCCAAAGTGCTCCAAGAGATCCTGAAAGCAGTCATGAGCCAACTTCGCATGCTACAGAAACTCCCCCAAGTCAAGGTCTGAAGGCAATGTAATGGGGCAGTTGCACCACCTTGTTGCTCTCCAATCTTTGCCCTGAGCCGCAGCAATTTTCCAATACCTATACAAGTTGCTATAGAAGTGCAAATGTAGCTATATAGACGCCCCTTGCTCAACTCTTCCAGTAAAAAAGAAGCTGAACTAAAGCGCAATCAACTGCTTGCGCTTTTTTATGATAACTTTCATCATCCAGTAAAAAAAAGGAGTAAGAGAGCACTTACTACAGTTGTGCTGTATCACTAAACTGAGTTTCCTAGTAGTGGCAGAGGTCTGTAACAGTCATGTTTTCATTTTAAATTAAGTTTAAAATATTTTAAATCAGTCACAAAAGCTGCACTCAGCACGAAATAAATTAGAATGTTCTAAGAATTTGGGACCAATTTTAATAAAACTTCTGGGATCTTCCTAGCCCTCAGCCACAAGATTAGCCACTCATCAGGAAACATTTCCAAGTATTTTCTTGCCTTTCCATGGCTGAAAACAAGAATAGGAGATGAGGAGAAATAAAAGGAATTTAAAGCTGCTGAAAACTAATGTCTACCACATGAGGCACAAAATAAGCATGCCATTGTATATTTGATGAAAAAATAACTGTTATGAAATATTCATTTGAAAAGTGATTAAGCTTTGCAATTGAAAAGCTAACCCTTCACAACACGAAATAATCATGCAGCTTGGGAATGAACACATCCTGTGTCCTCTGGTGCTCATTATAATATATGCAACGTCTCTACCCCACTACTTCAGTTGCTTAGATATTTTCCTTTTTTAATTTGAAATAAAAAGATCACTAGACTTGTTTCTTACAAGCATACTTCAAACCCAGAGAACCAGATTTACCATTCCCATACATTTCCAGGCAAGGAACAGTAGGTAACACTTTCTCTGAATTACCTGCGGGGGAAAGAAGGAGGCTCTCCAGGCCCCAGCACAGGGGCCCCAGGACCCAGTACAGAATCCCACCTCCCGCGCTGCAGCAGGAAGAAGCTTCTTTCTTCAAAGCTATTAACAAATTTACTCACCAGCACAACGTATGATGTCTCTCCTAAGGGTTAAAATGAACAACCTTTCATACAGAATATGCAACCTATTCCCTAAACTATGAGGGATTAATCCACTGAGCAAAAGAAATGTTTTACAATCCCATTTATTTTAACTATATTTCTTCAGGGATATTTAACTTTACATATGAAAGCTATACTTTATACATGGTATACATGCAGGCGCATTATTTATTTACAAATCCCAGGCACAGAAATCATGAGTCCGAAATTTTCCTTACAATGAGTTTCATAATTAGCCCTTCCACAGTCAAGGCACACACAGAGATCAGGGATTATTCATTAGAGGAAGGAATTAGCAGGATTTTAGGCTTCAATGGCCTGTACAGACTATTAGCTTGCATTTGGCTATTAGGCGGGTAAGCAGAGTGGTCTCTAAAGCGTCAGCAACAGGTAACAACAAATTCTCAAAATGAGACCTAACACCTGCTTTCCTAATCTTGAAGGGAAGGGAGAAACAAGACAGTTGGGTGGCGAGACAGCACCCTTCCAGCCCCACAGACTCCCAGTGTCAGGCCGGCAGCACCCCGACAACTTCCAGCCATGGAAGCCAGAGGTCCCAGGATGAGTGAATAAGCCAGGCAGCTGAGACCATGGCAACACCAGGCCCCGGCATCAAAAAACACCCTCCAGATCTGCATGACAGCATGCAGGCTCTGACTGCTTCCCTCCGATAGAGGAGGTTTTGAAAATGAAACAAAAGGATGGTACACAGGGCTGGCTTATTTGAGGACTATCAGCTGGTCTACTTCCATCCCTTCCAAGGTCTGGATCAGAGATGAGAGGAACACGGGGATTGTGAATGGCTGATGGATACACAAGCGCAGGTGTGTCCTGTCTCTGCATTTCATTTATTCTGAATGCCACCAGCACCCTCCATGTCCTGATAACACAAAGCACCAGCCTGGTAACACCAGCCTACCCTTTCCTTTTAACACGCTAATCTATTGCTTCAAAGCAGATGGGAAAAATGAGAAGAGTCTAAAGATATTCTCTTCTTTTTTTTCTTTTATTAAAGCTAATGCCCTCAAAGATGAAGGACAGAATAATGCCTTCACCAAAAATACAGTGCAAGACCCTCAAGACCACTTTGTTCAGCTACAGCCAGCAAGTGAACACAAGAAAACCAAGGATTTTTGATTTTAACTTTTCTCCCCACTCCTCTGCGTTTCCAAGGCACACAGAAATAACTGCATTAAATAGAGCTCCTAGGAACGGAAGTGCTGACAGATAAGCAGCATGAACCCAATCAGCGAAACGTCTCACAGCTTAGTACAACATTTCATCCTCACCTGGATCAGGAGAGTATTTCAACTGGAATAAAAAGCACCATCAAGAGTGCGACCCTAATTCACCACTACTGCAATTTTCTATCAGTGTAAGTTCAATGATTTCAAAGTAATTACACAGATGTAAAACAAGGATAACTGTGATAAATCGGTCCCAGTGCAAATTCAGAGGAACTCTTCCATGCACATGTACAAATAAAAATATTAAGACAAACCATTACAGGAAGACACATGCAATTACATATAATTATAAATGCACATTCTACTAGATCCTTGCATCCAATGATGAAATGGAGCTACATTTTGTTCCCAGATTGCTTAAACATCATTATTATACCATACACCTGGTTTAGGAAGAAAAAAAGAGTACAGATTTTTGCAGTTTAGCAAAGATGAAGACTAAGTAAACAAAATAATACAGTAAATAAAGACGCAGAAGTTCAACAGATCCAACTTGTCCATGTTAATTTGTTAAAGCAGTAAGTTGATTTCCTACCTCACAGGAAAGGATTTAGAGGAAGCAGGAAAATGAAAGCTTTTCTAAATACTGATCAAATAACATCTTATGTGATTTAAAAAATGTAATTACATACAAAAAAAATAGTTTGTGAAAATTCTGGATGAGAGAGAAAATTTCAAGGGGAACATGTGAGATACAGGGAAATGTAAAAACTTGGTAGTTTTGTTATTCCAGTTAGTAGGACAGTGAGATGCCTTCTTTTCTGTCCTTGCTTTTAAAAACAAACTTGAGATTTTTTTCATTAGCACTGTGTTTAGACCTATGGCATCACTCATCTGAGAACACTATTAATACAAATGAATATTGAGTTTCTCCTTCCTCTCTCCTGGAGTTTTACTTCAAAACTGTGCAGAAAGTGGCTGTAGGTAAGAACAAGGGGCTTATGGCATAATTTTGAGAGGAGTAGACACCTGCACTGCGCAAATCTCTCCACGGCTTGTCAGTGCAGTTCAATCCATGACCCAAAACTCCTCTGCTAATTTCAACCATGGACCTTACTTGAGCAACGAGTAATAATTTTCTGACTTTTTTTTTGACAGGGACAAAAGGATTCCAGGAGATAGCAAGAAGCTCACTTCCACTTGAGAACTGATCAGACTATTTGAACTCAGTTCTTTAAAAGGTAACATATTCTCATTATAGAAAAATCCCTGAACATCCCTTTTCAGATCACAACCAAATCATTAGGGCCTGCCACAAAGCCTATTAAAGTCAATGGAAGTCATTCAAAGACTTCAAAGGGCTTTGGATCCAGACCTCATGTAAAACATCGAGATGCAGCCCAGCAGCACCTTGCACTGAAGGGAAGGCAGCGCCTGCCCGAGCCAGCGGTGCGGCTCCGCAGGACCCGGCGCAGGAGGCAGAGCTCCGTGCTGAGCACCTGACACCAGGCTGTTCCCCTCTTGGAGGGCTCTCTGCCGGGCTGGCCCACGGACCGAGTGCCCACGAGCAGCTGGAGTGCATTAGGCAGGCTCCTGGGGCACATTTTTCAGTTTTGTTTCATCCAAAAGGAATCCAGCTTGCTCCTTGCCTGCTGGGTAACGTGAATCAAATGGTACCCAGAGAGTCGCTTCAAAAGCCTTCGCCTGGTATGAACCGAAATGCTCATCCAGCCCCACTCCAGCACGGGACAGCTTGAGCAGCCAGTGAAGGAGCAAGGCCAAGTTTCTGTAAAATAAGGTCCCTAAGAGGAATCGAAGAGATCTCCAGAAAAACTGTGGACTTTGGGGGCTGCAGCACAGCAAGTGCCCTCAGGAAGAGAAGAGTTTAGAGCCAGAACTACAGCTTTTGTTCAGTGCTGACTTCTCAATACTCATCATTTGTACTCAAAACAGATCCAGTGCTTTCATGTCTAATGAAAAATAATGAAACACTACTGTCCAAAAAATTCTAAATTTAGGATTAAAAGTAAGCAAGATTACTTTCTATGAGAAGCCAAGTTCAAGTTTCAGAACTTTCCACAGTCTGGTAATCGAAGATGAATGGCATCACTAAGCTATTTCAGGCCTGCGCACAATTTTCTGTATTTTTTTGAATGGTTGACTAATAAATCATATAAATTCTCAACACCTCCTACTTAACTTTGAAGTATCTTAGTGTAATTCAAATCACTGTTCATTGTTAACACTCACATTTAAGAACAAAAAACCAAAATAAAACAAAATACAAAATACTTCCCCCCTCAACAGTTCAGCAAGAATATAAACAAAATATTTCAGTGATGTCTTTCTCCAAACTGGCTCCGAACTAGATTTTCTTTTCAAAAAAGCAGATTTCTGAAATTCCAGCTGAGTTATTTTCATTGCGTAAATAGGCAAACACCTGAAAATTTTAACATACTTTTTACAAACGTAATTTTAGACTGCAAATAAGAGAATCTAAAAAAGTATTCCCTGCTGTAAGGAATTATACATATTCCACTGATCAGCCATTCCCCAAGCTGAAGCCATGCTTTGTAAAATTTACCAAAAGGAAATTTGTGATGAACTAGAGTGTTTACTGATGTTCAACACTGGTTTAAGTAAATTAACCCTAGAGTAATAACTATTAATTATTTTCATAAAATATATTATTATGTTCTGTACTCTGAGCAATCACATTCTAATTTGGGATACAGCTCCTCTTCTGAGGTATAAAAGCAAACCTAACATAAAAAAGGACGTATTAGTGTTGTCTTTTCATTTGATAAGTGAATGAAATTAAAAAACAATTTCATTATGGCAGTGCTACAGGAAACAAACACACCAAAAAACCACCAGAGCAAAACCGAAGAAGACACTTAACCTAGTTCTGAAAGGACATATCAAACCAAAAATGACAGTATTATATCACTATTATTAGCTTTAGAAACAAAGCTTTTAGGAGTAATTTCAGTTTTTAGTCCATTACCCTAAACGATGGCATATGTAAAAAGAGCACATGCAGAAATGTAGTTTGAAAAAGATTAAGAGATTATTTTAGAAGCAAATCACTTCATAAATAAAGCATAAAGGGAACACAGCATCATTCAGGAATGGACATCTGTCACCCAAACAGATACCACATCACACATTCGCGGCTTAATTCTGCAAAGTGGAAAAACAAGACTTAAAAAAACACATAGTCTTACATGCATTACATTTATTTTTAAATTTCTAGTTACCATAAATATCATCAAGAAGCATAAACATTACACAGAGAGGAAATGGTGAGAAATAAAATGAACAAAGAACAGAAGAAAAGAAAAAGTCACATGGGGTTGGAAAAATCCAGCCCTATCCTGAGTAGTTCTAGTGCCGCTTTTCTTCTAGTGGGGGAGGGAATGAAGAGGGAAGAAAAGTCACATTCAGTGTCATTTTGACAGCGACCTCTTATTCAAAAACTATTATTTTTCCATCTTGAATAAGAGAGAACCAAGTGCTCTTCATAATCACATAAATGACCTACCACTCTCTAAGTGCTCTCTCTTAGATCAACAAAGAGCTATCGGAAGCAGAAAGTATTGCACACTACTCCCCTATCGTCTCAATCCAAGTCGTCCGCACAGCTCAGCCTACCGTAAGAGAAACCTTGAAAGGCCAAAAGCTTCAGGAAACAGACTTATCAGACTACCCCTCCTCCTCGAAGCAATCCTTTTAGAGCTTTGCAGTGTTAAAATTATAAAGACACAGAGAAAAATAAAAGTTAAGAGCAGACGAGGAGAAGCATGATGGGAGTTAACTTTAATTTTTCTAGGAGAAGGGATTCAATAGCTTTAAAATGGTATTTTATAAGGGTGGGAGGAAAGATTTCAGTTGTCCTTAGAGGTAGACCATTCCCTAATGCTGCATTTTCAGTCAACTTGTGCAATCAACTAACTTAACATAAAGGTTCTTATTGCAAGGCATGCCACACCAGAATGTAAACTGACCCACTCACACTTCTCCCCTCTCTGGGGGAAACAGAAGAGCCTGTCCCCATAAGGTCAATGGCAAGGCTAAGGATCTTTATTCCAAAAGAAAAGCTATTCGGGGGGGTTGGAGGTGTTTGTGTTTATTGTGTTTTGTTTTGTTTTCAAGGACGAAGGGAGAAATCCCATCCATTTATTTGTCTTCAGTTTTTTCCCTATAATTGAACCAGGAAAGAACCCAAAGAAAAAAAAAAATAAAACTGTATCATGTAAAAGAAAAAAGGGGGAAAAAATCCCCAAACACCTCTTTCAGACTACAGTATTGCCAAACACACAAACATCTCCCAGAAATGCTATGCTGCTATTTTGAAATCCAACTGCAAATTACGTAAGTTTAATTAAAAAAGAAGGATCTGGTGCACTGAGTGGCTTAGCAAGTCAGACCTCAGGTAACTCACAGGGTGGAAGTAAGAGGGTAGCGCACAACCCAGATATCCTGCCCTTATTGGTGCAACTGTCCCAAAACACTCCACAAACTCCTGTTTCACCTGTGAGGAACGTGATGATCACGTATGGCAAGGTACTTTTTCCCCCTGACCCCCCAAAAGCTTAAGCCAGGAGTGATGAAAGCTTACCTTTACCAGTCAGGTCTGCCTGAAATCCTGACTGTGCAAGAACTTCCATTTATCCATCCAAATCACCTGAAAAGGTGCAAACCGAACTACTTCGAGTAGATGGATTTGCTGGAAATTCAAATCCTCTCAAAGAGAATGGGTGAACCACTTCTGAAAAATGGCATTTGTTGAAATGCTCTGTGTCCACAGGCTGCAGTAAACTCTGTGCAATAACTAAGAGCTGGGGAACAAGGACCATGGTAAGCACTGGGATGACTCAGAACTCCTTCAAAAACTAAATCCATATATTCACCTCTACCACTGACATAAAGCAAAAGGATTAAGTTTACATTATCAGTAGGAGGAACCAACAGGCCATAATGCTTTCTTCTGTTCCTACCAAGAGAGAGTATAGTAAGTCACAAAGGAAAAGCAAACACAAGGAAACCCTAAGAGAATCCTTGCATCTGACCTTCTCTCCATATTCTCCCTCTGTCATCTTTTTTTTTTCCCTGCTTCCTGCACAGCTAGCTGTATTGCTGACTGCAGAACACTTACTGAAGAATGCATAATTACATCTCCTTAACCCCTTGCTGTCTCAATGTATATACTGTGCTTGGATCTAGGGTTTTTAACATTCCCCTTCCCCCACCAAAAAGAATTAAGAGAATTTGCATGGGCTAGTAACCCACCAAAAATACAAAACCATCACTGATATGGTACTATTGCCAAAGATTCCGAGCCATACAAATTAGACTCTCACATTACTTCACCACTAGCTGCTCTCATGTATTCCTCCCCACTACATTTTGTTTCAGACTGCTTAAGTACACACACAAATAAAGTCAGTGAAATGCAAGAACATCATCAACAAAGGAATATTTCAGGCCCAGTAGCTTCTGTTCACATGCTTTTCTACACAAATCTTGCAGTGTGCAAGTGCAACAAACTCTTTCACTTCGGTCATATCAATCCCTACTCTGGAAGAGCTTGAGAACCTACTCTTACGTCAGTGACCGTAATAACTTTCTGTGAATTTTGCTCTTCATCCAATGTCTAAAGAAATAAGCAACTCTTCAAATTAACAAGTAATTTTGAATTTTTATGGAATTGGTATGCAATCTCAGGGTATCGTGCTTGTGCTTTGCAAAATTCAAGAACTACCATACTCTGAAACAATGTTTTCTCATACAAGCAGTAAATATTTTTCTAGGCCCTAGCTGCTGCTGGGAACCAGGACAAGATTTTCTTTCAAAAATAACTTCAGAAGTACCAGCTGTGGTGTTTCAATGGACAGGAGACCTTAACTAATAGGCATACAAGACCATAGTGGCAGTCAGATGAAAATGATGGAAAACCAGAAATGCTGACCTAAAAAAGACTTAAACAAAAAACATTCCATGGGCCATAAGCTAATGAGAATTTTGGTTTTTCTTCCCCTCCAGTTTGTCTCTATTTCCACCTAGTCAGAGGAATGGCTGAAGGCTTAGAGCTCTGAATAAAGATACTACTAACCTATATAACACTGGTTTCTAAATGAATTTTTCTTCATTTATATATGGTTTGCAAATATATTGTTTCCAGCAAGGCTTCTACCTGTGCTGAAGGATGCTGTCATAGCTCAGCAGAAGGCTGAGCAATAGCAAGGAGAACTGTATTTTCTGGTCACTACAGGTAGAGCATAGTCTGCTGTGTACAAAAGGTTTGCAGACTGAGTCCAAGGGGCTCAAAACAGACACTGATACAGAGCAACAGGCTGGCAACCGGGTAGAACAGACATTAAGAATTACTCAGCCTAATCCAAGCCCACTGAAAGCAGTGACAAAACCCACTTCAGAAACAGCTGAACTGAGTCCTCTAAGAATAAGGAGAAGCAGAAAAGTAGAGTGAAATTTACATTTATTTGGGACTACTGTAGCTGTTGTTCATTGACTGACTTGGAAACAATCACCTGTATGGAAGAGATGCTACTGGTGTTTGAGTTTGGATTTTTCTTCCATGCGGTTGTTGTTTTTTTTTTTTAAACAGGCTCTTTAGTCTTTTCTTCTAATTTCAAGTCAAAGACTGGTATCAGATACAAGAAGCTAATACACCCTTTGATTCCCATGGCAAAAAAGTAATAAAACATACAGAGCTTTCTGATCTTCTGTATGTTCTTTTGTATCATGCATTATTACAGTTAAAGCTGAACTTGTTTTAGTTAAATTATTTTATGAAAATTGTCATAGTTTGATGAAGTCAACAGAGATATGACAATTACGGCAACAAAAGGCCCACACAAAAGATTCAAAAAAGAACTGAGAAACTGAAAATACCAGGAACTCTGGAAAAACCTGCAGAAGGAATAATTTTAAGTTGTTCTGAATTCTGCAAATACAGCACTAAGAAGAACATTGAGTACCTAAATAATTAAAGTTTATCCTCTTTATTGAAACAGTCCATGTTTGAGAATTCATGTGAGTTTTAATGTTTAATTAAGGGATTTAAACCTCGTTTTAAGTGAAAACTCAGAGCAACCTTAACTATGAACCCATGAGGTCACCTCCATAATATATTCATGTTGGGAGATCCAGGACCTGGCTTTTACATAAGTCAGTTACTACAAACACACAGTTCAAATATCAGTCACAAGCACGTGAAAAATCAATTTACAAGGAGATGAAAAAATAAATGTTCTAGGAGATAGGATATGCTAATGAAAATTAGTGTAGTGTGTTTGCTTTTTGTCCACATCCAGGTTTTGGTTTCACATCTAGCAACTGCTGAGACATGTTTATTTAGTGATTAAAAAAGAAAAAAGATTAAGCAGCAACTTTAAAAAGCCCTGTGTAGATAAAGATACGCCTGTTTTATAAGCAATTAGTAATTTCTTATTCATGGAATGTAAACTGTTTTGTCTAATTTTCCCAGAATTTGCAGATTTAAGGGGAATGCAACTCAAAGGATGAAATTCATACCCATAAAGCCTGGAGATGAGAGTAAGCCTCTAGTCCAGCCTACTTAATATATGCAGTTGTACAATACTATATCCATACTTGGAGCAGATTTACCCACCACTGCCTTTTTTTTTAAAGTATTTAAACAGAATTTTAAAAAACACATAAAAGTAAAAAAATTTTAAAATGTATGTTATTGCCACATCCATTAATATTATAAGACACCAACTCCAGGCTGGCCTGAAACACAGCCCACAGCTGCTGTTGGCCAGTAGATACGGGCCTCGTGCAGATCTCAGGTAGCCAGGGAGCTGGGGTGCCTGCCCATCCTCCATCTACCCCGGGCCTCCCCGAGGCAGCAAATACATGTCCCTGGAGTTTCAGATGCACCAGAGGTGTCTATGGGAGTCATGTGGATGCTGAAGATGGACGTGGTGTGGAGAGCAGGGGCCCCACACACACAACCTCCCCACTCGGGTATCCGAGCACAGCCTGCGCTCAGCTGGACAGGTGAAATAAATCTCAGCATTTTGGTCCACTGTCCAGAAGCTGCAAGCCCATCCCACAGGCGGTACCATTTACATCACCACTGCCACATGGCATCAGTAAAAAAGGACAAAAAATGAGGAATATTTTCCTCTTCCTGGGATGTCCTTGGAAGTTTTCAGGACAGAAGGATTTGTGATAGGTACAGATGGACAAAGTGAGGCGCCAGTAAGCACCCCATAACAACAAATTCACAGTTAAAAATAAGGGAGGGAGGGAGGGGGTTGGGAGAAAATATGAATTCCAGGTTTGCTTGTTAGCCTCCAAGTTTTTAACAGAGAGACCATTTGTGTCAGCAGAGATGACTGAATCCCTGTATCCACAGCATTTGACTGCACTTGGATATATGCCTCCTACTAGAGACTAAAATGAAAGCTATATTTTAGAGCACTGGAAAAGTGAAACAAAGCCTGCAGCTTGTGTTTATAGCAATACTTCTACTTGTCTAGATGTATTTCACCAGCTCCATATTAACAAGAAAGGTGGTAGATGTAAATACTGTGTCCCCAGGACTGTTCTGGATTTTTTTGGTCCCCAGTCCTCCAACCATGAGGTGCATCTCTTTTGAAGGCTACCAACAAAAATGCCACATGTAAAGAGTATGGGGTGAAAACACTACGGGCAGAAGAGACGACAGGCACACAAATTAAAAGGCAACCCCAAAACATCTCCTCAATCCGAACCCTCCACAATCGTATCAAGGCTCATGTGTGCTGACTTCAGCATCTGCTCCAATTAAATTACAAGAACAGACCAATCTGCACTGCTTTTTAGAGTGCTTCAAAAAAGCAGAATTGTTGAAAAAAAATTAAAAAATAATAATAAAAAGAAGGCTTTTTTTTCTGGTTTTGAACACATTAAATGGGAGCAACCAAATCTGGTTGCTGGAGGCTTGGCTCCAAGTTTTTGAAGACAAGATCAAGGAGAGAAAGGGTTAAGTCCTGAAAAATAAAAGAGCAGCAGAGCAAATCTGACTACATGTTTGAAAGGGCCTATAAAATGTTACAAGCAAAACAGGAAAGCTTGTGTTAATAATGCATAAACCAAACGAGGGGGGGAAAAAAGCTACCCATTTAATGGAATAATGCTTTTATCCCCGCAGTTAAAACGAAATAAACCATGACTATTAATCTGGTACGGCCATGTAAAAGCGCAGTTTTTAAACATTCTCTAAGAGGGGACAGCTCAGCGAGCGCTCCGGCGAGCGGGGCCTTCGCGGGGCCGCGCTCGGCGCTGAGCACCAGGCTGGGCTCGGCGGAGGCCATTACCCGCCCGTCGCCATGGCGACGCTAACAGAGCGCCCGGCTTCAAAGACAAAGCTGTAATTTCAGCCGCGCAGCAGCCAGAGGGAGCGGGGAGAGCTCCCTGCCACCTCACCAGCCATTACACAAATGCCCTGCACGCTGCCGAGGCCGCCCGAACGCCGCCCGAACGCCGCCCGGCCCGGCCGAAGGAGGCACGACCCGAGCTTTCTGCACCGCCACGCTTTCGGGTTTACGGTGTCATTCCAACCACCACAACGACAAAAGTCGTTTTCAGTCTTTCATCCTACGTGAAAAGAGTGGGGATACTTGTGTGATCATCAGTTCTGGGGAGAAAACCCTCAGCGGGAAGGAGAAAGCTCACTTAAGTTTTGCCACTGTGTGGATAATGGCAATAAAGAGTAATAGTAGTGCAGAAATAACAGACATTAACTCAGCTTACACACTGTTGTCTCATCAGTGTGCTCTTACTAAACGTGACAAAAATGTCCACTTGGAAATCAATCTGTAAAGCTGGCCTTGGAGCCTAGCAATAGTTCGGTGTGCTGCCTGCGAAGCCAGGGATCCAAGCTCGGATGCACTTTTTCAAATCTGCTGTACGGAGTCTCCAGGAGGGAATGCAGTTCTTCTCCGAGGTGCCATGTTCCCCGCTGCATCACAGCCATGTGCCGAAACCAAGATAAAAGCCATGTACTCCCTTCTGCTTTACTAAAGTTGGGTTACCGTGCAAACCCCTTGGAGAGGAGAGAGACGAGATGGAGAAAAGCTAGATCCTTGAACAACCCAAAACTTTGAAGTATATTTTTTTATGTTAACACATACAGAGAGATGTGTATATTCAAAACGATATTACAGGTATAACTTGGTTATTGTGTACTCTGAAGGAAACCTAACCCTGTTCTGCAGAAACAGGGACACTTTGCTTCCCTCTCAGTATAAAAGTCCTGTGGGGTTTTGTACCCTGACCAGAAAGGCACCTTCCCCCCTGAGAGAGCCGGGAAGTGTCCAGAGACACTTCTAACACTAAACCCCAAATACGGCAGCACAGAGCACCCTGGTTAGCCGGCAGAGCCAGCACGGCAGCCGTGCGCACACGCCGGCCCAGGATGCCATGCCAGCCCCGGAGCTGACTGCGGGAGCAGCGGCACACGCCACCACACCCCGTCCCTGACCCACGCTCTCCCAGCCCGAGGCACAGCGTGGGCCAGCGCTCGCTGCTGGCTTTGTCACTCCGGAAGGCTTGGAGGTACCGGCTGCCCGCAAGCTGAGCTGGATCCTGCACGTGAGCCTGGACCAGTAACCCCAGGCTGAACTTGGAGAAGCATAAACTGCCTGATCTGCACTTGTTTAATCATGAATCGCTGAGTTCCGCGGGATACAAAATTCAGCTTTTGACAAACCTGAGCCCATGTTATTCAAAATAAGCACACAGAAATTGAGAGTCTGCGAGAAATTCAAATATACATAGAGGGGTATACAGAATGTTTAAGATTGCGGGGAAAAGTAATAATTTTAAAAAGAAAGAATAAAGGAGGAGGTTGGTGGGGTTTTTTGTTTGTATCTTCTTTTAAATAAACATTTTTAAAAAAAAAAACCCTTTGCATCATAGCTGATCACGTATTTTGTTCCCAAGATTCATCTTTAATGGATGTGGGTGGGGGAGAAAAAATGTGTCAGACTAAGTCCTTTAATTACTTTTAAACTCTGGAGTTTCACTGCATGCTGTAAGTGAAGATAGCCCTTAGTCGGCGTGGCTAGCTGACTACTGCCCTCTGACCACATCTCCATGGAAATGGAGGTCAAGTGATCAAAATTCACACAGGAGGGAAAGTTTGTTTTTCTAGCAAAAATAAGGTAAAGAATTTACAGGATTGACTTCAGTCTGACCTATGTTACTGTGAATGTAGGCATTAAAAAGCAAGCACCAGAAATCACTGGTTCTAACCAGCAAAAATTAAAGTGCTGAAGTGTTTGTAAGTATATGCAAGTACGTGCATGGGTGCATTTTTCAGCATTTCATAGGATTTGATATGTAACCTCTGGTTCTTTGCAGAGGAGAAAGACAGCTCTGTAGGTAGCCCAGATGGCCCCTCTCACACTGAGCTGTGGTCTCAGCGCTGGAATGACCCTCTGGCCAGAAGCAGCCCAAGGCTTCCAG
Source organism: Melanocharis versteri (assembly GCA_013397845.1). Lineage (NCBI taxonomy): Eukaryota > Metazoa > Chordata > Aves > Passeriformes > Melanocharitidae > Melanocharis > Melanocharis versteri. The sequence continues at coordinate 223,027 of VZTG01001422.1, forward strand.
GGCCAAAAAAATCCCTGTATTTTGTCATACCTCAGAATAGGAACAAAAATGCTGTTACTGTGATTTCCAGTGGGGCAAAATGTCTAAAAAGCCATGCAAGAAGAATCAGCAGTCATTTAAAAATATTGATGTTTATATGTAGTCTTCCTAAGCCTTCTTTAAAGGTACAAGCAAAACAAAGGAAAGTAATGAAGACTGAGAGAAAATGGATTACGAGAGAATCCAAATGAAGCTATGAGATGTTACTTATTAAAAAAAAAGGCAGCCCCCCCCAAACAACAGCAATAAACCCCACAGATTTTAAGATTTTACAGCCTTGTTTCAATAAATTCTGAAGAGCTATGCTGAAAATTGCACTGAATTTTTACTTTTTTTCCCACTTTCACGTAGGCATGATAATAATGATACAACAAACAAGATGGAAAAAAATAGGTTTCTGTGAAGCTTTCATTAAGCCATATTATTAAAATTTTGACATGAACTGTAAGTTTAAATTAAGGAAAGGGACAATCTGGAGTTTTTCTTCCATCTCCACTCTCCAGTGGAGTATCATATGAAAAACTGCTAAGGCGCTCAGTTTCAAGTCTAAACCTAAAAGATAACAGTTTGCATTAAGTTTTATCCCACGCCATAATGAATTAGTTCACTAGGGTCAATGTCTGTACTTAATCCATACGCCATTTTATCTATTTAATCTTATTTTGATTGTAACAATTAAGTTTAAAAATCTCAGATCACTTCCAGTTCCCTTATTTCCATACTTTTCAAACGCAAGAACTGGCTATTGTATAACTTGTAGTTTAAGAAACAAAGAAGTAGTATTTTAGATCTCTTTCGTTACCTTTTGTGCAAAATGCATTGGGAAATTTCATCAGCGATGATACTGTAAATGTACATGTGAATTGACATATTATTCTATGGCATGAAACAAGCTTTGTCCTCTACACTAAGTCCACTACTGTATATTCAGCAAACCTTCCTAAAGCTTACTGATGCATAATGTGTTACTACATGCAAACATAAATACAAAAAGTTCATGTATGCTTATCTTTATATTACTTCCCAAAATGATAACTTCAGTCGGAAGGTGGAAGATAAACTATTAAGTGAATCTCCACCTTGAAGGGAAAAAACCAGAACCAAAACAACAAACCCAACACCACACATTGATACAAATTCATGCAATTTAACTATAATGTAAAACAAATGATCCAGGATGGCATATTTCCCTATCCTAATGCAATTATTCAAATGTGCCTCAAAATTCAGGTCCTAATTCTTATTTAACATGGTAAATCTCACAATAAGGTTAAGATGATTAAAAGGGTCATCTGCAATTGTATGCATGGAAGGAAAGAGATCAAAAGCCTAAAGACTGGGAACTGAAAGTAGCCTTTTCCTGGCATTATCAGCTTTTCTGTCTTAATTTCAACACTCTATGATGCTTCATCTCCAAAATTACACTGCCAATTCAAACAGGACCATCTTTACAAAGTCCTGTGTTTGGAATTGAGTGGGAAATGACACAGAGTAATCTGCATGGTTTTAAAGAAAACTGATGCAGCAGGTTAAAATGTAAATGCCTTCCAAAGACAAATGCAGACGCCTCCTCTGCTTGTGTGTATGTGTCTGTGTATATGCATTTTTGGAGGTAAATTGATAATGGAGACTTATCTACATGAAACACACTTCAAAAGCACTTCTCACATACAGCACAATGTAGCACAGATTCTGTAAAAAGTCACCACATATCACTGTCTTCAAGAGAAGATTCATAGCGAATCTGAGATGTATGGCTCCAGCAAAAAGGAAGGTTTTGGAGGCTTAAGTAGTACAAAACATTAGTTTAAAAAAAAAACCACATTTAAGGAATCTTTAAAAACCTGTTTCAAACCTCAAAAAAACCCCAACAACCAACAACAAAAGAACACTACTAAAACATGTGAATGGCCTCACAGTACAGGACTGAATTTATCATTATTTGAACACAGTACTATGAAACAAACAGTATGTTACAAACACTTCCCATTTGCACTGTGATGGCACCTAGAATCCCCAGCAATTATGGACACACCATAAACAATCAGACAAAGCACTGTGAAACCTGGCCTAATCTTAACACTATTGACCGTGACTGCACAAACATCTGCTCACACAGAAACAGCAGCTGACCAGGACCACTCAGGAGTCAGCCTCACATCAAAGACTGGTAACTTTTTTTTTTTAAACATGAAAGCTGCAACAATAGCACCAGAAACCAACATGTTCCCAGCAAACAGGAATGGAAGGAGGAAGAAAAAGAAAAGGCATCTACTGCTAGGCTTCAGATGTTGCTGGTCAGAGTGAGTTACTGTGTTTAGCCAAGGTTATGAAGCTGAGGTCATACCTCACAACGGTTGGACAAGCAAAGGAGTTATTTGAAAAAAAAATCGGATCTTACAGGAAGACTTGTGGTAAAAATAAAGAAAAAACATTTACAGTGTCTCAGGTACTTCCTGAAATGGTACTGAAGTGAGTAATACTCCTTTGTCTTACTTTCTGCGTTGTAATCCCAATGTTCACACAGGCATGAACAAAGACATGCACCAGTGAATACATTAAGCTTTGGAATTTATAGTATGCTATCAACTCAAAATTTACAAACAACCAAGCAGATAAGATACTTGTGCTTTTATACACTATACATGTATGTACACACATTATGTAAAATGTTCAAACAGTAAAAATTGATCCCCAGATAAAGAAAATCCCTACCACTTTAGAGATTGATTCCCAAATGCAGAACCTACAGGCACTGACTTGGAAATTTAGGCAGATTAAAAGGACAGCCAGTGCAGTTACTGCCCCTGCAGCAGGTACATCTGAGCCATGCATGCAGAGGCACCCGTGCTGCTACAGTTTATGGCCTTGCATATTAAAGTAACCTTGGGAGCTTTCAGCTTGCCTCTCATTTCAAGCTGCAAGATTTGGTGGTTCAGGGGCTACCACAAGTGCAGTTCAGTCAGCCTAGCTAGGAGGGCAGTAGCCTCTGTGGAAGGGATTGACATGAGGCAGGGGGTGGTAAGGAAATAAAAAATAAAATGCTTCAACCAGCCAAACTAAATCTAGTTTCTTTAATTTCTGAATCAACACCAATACTGTCCTAGTATATGGAGGTATATGATGCAACTCCTCATGGCTTCAAAAAACAATGCAGGAAAAAAGCTACTAATACTTCACTATTCCACTTAGAACAACACTGGCCTATTTAACTACAAGTTTTTGCAACCTTAACCACTACTGGGATCTATAATCCCTTAGCAGGTTTCCCACATAAATTTCACAGAGAGGTCAGACTAAGTATTTCTTTTTGCATTTGTAAATTTTCTTAGATCATAAATTAGCCATTTTGTTATTACAGGGATGTTGTAAACATTGTAAATGTAAAGTATTTTGAAGCTGGAAAAGGTGATGAATAGTCAAGTATCTTTTTTACAATACTTAGTGAAATTACTTTTTATACTTCAATAACAACCTAAAACTGTTCTTTTAAATAAATATGATCAATCTATCAGGCAAAACCAAGTAATTCTGTAAAGCACAAAACACAAATTAATAACAACAGGTCCTTCTCTTCACACTACAGATATTAAGAATACCTAATTCAAGCATCTGTAATTTTGGTTTCAATGTTTCAGCTTAATCCTACATGGACAACACACGCCCAGGGCTGAACTGCACTACTTTAATTGTACTTTTTCCCCAAAATGGGACTTAGAGTTAATGTACAAGTTGACTCTAGGTCAATGAATCACTTGACCACTTGACCAACCTACATGAAGTCTTGGTTTAACTGAAGTCAAATGTAAAATGTGGGCTAAGACGTGGGCACACAAAGTTCCCTCCCCTGATAACATCACCAATGTCAGTGGTGCTGCAGTGGCTCACACTGGTTTTGACCTATTATTCTGACTGACACAAATGGGAGGCCGCATATAGAATCTGGATGCAGCAGCTACAGAGCATGTTTTGCACCTCAGAAACACACAGAAATACATATACTTGATATCTCTATACATATGTGTTGAAAAAAACTGGTTCTAGCTACAGGTTTATTACAAAGAATGTTAAGGAAAAAAACAACCTAGCAACTGCACTTGATCCAGAATTAAAATAACTTGGAAAAAATAGCAACTTCTTCCAACTCTGCACGTAATGGCTAAGAAAAACCTTTGAGATAGCTTAGTCACTTCTTTGCAAGTTGAAGCTTTTTTCCTTTTATTCCAGGCTTAAACAAAGTTCAGTGGGGCATCAAACTGCCTCAGTTTTAAATTACAGTCTGCACTTTAAAATAGAATGCATGCACCACATGTTCCTGAAGCTAGAGGGTGGGAGTGTTATTCACTGAAAATTGAAGGCTTGTTGAGTCAATAATCTTCTTTCACAGAGTAACAATTTTCAGCTAAAATTTCTTGACCCAAACAAAGGAAAACAAGATCATTCAGTTATTTTACAATGTTGCAAAAAAGAGAAAGGAAAAGTGGGAAAGAGGCACACCAGTTTTATCCTACTTGATGTAAAAACAGTGGAGAATTTAATTCACAAGTATTACATACTCGCATTTCTTTCTTGTTCACGGTTTACCATACTTCCAAACAGATATTTTCAGGCAGAGACATGAACAACTTCAGGACAGATTTGCTGTCATGTACTACACACATCTATCAGCTGGCAACAGCATTTGCCTCCCAAGAATTAAAAATAATCCGTTTATATGATTTTTTCCTCCTCTTTCTCAAATCACAACCAATACTCTGTATTTTTAAAATAGCACTTAAATTTAGATCAAACTTTGTATTTGCTTACCTGCAAAGAATTCAACAAAGATTACAAAAAAAGATGGTCACTGCACTGTATTCTCCTTTAGTACTGGTTTGTCCTTACAAGAAGGGCTACAGTGGTAATTAATATTTACATTATGGTAGAGCCCACAACCCTGATCATGATTAGGGCTTACTGGACTAAGCTGTGTATAAATGTCACCAGAGTCCCTTGTCCCAGTAGTTTAATCTCTGAGAAAAGCAGAGTTACCTCCGGCTCTTAATCACAGTTGCTCAAGTAATGCTGGGAAGTGCTTTCCTGGTCTATTAAGACTTCACCCATTAAAGGCATTTGTTCAGGATGTGCTATTGCTTGAGATGACTTTCCAAGCTACTTCATATTCTAGAAGTGGGGCAGAGAATGTGGATTCCCAAACCATCCCATGTATTTTTCTCATAGCCTACGCCTACTGAGATCCATCTGAAATGATGTTGTTCCATGAGCCAAGTGTATCTAGTTTTGGATTTAGTTCACTACTAATTCCCAATAGAGGTCCTCTGAAATCTAATTTAGTACCTGCCTTCTACAACAAAAAAGGTGTTTCAACCAGAGGAAAAACTGTCCAGCACTCTAAACATCTTTCAGAGGCTCATTAAAATGAGGTAAAACAGAACTGTGAAGCAGTTAATAAAATCAGGAAGGGATTGCTGATGTGCTGTTTTCCACGGTACCAAGCATAGTGAAACAAGACAACTGACACCTTAAAAAAGTTTATCTGTCCAAGCAACAGTATGTATTATTTTGAGCTCTTAAGCTCATACAACTATAGACGTGTAGAATCACAACCTTGTCAGGTCACAGCACTGCACAAGATACAAGTGGCTTTCTACCTCCACTGCTGGCTACTATTTTGTTTTGCGTAGGAATTGCTCTGCCTCAGTGAAAAGACCCAGTGAATAACTGATGTCACAGAATTAATCCATAAACTCTGAATTCTGAACAATCTAGCAGAGCAGTGATTCCCTCAATTCCAGATACAATCTTCCCGTTTCAACTGCATGACCTCCAGAAAGCACAAGAGAAACGTAAGTTGTAAAGCCACAGTTTCCCTACAGTTTACACGGATGCAGGTGAGGACCACCACAACCCCACCTTGTGCACAGCCTCCATCCATGCATGCTCATGCCTCCGCACTTGCACTCATGGGCTTGCATTAAACAGCTTAGGGATGGGAACTGGCAGAAAACTCACCTTACAGAAGGAAGTGAACTGCCTTCTGTCTGTCTGTGGCTCTGTGATTACTGCAGGGCCAACTGTGAGCACTGGAATCTGCTGTGCCACCATGTCTCAGCTGACAGGATGACAGCATCTTAAACCTTTCCAGCAAGATCATACAGTCATTTAGGATGTGGCTAAAATCAAAGCTGCCATGGTCTCCACTGTCTGTCCCCTTTCTCATCACAGCTTCTGATTCCCATCTCCTCTACCGAGGTGCCACTGATGCCCACACAGTTTCTCAGTGATTCAATCAAAAACCAACCCAGAAACAGAGAGATTATTTTTCATCTGGTTCAGTTCCCCAAGCCAAATCCACTGGCCAGTCCCAGGAGCAACAGTGGAGGAGATGGGATGGCACAGACGACATGTGGCGGGGCACACAGCAGGACTGCAGCTGCCTTGGCTTACAACAGCTCAAGATGCCACAGAGCTTTTTTACCTGTAGGTTGCAACAAAAAAGCCTTAGCAGAAACCTGTCTTTCAAAAGCTTGGCAACCTTGGGCCATTCGACTTCAGCTCAAACAAGCACACCTGACACTGGGCAAAAAAGGGCCTTATTAAAACAAAGTAACAGCAAAAACAGCAGCATCTATCTGAAATGACTTTAATACTCATGCCAATTAAAAAAAAATTAATTCATGTTTTCTGCTCCTCATTCTATCAACACAATCCAATGTGAACATTTACAAATGCACTTATTAAGACAAAATAAAGGATCAGTCTTCATACACACACACAGCCTGCAACAACAAATCTGCAGATACATCCTTTGGAAGCCTTTTCCTGTAAGTCTGCTCCAGCTTTCTCACAATAGCAAAAGTGTGTATTTTGCTATTATCCCTTAAGTCTTGATAAATATGCTCTGTAGTAGCTGTTCTCCAGACAGTTTCATTCAGGCCTCTCCTCCTTTATTCCTCCACTCTAATAGGGAACAGTTTCTGTTTATGACTTCCTTTCCTTCACAGAGTACCTAACTCCCATGTTTTCTCAAAGGCTTGAGATTTCCTTCTAATTGTGACCCCAACAAAAGTGCTTGGAGCACAATTCTGTGCAACTTTTCATTTGGGCTCTCAGTGACTCCACATGGTCAGAGACCCACAGGTCAAACCCTCCAGATATCAGAGCAGTTAGGAGAAGGAAAGCAAGCATTGTATAGAATCTGACAGGCCATTAGAAGAAGCTAATAAAGCCATATTTTGTTTGTAGCCATTTGTTACCAACCCACATTACAAATTTGTCTGCTTTGAACTTTATGGGAACATTCATGCCAGGACTTTTATATACAATGTGTGAAGGAAACGGAACAACTATTGAGCTGTTTAGCTGTGCTTACTGTGACACAAACCTGCTGAAAAAACTCCCCCAAAGGGTGACACAAGCCAGCATTCAGTGCTGCAGAAAGTGGCCTGCTCCTCTTCGAATCCATCAAAGGGAAATTCTTTTTTCAAAGCCACATCAGAGAAAACCATTCACCATTTAGTATTACATCTCTTTTGTTGTTTTTTGACACTTGTATAAGCTTGCTATATAGCTGCTGTGATTTTACACAATGCCCTTAAGAAATAAAAAGATAACGGGCAAATTGTATAAATACCAGAATACCATGAAACAAGATATAACTAAATTTTATTAAAAGCCTAACACAACTGCTATAATTTCAAGCTTCACTGTACAGAGACAACTTACTGACTACTACCCTGAAGAACCACATTACCCTAAAAACAAGCTTAAGAAGCCATATTTAGTATACCAAAATGAAGCTAACCAGGAATACTGAACAAGGAATAGTGATCAAGGGTTTTCATAAGCAGTCTAAAACAGAATACAGAACTCTCCTGCTTCAGGGATAAACCATCATGTTCAAACCATTTCCCCAAACAGACTTATATTAAAGCTTTTAATGTATGGATCATCAAAAAAACCTTGCTGCTACATACAAAGAATTGCAGTTGGTTTTAAATTTGAAAAACAAAACAAACAAAAACCCACCAACACCAAAATACAGAATTACAGTATCCTCCATTCCCCTCCACAGAAAAACAGCAGTGTTTTGGAGTATATGAAGTGCTCTCAGGTTATGCATCAAAGCTTTTCAGTAATTAGGTGTCTCAGTAACAGCATTCGGGACCAACTTAGAGTTTAAGCTCTGTGGCCAAAATGGTTAACATTCACTGTTAATACAACCAGCTTACTCATACCTAGAATAATTATGAGCTACTAAATATACCAAACACACAGGGACACAGATAATACCCAATACTCTGCTTAAATATCACGATGCTGGAGATAGGACAGAGCAAGGATTAAAAGTAGGACAATTGTTTAAGAAAAAACACAGGCAAATTAGCAGAATATTAGCTGACAAATAACCTTACTTCTCTCTACCCTAATAAACACTGTTCGTGAAAAACTGGGAGATAAAACATCCTTTTGAGTATCTCTGCTTTTTAAACTAGGTAGTTGTTACCAAAACAGTTCGATGTCCACATGAGCTACTGTTTTTAAGGCAACTGCCAGCATCCATTTTTGAGAACTGTTCAGATGAGTTAGTCTGTTTAAAAAAGGGTTCCTGAGAAACTGTCAAATTTATACTAGGTTCAAAGCAAATGGGTATCTTTTCTCATACCAGTTTCCATAGCTTCTCCTGAGACTTGCATGTCTCAAATGTCATGTGAAGAATTTGTAGCACATATACTCTCCTAGGTGCGAAAGATGTAATATTAAAATGCTATGAAGATGTTTATTGCCCTATTTTTAGGGATTTACAATTGTGCCATGTGCCAGAGGTAATATACAACATACTACCAGATTTCACAAATGCATGTGATATCTTGATACAGTAAACTTCTCAGAGATCCCTTTGCCAACTGCAAATGAATACATACCCGGTGAACTGCGGGAAATATCCTACATGTTTCTGATACATTATTCCAAGCCAGAGGTCACACAGTTTATAAAGTTTTCAACATTTAAGCTGAACATATTCTAGTTGGTTTAAATTCATGCTGGTTTATAGCAACAAACAAGAAATCCCCAAACCACAACGAGCACACAGAGACAAGGATAAACACTTGGTCTATTATAAGACCTTCAAAAATGCAAGCAGCTGCAATGTCTTCACAATGTATATTCATTTGTGCTGTTTCCCCCACAGCACAATGCGTAGAGCTCAGAAAAGCTGACAAATATTAGTCCAAAATAATCTCCTCACCAAAAATCAACCTAGCTCAAGTACTGCTGTCATTCCTGCTTCTACACTTGTGTAGTAATAGATAGTAGCAGAACTAACATGTCAAACTCATTACTGATGATCAGGGTTTGGAACAGACAACTCCTAGTAACAGTATTCTAAACCACAATCTACTGAAAACATTTGAAAAAGGACACAGAAAAAAGCCTCCTCCTCACCAGATTGGTTTGTGCAAGTATGGAATTCCTAAAGTTAAAAAATCAGTCCATGTCCTCTATGCAAATACACATGTGCAGAAGCACAGAACATGCATGTGCATAAACAGTGCCGTTCTGAACCAGAAGAAGCCTAAGCCAAGTCCACTCATATACAAGCTATCTGTTCCCACATTTTTAAAAACAATTTTTCATCAACCTTGTTTAGTATTTCTTCTTTCACTACTTCTCATCTGCTCATCCCAGATGCAATGAAGTGGTATGTAAAGCGCTTTCGTTTTAAAATACTGAAACAAACATTGTTTTCTTACTGGTAAGCTCGATGGTCTTTCTTGCTGGATTAGATTCAAGTCTTCATGGTTAGGCTTTCCTGGGGCCATAGGGGGTTGAGATCTGGTTCCATAGCCTTCCTGAGACATGTCCTGCAACAACAGTTGTAAAAGAATTATTAACCTGACTTGGTAATTATAATTAAATCTGCATCACAGAAGGGTGAAAATACAACAGCTGAGTGCTGATGGTTTTTTTGATCAGAAGTTTTTACTAGTTAAACCTTTCTGATACAAGTATCAAGCCCACACAGGTACCACTATGACATGTGCTGTTTGTAAAGAAAACCAGGGAGCTGAGATGCATGCCAACAACCAGCAGGGAATCATACCACTGTAACATGGGAAAACACACAAAACCAAACCTCTTCAATAAACAACCCCATTTTACTGTAAAAGACTAAGTAGCAAGCACAAACATTCATCCTACTCTGAGATATATTCTTAAGCGTTTTGATAAAGTACTGAGCCAGGTGGAAGACTGGACTTGAAAATAGGATTGCAGTCACGCTGTGTAATCAGACTCCTGTAACAACCCTGGATTTACCATCAGTACTACTGGCGCAAATTTCAAACCCTGGCCATCAGGTCATAGCACACAGCACAGTCGCTGCATCTGCTGGAGGCACATTCTATCTGAAGGGTTAGGGGGCACATGTATTTCATCAGGAGTAGCTCTAAAGCTTGTACCAGCAACCTGGGGATTTTCCTCCCTACACAAGCCCAAGCAGTGGTAGTTAATGGCCCAACACAACACCCACCATGCGCGGGTGGGGAGAGCAATAAAACAACTTCCTGTCCTGCAACCCATCCCCCAAGCCCCAGCACAAGCTCACTTCACACGCAGAGATACTTGCCCATTGCAAAGCCTTAGGTTCAGGCTTCATTTTAGCTTCTATAGCAGCTTCTACACCAGCTTCTTTAGGGAAAACAACAGAAAGCTCAGTACTGACTTCAGCATGTATAACTGGCAGGGAAAGTTGAAGAACCAGTTCCTGCTAGAAAAGCTATCTCACCTTTTTCTTTGTTTTTAAATGGTTTAACTCTCCTCTCCCCTTCCCCAGTTTACTACCAGTTCAGTTTGCTTCAGCCACCTTCAGGCCTTTGATTTTGCGGCATACCTGAAGCAGGTGGGAGCTGCAAGGCACAGAAGGACAGGGCAAGCTGCCCTCTGCCCCACCCCACCATCACCTTGCTGCTGCCTGTGCAGGGCTGCTCAGGCAGCGCAGTGCCCGCAGCCACAGCTGCGGCTCACGCACAGACTCCAGAAGGCAGCTGGCTGGCAGAGCAGGAAAGCTTTCTGCCTCCGGTTTTAGCCCAGCTTCTGACAGAGAGAAATTTGTTAACAACTGTACCGTTTCCATTCAGCCCTTTCCACTCATTTGGACTCTCACAAATTATTTTAAGGGATGCAGAAAATTCAATGGGGCTAATTAAACAAACCCCAGCAAACCTGATACGATATAAACCCAGCAATAAATGATCCTATCCCTAAGCCTGTGCCAAGTAAAATCAAGAAACACTTAAAAGGCCAGCACTTCAATGTGGTTACCAGCAGAGGGTAACAATTAGGCTTAAGGGTGACAAAGGCTGATGGCTGAATGATTATTATCCCCTGTGACCCCCCGCACTCCCTCCCGCCCAGATTTCCACTTGTCACACAGCTCTCCTGCTGCGCACACCAGCAGGTTCCTGTGGATTAACAGTGAGGTTTAAAATCAACAAATGGCACAAGGCCTCCATTCAGCAGCCTTCACCCCAGTACAAAGGAGTAGAAAGGTGCAGGACAGCTTCACAATAGGCAAACAAATGAGCAAACCTCTGCTTTCCTTTTTATTTAAAAACGCGCACGCACACACACACACCCACACACACCACGCTCACGCACACTGGGGCTGTCACTACACAGGCATTCGCAATAAACCCGGCAACCCCAGATTTCAACTTCCAATTCAGCATTCAATGCTGTTCTTCCTAATTCTTAAAAAAATTACACCAAATAAAAACCACTTGTCAAAACGACAACAACAAAAACCACACAGTTATACCAAGAGTGGTGAAAAAGGATAAATGGAATATTCAGTTTAGGAGACGTCATTGTAGAAACACAATTGTTCCTTTTTCAAACAGACACTACAGGATTTTGCTGGGAAGCAAAACATGTTTTATATTTTGAAAAATCAAGAGCCATTACTTCCTTACAAAGTACCAAGCATGGGTTTTCCCACATGTTTGCAAGATTTTAACGTTGCTTCCTTCTGAAATTTCCAGGGAGACCAGAGCAGGAGAGAGAAGAGACAGCATGCTTTCTCATGAGAAATACTGCAGGTTGAATGGAATTTACTTTTACCTGGGTATTTGAAGACTATGTATGAAATGTCTTTCCACACGCTGAAGAGCACATTAAAAACCCCAAACACAACACCCTTTGTCTTTTTAAATACACCATTTTCATAGAGCTTTTCTTTCTGTCTGTAGAAAAATCAAATGCATTTGTTTAGTTCTAGATGAGGTTTTGAAACACACAGACATTTGTGTTTGTTAATGATGCAGGCACCTGTGCACTCCAAATGGGACTGAGATTACAAACTCCTTCTTACATTCTCTGTAAAGCTATGTAGATACTTGGATCACTAGAAACTTGGAAAGCAGCTCTTGAGAAATAAAGAGTCAGTTTGCTCTCAGTAAGCTGCAGGCATGGGAATCTCCCAGATGAAATATGCATGGGACTGTGTGTATAATTTTATCTGTTTATACATATGTATTGTCCAATAAAAACAGTCCATTTATATCCTAAACATAATGATTAAATAATAGCATATTTCACTAAGAGGTTGGCTTCATAACCAAAGTAGTGCTTAGTATCATTTTCACTGAAAAACAGAAGAGAGAAAATCCCTACAGCCTTTCTTCAGTTCTGCATTTGGAAATTTTGTTAACGTAACAGCATATTACAGAAGAGCTACAACAGATTTTGAGAGATAAATAAGAAATAAGGACAGAAGTATTAGGGTAAATTGTCTGTCACGGAGGAAATGCATGGAATTGGCAATTCTCGCAGCTTTGAAAGGTCATTTTTCTTTCCAGCATCTAGGAATGGATTTATCGAGAACTAAACAGAGGGAACATAAGGGGAAGAGGAACATGTTACCACGTGTTGTGCTACAGTCATGGCTGAGGAATTCCCCATTGATACTGGGGCTCAGTCTTCTCCTGGGATTCCTGACTTGTTTTTTTGACTCCCAGTATTTCATCCATCACTGACACCAGCTTTCAAAGCAAAGCTTATGATTTTTTATGAATCGCAGAAAATCCTTCCTCCCAGAGATGAGCATGTGTGTAAGACAGAAATCCAGGCTTTTATAAACAGAAGGCTACAAGTTTCCACTCAGAACTTCCCAACTTGGCACAAACCCAATCATATCATAGCTGTTACAGCACAAACTGTCAACAAAGTTGTAAAATAACTAAAGTCAGGGTTTCCCCCATCAGATTTTAGAAAAGCACAAGGACAAATAATGAGCAAGTCATAAACATATACTCAAAATAGCTGAGGTTTAGACTTTTTTAGACTTTTAAAAACACATTTATGATTAAAATAGGTAGACAAAAAAAAAAGGGACTAGACAGAGCCTAAAGCCTATGTATTGGGTAAGCTGTTCAGAAATTGATCCATAAACAATTATTATATTTGGGAAGTAATAATAATAACAACAACCAATTGCTTATCATCCACGGAGCCTGGACTAGTTATTCACTTCCTATTTTTGTACACTTTCAGCTTTTTCTGCAAATTGAGGTATATGGAGCTCAAGATTTGTGTAGTCTAAGGAGTAAGGGAGGAAATGGGATATTCTCATCCCTCTTGTTCTCTGTTACCATATTCATCTTACAGACTTTCAAAGTCTCTAATTCTGGTGTGGTATTTCACTACCATGGAGGTTTAAAGTGACGGAGTGACCCTATGTACTGGCCTGCAATAAAGTCAAAGACTCCTTGTTTCTGCTTTCCACAATTCTTGCAGCTGGACACACATCCCTTAGTTTGTGTTAGTGGTCTTTATTAGACCACTTTGTAAGATGGTGCAACTTGAAACTTGCCAGGTAAGTAACCCCTTCCCCCTCAGCTTTATCATGGCTTACTGAGTAGAGTTGGCCTTGGGAAGGGTTGGGTAAGCAAGAGAGGAAGGAAACTTCCCTTCTCAGGCAGCAGCCAGCCATGAGCCTGGCTCCACGCTGGCAGGAGGCAATTACACTGCAACCACTTTGGAGCAGGCCACCGCCAGACAGCTTTTTCCCCTTTTCATGTGCAATGGTAATTAATGTCATGCTTTCATTCTCTGGCAGGACTTAGCCTAAGACCAGCAAGTCTGTCCACATGGATGTGTCCTCTGCAAATCTGAATGAATATAGCGCCAAAAATGATCGAAACCATGTAGATGAGATGCACATTTGTTTTAAGTTTTGCTGATGAAGATAAGATCTAATTATTAAATAGTTTAAATTATTTTTAATGGAAAATGAAAGCATAGTGAAAATATTAATGTTTGAGGGAAAGCCACATTTAAAGGAGGGCTGGGTGAGAAATACCATTCAGGCTTCATCCACTTCTACTGCAGTGAGTTTCAGAGAGATAACATGACCACCCAGGAAGATAAGTACCATGATGGTTAAATAGAAAGAAAATAATTTATTGAAAATAATATACTAGAACTCAATCTGAAAAAAAACCTCATTAAAAACTATTTTAGCCGATGTTCTTGATTCAGTGGGTTAATCTTAAGAAGACTTCAAGTGTGAGAGCAGCAAATTCTATAGCAATGTGACAACAGCAAAACTCAAAGCAAATGTTAATTTTTTTTTTTTTTTTTTGCCTCAGACCACTTAATGGAAATCAGGACCCAGTAGAGCAGCCAAGAGAAGTGGACAGCCCTACAATACACGATTATTTTACTAATCTCTAAAGGAATACTATTGAACAGAAAGAAGCCAAGTGATATGTTAGGGGCTGTGCTAGAAGGACATGCCTTGTTGCCACTCAACCAAGCATCTGTTCATTCTGTGTAGATAAATATGTATCAACACATCTCCCCTATTTCCACCTTCTGCACTAACAGACTACAATAAAGAAAAAATTACTTACCAGAATGGTGACATATCCCTAAACAGTCAATTTCTAGCCCAATCCTAATACCTAACATGTCACCTCCCAAGTTGTATATTCTCTGGCAGCATGAAACTGACAACGAAGGACAGCCAACCTGTTAGAGGAATATTGTAGGTAGGGCTGCACTCAGAAAAAATGTTATGCCCACAGGCACAGGCAACACTGAGTCTCACGCAAGCAGCCCTGCGGGGAACGATCCACTAAGGACAAAAGAACCTGAATCCTGGACAGATGGCCTGCAGAAGTCCTGCAGGATGTAGATGGACTCTTGCAGAAGTTCTTGGGTCAAGAAGAAATACATACATATGTATCTTGAATTTTATGAATCAGAAATGGAGAAGGAAAAAATGAAACAAAAGCCTGTAAAGCCTTGAAGAAAATTGGTATCTTGCAGCTGGAGAGCACTGTGCACAAACCAGCAAGCAAGTCTCTTGCTGCACAGGAGGAACAGGTGATTTCAAGAAAAAAAATTGTTTTGTAGGTCCCAGCACCTATTACACCAACAAAAAAGGAAAGCGTGCTAACCACCGGAGGTGGATTACCAATGCAGTCTGGTAATCCTCTTAAATACGCGAGTCTGTGTTTACGTGACGAACTGAATAAACCCCGTTCACAACCAGAATACGTAAATCATTTCAAGCCAACCCTCTACCACCACCACGGAAACCTGAATGGGGATAAGGAAAGCAGCTGTCATGAAGAACAGCAACCAGCAGGCTGGCATCTCCCTCAACATGCTGGCGCTATTTTGCTGACCGCTGCTTCAGTGGGACTGGCAAGCAGCAACTGCTCCTCTTTCAGGTCGTTATCATCTACCCACAGTCAAGCCAGGGCAGGAACATGCCCTCAGAAACAAAGATGATACTCTGCCTCACCAAGTTAACTTTGGTCTTCTACTTCTTTACAGCTACTAAAAGGAGTCAGCAACTTCAGAAAATTGCCAAAGCAAAATAGCCCCTTCCTTTTCAAAGAGGAGGAATTAATCCAGAAATCATAACTAATCTGTAAGAGAAAAATCCTACCATGTACATGGAGACAACTGGAAAACCTGCCAATCTGCATGCCTCAAGTGCAGACCAGTCATTGTCAGTAACACACCTCATCATCTTCTTCAGTGTTATTAATACTGTCCCTTCCAAGATATCTGCAGTTTCTTTCTAAAACTTACTATTTCCTAGATGTCCTTTGTTAAGCTGATTAAAAAAAAAAATTTACAATGGTAACATAATCTTCTCTCTTCGTGATCCCAGTTATCATGAAATGACATCTAAGTCAAGTTATAAGACACAGCAGAGGGAAGAAAAAAAATACACCTTACGCAGCAGTTGATGCAAAAGATACTGAACTTAGGTAAGCAAATGTATTATTGAGGGTCAGTTCATCAGAATTCTCCGGAAGTTATGAGCAAGTCAGACTACCTAACTATCAAAGGCTTTTTCCTTTACAAAACACTGAAAATGTTTTAAGCAAACACAGGGTCAAAAAAACCTCCCCACATCTTACTGGAAGATTTTTTGTTTGGACAACACAGCTTCTAGTCACATATTAGGTAACCTGAGCCAACTAACGAGACAGAAGGGTCTCTCTTCCTAAACGCTCTAGTCCATTTTCACATGTGTCTTGCTATATGGCCTCCAGGAGCCACATTAAGCAAGTGATGCAGGAAGAGCTCCAAGATGAAATCATTCTCAGAAACCCTTATCTTGCTTTTCTCTTTCGCCACTTTTGCGTTCCATGGATCACAGAGCATATCAATAGTGGATTTAATCAGAAACAAGACATTTCTTCTCATTTTCCTCTCTCATACTTGTAACACGCCACAAGAAAAATAGGCCAGTTTGATGTTTGTATTAAAATGTGACTGTTGCACACTGTACAACCTGATAAACAGCTGTCAGCTCTTCATTTACAGGCAAAAAAGGTAGGATTTTGTTCTACAGATCTAAAGTTCCACTGTAAATAAAGAGATGAGAGAGTCCAAAGAAGTAATCTGAGAAATATAACTTGGAAATGAGGGGTAAAATGAGCATTTTATTTCCATGCATTTTCCCATGTTTACAGAGCTTTTTGGACTTTTCCTAAAAAACCCCACAAGGCTTGACAGTTCAACCACGCTTTCATTTTCTACACCCCCTCCTTCCTCTCCCTGCCATTTTTTCACTGACAAAGCTATATTTAAAACAAAACAGAATAGAAAAGTTTTTTTAAAAAGAGGCCTGGCTGGTTTTGTATGCCCTATTCTTTATAGTCACTTGGGACAGACTACTATGTTAATGTGATGACTTACAGATTTTGTGCCATCCAGCATCCTGCCCTGCCACACTAGTCCTTCCTAAAACTCCAGGAGGAATGCATCGCTTCAGCAGACCCGAGACGCGAAGCAGGACTGAGAAACAGCTCTGCACCCCAAAGAAACAGCTAAACCAGGCAAAAGGTGGGAGAGGGGCAGGATTTAAAACCTGCCATTTCTTTCAGCTCGGCTGCTGCAGAAGCAGGGAGCTGGGGGGCTCTGTGCCCCAGAGGGCAGCAGCCTGCCCCGGACTGCCTGCTGCTGCCGAGGAAGCTCTTCCAAGCATACGGCTCGCTGGCAGAAATGAGGTCAGAGCACTGCCCGCAGCTTACAGCAGAGCTGAAAGCCTGAAGCCAGCTTACAGAATAAAGAGAAAAGCTGCACCGAGAGCAGCTGCTACCTCTAGGCTAATCGAGCTAGGTACCCAAGGATGAGACTTCCTCACTCGAGACTGGGAAACATTACTTCGGTGTTTTCTTAGGGGCACGTCTGTGTCTCTGCTTCGAGGTAAAAGCCAGGACTTCATCTAAAGGCTCATGAAAACCTGCAAATTGGTGAGGAAGGGCTGCAAAATATCACTGAGGTTACATTTAAAAAAAAAGAAAAAAAAACAGAATGGAGAGGTTTGCTTCCTAACCCCTGTCCCTCATATATAAAGCTGTATTATATTACAGACAATTTATATCACAGTCTAGTGACACCTGCTAACTTACTCCCTAATACTCCATCATAGAGATCCCTTAAAAACTGAAAGGAGATTTTTACCTATTTTATCAACAGTACAATCGTAGGAGAAGAATTGAAGCTCAGATGCAAAAAAGTTTGTAATAAACGTGGTAAAGAAGGTATTCTCAACTGGTCTCTACTGTTCTGGTTAACTTTGTTCTTCAGTACATGAAAGCGTTACCATGTTATATTTGGGGCTAATGGAAGTAGAAAATTAGCTGTATTACCATCTTCCCTTTCTCTGCAGTCTGTGAAGACACCGAGTATCTACGCAAAAATCTTTAAATCCAGCCCACCACACAGAACAATATCTTAGTCCAAGGAGTGGGAGAAGAGCAGTAATTTCCAAAAGGAAGTGCCCACCAGTAGAAGCAATTCAATGGACTGCACAATACAACAGTTTAAACCAACAGCAGTAAACTGTTTCTTTATTCTTTTGAGATAGAAAAGTCTTCACCACCATCACCACAACCACAATTTCTCAAAAGAAAATATTCCCAGCTGGGCTGGTGCTGGGAGTGGCAGGAGGAGGGAGTAAGAGGGTGGTGGACAAATGAAAGAAGTGGTGAAAACTTAAAACTCTGAGACCAGACCACTGACTACTCTTTAATACAGCAATGAAAAAAACAGTGACGTTCATTAAAAGTTGGTAAAGGATTACTAGGTAATAAAGCAACAATAATCCTCTCCTTTTTTGTGAGGGTGAAGGAGAACAATCTTCATGAATTCTATAGGCAGAGACCCAAACCCCAGACTGGTTATAGCTGGTTATTTAGCTTTCTACCTAAAAACATGCATGTAGAAGATAGCTTCTTGGCAGTCAGGGATAAACATGAGGAAGACACAAAGAGAGAGGCTGTGGTCTTCCAGAGCTTGATTTATTGAGGGACAGCTCACCAAGACCAACAGTTGTTCTCCTATCTCCCGCAACATAAACACCAAGTAGTTTTGTCAACATATAAAGGTAAACTTGTTTTTAAGTGGTATCTTATTTATTTTGATTTGCTGTTTCATTCTTTGTTGTACATATCTGATTGCAACAACTAAAATACCCTGTAACAATTCAGCTGCATGCTCCAAAATCTATTCGAAATCCTACTACAGTAGGACAAGGCGTCAGCAGAAGGGAAATACTGGAAAGGACAATGAATGCGTATGAAATATATGCTGGTCAATATCCAGATAATACACTGTCTCAACAACAAAATCCCAATGCAAAATACAGAAAATAAAATGAAATATATGTATACTGAACAGCTTCAATTATTAAAGAAAATGCGTGCAGCCAAAAAAATGCAGTGGTAAATTTTATGCCAGGAATATTAACAAACTTATTTTCCCTACCTCTGAGGAAAATAATGTGTGTTAATTTAAAGGCCATAAGAGAATACTGCTATATTGCAACTGGCCATGAGGTGCAATTTACAAGACCATTGAAATTTGGAATATATATATACTGCTCATACAGAACTAAAAAACCAAACCAAACAAACAAACCAAACAAACAGTAAAAAAGCCCCTACCACTTAGATTTATTAGTAATTTTTAGACTTTACATGATCACTTAATTCAGAATGCTATTCTATCTGCATTTCAGAATTTTTCTTAGAACAGCGTTTGTGCCTTTATATTCTGAAATACTTCCTTAGACAACTTTTGTCAGTGAACAGCCATCAGATTAGTGGATCATAAAATAAATGACAATTACATGATCAGGTATCTTTTGATAAACTCACTATTCCATTTAACTTACTGCTAAATTTCAAAGGTATGGATAAAATTATTTCTGAGATATTAATTTAGCTCCCGGAGTAACATTAAAAGAAAACCCTCCTTGAGTAGTAAGGAGAGAGGTAAGGGGAGCAACAATAGTTATGATCACTAATCTCCTACAACAAAATAGTTTTTATCAGCCTGCATTCCAGTAGTTTTACTATCAAGTTAATTAATTGACTCCTATGCTAATATCTAAATGCCAAGCAATTAATGGCACTGAACTATAAATGGGTTTTCTTTGCTCTTGTAGAGTTATTTTATAAAGCAAATGCAATTCTGTCACTTCACTGATTTAATGCAGGCTTTGTGAGGTTAATATTCCAAAGCAATTGCAAAATAAAGAACTGCTTTAATTAACCTTCTGTGATTTAAATACTGGGTGAAATCAGAACTTAGAAACTTTAAATAATATCACCATCATAACAACAACAATAATACTTTGTGGATCAAAGCCAAAACACTGATTTGAGAACTTTAAGAAATACATTTGGACATGTATATCTTACTATGTTTTTAAACTCATTAAAAAAAAATTTCTCTGAAATTTCATACTAAATCCATGATAGATTTTACATAGTTTTTGTAGTTGAGCTGAAAAATGTTTCCTTTTAGGATTATTTACTTATGAATACTGAAGTTTTTAGTTTGAACAAATGATTCAGCATCCCTACTTTTTGCACTAGAATGCTTTGAGAAGATTTTTGTTATGGACATAAGACATTGCCCACTAACTCTACAAACTGACGGCATGTAAGTAACCGACCACTTAAAATTAAAGCAGCAAAACAGGACCTCCCTTTTCCTAGAGGATTAAGTTTCCTCTCTTTCCAATTTAGCTGAAAGGAGGCTTTTATTGCCAGAGTTTCTTTATGATATTGTATGCTAACTTCATTTTAGTACATGGAAAAAATCAAGACTCAGGCCTTTCAGCATTGCATATCTTTAAAGCACAAAAGCTGCAATATGTCTGCCAGGCTCAGAATGATACAAAAACACGGGAATAAAAATTAAAAACCAGCAGGATACAGGTGGTCATGAACATTCCTGCCAAACAGGTTTGCAACGTGTGCTGACCTATCTCCTCTGACTATCCGGCCAAGTATCATCAAACCCCCATCAGCAGCAGATGCCTGAAGAGGTGCACTTGCTGGTTTCTCAGGAGAAGAAAGCTGACCTTCAGAATTCCTCCTTCAAATGGAAAAGCCTGCTTTCAGCAGAAAACCATTAAGAGATGAAGACAGCGAAAGAACATATATACTGAGAAAATGTTTAACTACAATGAGGGAACTTGAAACTGAAGGTGCTGTTCAGTTGTTGAGACAACTCAGAGGCAAACAGATGCTTTCACTGACAGTCCTTTGGAAGATTATAAAACAGAAGTATAAACAAGCTTGCTGCATTTTATACATGAACAGTAGTACCACTTTGCAAGATAAAGTACTTCTCCTTTCCCAGTAGTATCACTTAACAAATCCAAGTTACTACAAAGATAGCTATGTGTGAGGGGTAGTTATACACGCTAACTTTAACAGCTTCAGGCCTAACAGACTGGCATTGGATTTTTATTTGCATAAATTGATCACAACGTCTGTAAACACTCTCTTTAAAATAACAGGGCCAAGAAAGTCTTCTCTAAATCTGAACGCAGATTTTTGGGTTTGGTCAACAAGCCTTCAGCAAAAACAAGCCTGCACTGCTGTGACTGCTGCTCTGTGCTATGCCCTCAATTTTGAGTTTGTGCTCAGGTGTGAGTTTATAGACAATTATACTTTTTCTGCCTGACTCTATTTCTTCTAGCTACTTGGCTCTGGAAGATTATTCTCCAAGTCTGACAAGGTAGCACCTATTATAATCTTACAAATACAGAGAGAAATCACTGAGGAAAAAAAGAGAGAGGTTTGACACATTTCCTGGAATGATATAAGCAATGATGAGCAAACAGAGCAGTCCTCAAATGGACAATAATCAGCCATTCCCACTACTGGGAGAAGATGTAGCACAGGAGTCACAGTTTCACTGAACTCCTGAGCTGAGTTAAGTAACCTCCACCAGATAAACAGCCTTCTGCTTAACACTTATTTGCTATCATAGCAGCATCGTGATTATGAAATAAGACTTTCTAAAAGCAGAGATCTAACTGGCAAAGATTTCAATCAGTTAAGTACTCATTGAACCTACAAAGGTTCAAACCTCTCTTGTCCTTCCTGAAAATATCATGTGCTTAAGAAAGGCTCAAAAAGGATAAATCAGTTTTATGCACAAGTTCAATACGGTTCCTAAGTATTTCAACAGTTCTTAAATCACTTCAGTGTTCAGCAGGTGCTGGTCACTGGTGGCTCATCTAGAAGCTAGGATTTAAGTCGTGGTGTGTGAGTTTGGAAGCCACTTGCTAAAAGCCTGCTCCCTTTCCCCGCTCCCCCCAACTCCAGTCAAGCTTTACTACAGATGCAAGAAGTCAATATTGCTCTCTGCATTTTGGTCTCTATCTGACCTCTCTGAAGCACGTTGGCAACAGAAGGTTCAGTGTACCAAAACCGATGCCTTCATATGAAGTAATATTGTTGGTGTTCCTTGCCTCTAATTTCAGCTCCCCACGGAAGGGAGGCTGAAAAAGCTGGCAAAGTATGTATATCTCTATGAGTTCTTAGTGTCATGAAGCTGGGATTAAATGTTTTACAGGAATTACTTCTCCCTTGTACCTCTTCACTCTGGAAAGAATGTAATTGCCCCTAAGATAAAAACAAGTCCAGCATTTCAGAGTGGAGTGAGTGTACACTGAGCACTAGGCATCTCTGTTGCTGCAATGACGAAAGCCATGAAGGATTTATGGTACACAACAAGCAGTGGTGTCAGCCACTGCTCCTGGCAGCAGGCAACTATCTCTTCTGAACATTAAATTTGATTATGAGTTCTCATATAACTGTAATAGCCAACTTCCACAAAGAATACTTTCCTATATGCCTGGCAGCAAATGTCAGATTAACATACAAGCTTGTTCTTTCCCAGATTTCCTGTGGTTCATAACCCAACAAATATTAAGTGCAACCACTCATCTAGTGGTAGATGATTACAGACACGAAAGTTTAAAAAGGACAGAAGGACAAATGATTTTTATTAGAACTTTAACACATGCGCAGCTGTATGGTACTCCTTAAAACAAATTTAAATTAAATTCTGAAGGATTTGACACTAAACTACAGTACAGTCAACCACTAATTCTGTGCCAATTTCTAGTAGCTTAAGAGTGAAGATTTTATTATAAAGAGTAATTGCATTGAGGCATACAAATTTGGACTCACTGAGAACTGTCTGTATTACTTACTAGTGAATTTGGTATTTTCATGTACAACAGTTATTCCTAACTTACAGTACTATTTTTGTACAGTGTTACACCCCAAAACAGCTTGACAATGTTAATTAACATGTTGCTTATTATACTGTTTAAAGAACTTTAGCAGCTCACATTGAATTTAAAAACAATACTTCATCTTCATTGTACCAAAATCGCTTTAATAATTTGGTGCATTTTGCCACAATACAATTTGTTCTGTTTTCATGACAGTCATACAGATTGGACATGAAAACAGATTAATTAGTTTCACATTTTGTTCACATTTTCAAAGACTGTTTCAAATCAGGAAATGTTTTATCTGTCCTACCTTGCACTGACTCAACACTAGAAACAGATGTCTGCAAAAGAACGTTCTCATCATCATCTCAGGCTTGCAACTGAGACTAATTCCAACCATTGATCCCAGTTCAGGAAAACAGAGAGAAGTCGCAGCCCCTTATGGAAACATCAGTGGTCCCCAACCCTCTGCCTGGAGAGACTGACCAAGGTGGCACCAGAGAAGCTTCCCACCTTCTCATGTACACTGCCTTCCTGCTTCAGATGCCTTTCTACCTGGAACTACTAAAACGATTCACAAATTCCTACTGGCCCAAACTGCATTTGTCCCCCTGGCCCAGTCTCGGAAAAAAACCCTCACTGGTTAGTCTGCTCTTTATTTGTCCTGTGCAGTTTGCATCGGAAAAATATATCGCCAAGATCAGTAGGCAAGGTATATTATTCTGGTGGGCAAACAAGATTTTGGCCAGCTTTTAGAACACTTAAATAAAACCTGTGAGACAGTGAGAGAGTCCTGTTTGTTTGCTTGTTTATAAAACATTTTCTCCTTCTAAGTAAAAGCAGACTAAAGATTGAGCCTGAACTACTTAAAAAACCCCATAGTAACCACAACAAAATGATGTACAAACACACACAAACTCTTTGTGCACACAGTTAACCAGAAGGACCAATGCCCCAGAAAAGGGCACATGCATGCCCCACCTCAAGGACCTGCCACACTTTTTTCCCATTTAATCTTATGCCTGTACGTGAGAAAAGGGATCAGCATTCTATTCTGGAAACTTGCAAGCAGAGAGCTTCCAGGAAGGTGTAAAACAAAAGATGACTTCATTCAGGGTAACAGCAGTAGGTGTAGAATAAAATCACTGTTTTTGTTTAACTAAGAGTGAGACCATAACTATTTTGTAGATCCATTGCATCTGTCAAAAACTGATATGGTCCCAATTCATAAAATAACACAATAAAGCTTAAAGGCACGATTCTATCTCGATACATATGAACACATGCTACATAAAGCAAGGAAATATATAAACATGGCTGTTTACAAGCCAGTTGGAAAGCATCACCAAAAATATACATCACACTGTCTTAACAAAATAATGTTTAATGATGACAGTTTAAGTTTGCAATTACATGACATTCTTGAGCAAAATATCACTTCTACTTATGGCAAAAGATTTAAAACTGCAAAAACAAGCGAAGCATTTATTCATTTATATGCCATTTCAAGATGAAAAACCCTGCCAAGGGCAACACTATAGCAGTGTAGCACATCTTTCTTTCTCTTTTTTCTTTTAAAGAGCAGTAAAGGTAAAAAGAAGTTAAAGGGAAAAAAAACCCACAAGGCAGTATCTACATCTACTGGCAATATCTAATGATCAATGAATCTGCTACTGCAATAAATTTGCTTAAAACAAAGCTCTTCCTTTAATGGTTTTTACACAGCAGGCTCCTGATATGAAGAGGGGATGACTGATGCTGGCTTACAATATGGTTCTATAGTAAACTGTGCCAGTATTACTGTCAAATCACCTCTTATGAAACTCCCTTTCTGCCTACCATGCAATCAATTTAACAAAGATCTAAACAACTTAACAGTTCAAACATTCAAATAAATCCCATTCTCCTCCTTCCCCTCTACGCTTATTAGAAGAATAAAAGTCACAAGTCACTGGAACAGTCCCAGATATTGTTTTATCTGTTTACTTTTATTAGACAAGATTGCATATTGAATTCAAGTGAGTCAAGGAAAAACAGCAATGGCTTCACACTTCCACAATATGTGAGAAATGAAGACGAGCACCAATTCTAAGGCACAACGCAGTTATACCTGACCTCAGGAGCTCGCTCACATTGTGTCTAAAAGAGCAAAAATAAAACATCATCTGCAAGAAATTTCGCATCAGTTTCATCCCTATAACAGAATATCCTGATCATCACACTACGGGGTTTTACATAAAGGGAAACTGGTGGCAAGAAAAAATCCATCATCCAGCCAGAATAAACACTATTTTCAGCTTTATAATCTCAACAAGTAGACTGACATAAATCTACAAGGGAAATAAAGAAAATACCATCAGGAAAAAAAAGCAAATTAGAGAAGCCTTCTTTCTCCAATCTGGTATTTCTCTTCTCCATCCTGAAGTAAAACCAATTCAATCACACTCACATCCCCAAATCAATACAGAAAGACAAAAAAACAGTTAATGAAGAATATAGAAAACATGAAGGAAATTAATTTGAAAGCTGAAAAGAAAGAGCAAAACTAAGGATGACAGACAGAAAGGATGACAGATTGTATGACTGAAACTACCTCAGCTTTCTAATTGACAGGATTATATAAACAGGATGTACTGATATTTTTAGGAGCAAAAATAAGAAAGATACACCAACTGGCGCAACAGGTAATATATGATTCTGTAGTTTATTTTCAAACTGTATTTAGAATATGTAAAGCCAGGATTAAGTCACAGTAACACAATCACATAGATTTGAAGAGACCTTCAGAGAGAGGTCATGTAGCCAAACCCCAGTTCAAAGCAAGCCTAGCAAGAACAGGGTGCTTGGGGGCTTTGTCTAGCAGAATTTCTCCAGTGATGCAGATTCCAGTCTCTCTGGAATTTTGTGGGGTTTATAATTTTTGAGTTTGTTTTTTCCCTTCTTTTACAGAGTTGCAACTTTCCTCTTCTTAGTGTGGCCCGACTGCTTCTTGTCCTTCCACTGTGCCCCTGAGATGAGTTCGGTTCTGTTCTCCCCCTCATTCCCCAACTTGGTACCTCACCTAAAACTATAGAAGGACCTACTCCTATTTCTCTTGCTGAAATTTTCATCAAATAGATTATAATTCTTTATTTTTCAAAGGTAATCAGTCTCATATAAGCAGAGATATGTATGCTTAAGTAAGCACAGTTTGTAATTTTTTTCTGTCAGCAGCAGAATTTGACACATGCCCCCAACTTTTTTGGTTTTTTGTTTAGTATTAACTTTTGTATTCTACACCAGTTACCACTTGGTGGTAATTCTACTATGCATTTCCAGCAGAGAAAGAACACTTTTGGTGAAGTGTCAGAAATATAGACTTCGATTTCTTGCGTGAGGAATTGTTTTCTAGATGAGCAGTTCTCGAAGAATGGGAAAGCACACAGTGGTGAGGTTTTACAGAGAAACATGACAGAAGAAGTGTTCACCTGCTGATTCTTCTTGAGACAGGGGGAAGAGCAGCCATGGAACTGATCTGGAAGATCGGCAAAGAAGCAAGCCCCAAGGTGTTCTAGGACTACTTACTATTTATACAAAATAGTCCCATCTACACACAAATACTCCAATTACACAGTGAAATTATCATATAATTCAGAACCTAGGATCAGAGTTCAAAACTCTAGAGGCTGACCACTACTGAAGAACAGTCATTCACAAACCATCAAGAATTCAGGTGAAACTCTCACAGTAAGGACTACCAACTGCAAGGCTGTATTGGTGAGGACCTAACGCATCATCTAAACTTGCAGATTGAGGCAAAAATGCCTACTGACCTTCAGATGCCTGTATCACCCTTGGAGCCTGGATTTAGACTGTCCTTCAATGTCCCCTCAAATCCTCAAAAAAGAAATTTGGCTACATCAAGGCTGCTATCTTTTAACTATGAATCTGCCCCTGCCTTTCTCTCTATTCCAGTTCTCTGAAGTTCAAAATATATGGAAGGCTTTACTCTAATTTTGCCTTCATCCTTCTGTGATCCCTCTCACTTCACTGCACAAACGTTCACTTTCCCAGCTATGATAGCAAATGATGTAATTGGAACACCTATCAACAGATAAATCAGTACCTTGTTACTCTTAAGGCCTATAAAGTTGGTATGTTTTGTGTATTTTTTAAACCAAAATATTCAATCCGTTCAACTGACAGTATATTTAAAACATGACAAGGTGTCCAAGGCAGCAAAAAACCCATTTCACATGCTGTGATATGTAGACATTGGAGCAGCTGTGTTTCTTCTATCTTATAGGCTGTATTACTAGGACTTTATCTGCTGAGACTTTACTAAGATGCTTATGAACAGTATTTTCAAGTCATAGAGAAATCAAGCATCTAATGGCACAGTAAAAAGGAAGAAAATTAAATTTAAAGACACAACTGCAATCTTTAAAGTTGCAGTTACATATAATCCAAAAGATGGAATGTGGTGACATTTACAAGAATATCATAGATACAATTAAGAATTCTATTTCATAAACCATCCAGCATTTTAATGAAAAAAGTTAATTCTCAATGGAATTTTAAAATGTAGATGAAGAAAAATTAACATGTAATTACACAGTGAAATTATCATAGCTTTATTTTAAAGTCAAAGGAGGGGAGTCTCCAGTATCACTGCCACTTACAGCATCTTTTGTTAGTTTATTTTACACACTATTTTTATTTCAAGCTAAGATTTCTATATTGCACCAGCATAATCCCAAAATGTTAATCAACCATGCCTGACAGAATTCCCCAGTGACTTGCAGCAAGTGCTGATGCTTCCACTAATATCTAGTCTTGAGCAACTCACTTTTGTTAGATTTCCCAGGATGGTGAGTATGCTTTAGTTTCATCCTTCCATTTCCAGATCACCTCTCCACGATTAACAGAGCTGAGACTGCAGATAGAACTGAGCCTACATGTTCAGCTGCATCAGCTATGCACATCCATTTTGTTCAGTATCTAAAATCCAAGTGTTTCTCCAGCTCTGGAAACCAGACCCATATATTATCACTTCTAATCTTGGTTAAAAACAGAAACACTTGAAATTAATTTTAATGCTTAATATATAGAGCACAATTCAAAACCAGCAATTGATAATGA
The DNA here is from genome assembly GCA_013397845.1 of Melanocharis versteri. Taxonomy (NCBI): domain Eukaryota; kingdom Metazoa; phylum Chordata; class Aves; order Passeriformes; family Melanocharitidae; genus Melanocharis; species Melanocharis versteri. The sequence goes on from VZTG01001422.1 coordinate 251,267, forward strand.
ATTGTGCGGTTTCACTAACTGGATGTGCAAACTGACAACATTCAAATTAATAGCTGCAATATCCATTTAAAATATCTTTTAAGAAGCTCCCTTGACAAAGCAACTCCAAAATGCCTTGAACTCCTCCACAAAAACCCCAAAACAGCAGTGACCACATTAGATGCAGGAATTCTCAACAATGTCTGTCTTGTGAGGAAAGAACAAAACAAAAGCAAGAAAAAGCTCCAGCATCCACTGACATCTCATCAAGAAATTGTTACCTGTTTTTAAAAGCACCGTTAATAGATGCTGGGGCATGTACACTGGCTTTACTCTAAAAAGGTGGTATGAAATGAAGTCTGAAAACATGTGCAGATGTATTTGTGCGTATATCCCTAAAGACCATTCAGAAGGATGTGGTCTGATTCCATGTTTATTTAATTTTGCTCCATTTATTATTTAATTATTGTTATTTAATTAACGCTGTTCCCTCGAAAAGACGAGGGGTGGGTTTTGTTCATTGCACACGGGCTCCTTTCACACTCGCAGCCCCAGGGTGACTGTCGGTAGCGGAGGACGGTGCTTACCTGCTGAGCCTGGTACCTCTGCTGGGCCTGCGACAGATACTGAGCCTGGGGCGGCAGGTGCTGCGGCTGCGGCTGCTGGTTGTAGTACGGCTGCTGGCCCTGCTGGCAGTAGCCACTTACACCTTGCTGACCATACTGAGGTGGGATCTGTTGGAAGAGCCAAGCAAAGCACATGCGTGAGTTGAAGCAGAAGGACATGAAATCAAGCTATGTCCCATCGGTATGGGGACATCATCCCAACCTCAGCAGAAGTGACATCCTCAGCTGCACACCTGACCCAGCGGTCTGACTCCTTTACTCAGCAGTTAATGTGAGCCCTTAGATCCTCTTGCCATAGCAGGAGGAGCAAGCCCAAGCACTCTGCATAGTTACTCTTTTCAGGAAGAGCTCCTAAGGAAAATGCTAAGCTTCTGAACACCACAATTCTGTAATGCCCAGCCTTAAGACACAGAAGCAGTTATTTGAAATATTTGCTCTCCATGGGCACACTACTGAGGCAAATCAACAGAGGAATCATTCTGATGAGCTGACCCAAAAGCTGAATTGTGGAAAAAAGGCACAACTAAACAGACATTGAAAGAGAAATGCCTTTTGTCTTTTTTTTTTTTTTTTTTCTTTTTTTTTTTTTTTCAGCAATCAGGCACTGATTTTTATTTAATGCTTTGCCCGCAATCCTCAGGTTTTTAGTATCTGTATTTAAGCCTCACACAAAAGTCTTGGGGTTTGGCAGGATTTTGGTTTTGTCAAGATCAATCTCTCTTAGTCTTCTCCCCCCCACTAAGACATATATATTTTTTAAAATAACAACAAAACAAAATAATGTGTTACACACCAGTTGGAACATGTATCACGTACTGAGAACCTGCACACACTGAGAATTTAAGTTAGAACCAAAACCAAGTCAATTACAATGTCAGAGGAATTTTGTGCATTGGTTTAGTCTGTAAGCCTTGTATCAATAGACACTGACATTTTCTCGAGGTATTTGAAAGAGCACACTTTCAACAGACTCCTGGTATTATGCCCAGATTCCCCTGATTTTAGGTACTCATGCTTTTCCCCAAATTCTGGAATTTAATATAATTACAGAAAAATAACAGATGCAGCACACGACTTCTCCCTTCTAGAATGGACCTCCCGTTGGTCCTGCACATCCCTGCCCTAAGCATCTCAGATACCTGAGCACATCTGAAATGCTTTGATCTCTGAACTGTTCCCACTGAGTTTATTCAACAAGCAAACACATCCCTGTTCTACCTAGAGTTAATTTACTACATTCATTCAACAGTATTTGCTAGGCAATAACAATAATAGTAATAATAGTAATAATAATAGTAATAATAATAATATAAAGTCAAATTTAAACACCTGCTTAGGCTGCTTTTATTATCACAACCTGAACTGCTCCTATTACTTCTGCCAGAAGTTGGCAGTCCTACCTCTTGGTTACTCCTAAGTTCAGCACTGTAACCCCACTTCTGCACTTGCTCTCTTTGCCTTCGCTTCTATTTCCTTTCCCCTCATTTCACAGGCAGTTAAATGTTTCTGTGACCAGAGCAACCCTTTCTGACAAGTACCCTCTCCCTGATGATGCATAAATGAGGCCTTTATAATGCAAACTAAAAAGGGTGTGTTGGAATATCATCAGGCAAACAGACAGCTGGAGTCTGGGATCTGACAGAAGACCACATGGTGATTTGCCCATCATCTGCAAAAGCCACGGAGCCTGGACTGGCTCCTAGTAAATGCTGAGGAGAAACCTATATTGTGGTCCACATAGGCTGCTGGAAAAATGAAAAAAAAAAAGAGAACCTGAATGCCCAGTTGACAGGATGGTGACAAACCAAAAGATCAGATGCATGAGCAACCAGAACATTTCTAGAATAAAGATACCTGTACAGGAGAGCTGGAGTTCACCTGAACATAGGAGCCATGTCACTGGTACACAAGGTGCAAGAAAATGAAATTTTCAAATGAAGAAGGGATTAGAAGAACACATGGTTAAAAAGCGTGGTATTGCTAAGTCAAATGAAGACATGGAGATTCTGGGTCATCAAGTGAAGATGCTGAGAAGAATCAAAGAATGAAAAATAGACGTGCAGTGACTGCAGAGCAAGTAGAGTGACAATAAGAAATTCCAACAATACATGGACTTCTACACAAAGAGGGGGGGACTGGATCACTGGAACATCAAATTGCAAACAAAAGCACTAGTAGCAGCCATATAAGAAATATGGCAGAAAGGAAAAAATTTGTGGGGTCACTAGTAGGCGTAATCCTAGGATACAAATTCAGGGTGAAGACAGCTAATAACAAAGTAACAGTATATGCTACCTAGCATTTAGAAACTAATCAAAAGAAAACTCCACCTCACCAAGCAGCTTGGTCAGATCAAGAAGATTGAGTGTGGAACCACCATGCATGGCCAGACTACAACAACGCTGACAGCAGCACACTAAGCAAGATCAGCAAAAGGCACGCCGCAAGATTGATTAGGGGGAGATTTCAACCCCTCCCAGACAGACTGAGCAAGCAGACTACAAAGCTGAGACCAAAGTATCAGATAACTGTCAAAGGCTGTTCCATGGAATTGCTGGTTAGGGAACCTGCATGAGGAGCCACTGCCTTTGGCTCAGTCCAGAGCAGCAGGAACCATCTACTACTGCATCCTGCAGCTGCAGAACCACTGTGCATCAGTGACCATAACAGAGTTAAATTGAACATCCCTACAGGAACAATGAAGCCCAAGGAATCCACTACTGTTGTGCTTAACTTCAAAAAGTGTAACTACACAAAAATGAGAGAGCTTGTTAAAAGGAATCTCTAACAGACAGCTATGAGAAATAAAATCTGACTGGCAGCATCAAAGCTGTTTAACAACAACCACACGGCAAGCACAGAAACAATATTCACCACCCATTCGGAAAGACTTGATAAGAGCAAAGGGACACCAGCATGGCTCACTGCAGCTTTCTAGCAGCAAAAAGGCATCCCCTTCAATAAGCCAGCACCAGGTCCAAATGAGGAAAACAGAAAAGACTGTAAACTCTGGCACTTCAAGCATAATAAGACAGGCCAGAAAGAACTGTTGGAACAGCTAGAAAAGGGAATCAAATGAGTAATGATTCATTTCTTCAAACACATCAGAAGTAGGAGGTCTGCCTAAGTCTGAAGTGACGAATGATGATGAAGGTATAAAAGGAGATACAGAGAACACAATGCCATCACAGAGAAGCTTAACAAAATCTTTGGCTCTAGTGTGCACTGTGGAAAAATCTTGGGGTGTTCCCATGCTGGAGTCCTTTGTGAGGGACTTGATAAATGTCTCTGAATCTGATGGGACTTTTCATGGAATAAAGTGACAAATGAACAGCCAGAAGTAGCTTGAGACCACAAAGTATCACTCCAGAGGTCTAATCAAATTCAAAAAACTGAATTACTAATGACCATACACAGTCTCTAAATTGGAGCTGCCTTGGTAGGTGAGAATTGCACTATGGCTTAAAAAGAAAAGTCAGAGATTTGGGTAATTTAAGACTACATAACACTGACGACTGTTCTGGATAAATCAGAACAGATAAAAATGAAGATGAGATTTAGGAAACATCAACACAGCAAAAGAAAATCCCTCTCTACTGACTTCTTGGGCTTAATAGGAAGGGCCAGACAGAAAGGTTCAGGAAAATGCAACAAGAATCATCATAGGTTTAGAACAGTTTCCATACAAAGAACCTATAACCCTCTGAGGATGGAAAAGACACCAGGAAGTAGGAGTATGGTGGAAAGCTACAAAAGCATCCTGTCCAACGACAATTAGGATGCATTTAATAGCAGAAGCAAACTTCAGAACAAGAGAGAAACAGGTCTTCTAGTCACAGAGGTAGCAGATGTAGAACCCCTAGCCAAATTGATGTTTTGAAAGCTGAAAGTTTATGTGGGCTCAAGCAAAGACTGGACAAGTTCACAAAAGACACATCCTCTGAGGGTTACCAAATTTATAGAGCCACATCTGGCTCAGGAAGCCCCCGAACTGAAAATAGCTGGAGGCTTGAAGAGTATTGGGGGAAGTATCATATGCTTGCGTTGTTCCGACTCTCCTCTAGGCATCCAGTTAAAGCCTCCACCGGAGGCAGGAGACGGGGCTACATGAACCTTTGATCTGCCCGGATGGAGCCACGGCTAGGTTCTCACCTCTTCGAAAAGGAATTCGAGTCCCTGGAGAAAATAATGAACCGTTGGTCCGCAAGATACTATGTAACAAACGTAAGCAACTTGAAGAGGCAGTAACACCTTGACTGCCAAAGCTCTGAGACTGCTCCATTTTCTTAAGTATTTTCCCAAGCAATCTGTTGCCAGATGCTGGTTTAAGAAAGGGTACCAGGCTCTTCTTCTGATCTTATATATCAGTTACTTATGTTAGAATTTTCCTCCATATCCTCCCAATCCAAACTGTTTTTTAAAAACAACCAAACACCACAACCTAAAATACAGCAATAATCATAATGCTACATGGATGTTTGGATGCTGCTCTCTTCAGTGCAGAGACCCATCACTGCTGCCTTAGCAGAACACTCCATGTAATTGCTGTGGCTATTTAAATAAATAACAAACAACAACATGCAAATTAATCCTCCTGCTTTACTGATGGGGATCACAAGATACCGCTTATGGACAAATGTTTATTAAACAGCATATAAAAAAAAAAAAGCTTAATTAAAATCTCCTCAGAACAAAACAAATCTAAAGCCAATTACTTACAATGCTTGGAGTGAATGACCCAAGCATTCTCTTCCTTCATAAAGTAAACCCCCCCTCCCCTTCTCTCTTACACCCACATTTTTTGTGGCCACACAATGCAGGAGACGAGAATTTGGCAAACTCCATTTTGCCTGTGGTAGTGCAGACATTCTGGGGACAGCTGAAGAGAGAACTGACCTGAGTCTGAATCTATTTCTGCGCAAGCACAGAAATGGTAATAATTACTTTTGACTCCTATCTGACTTGCATAGTATAAATAGCATTATTTTGGGAGAAGTATGACTGACTATCACCGATTAAGCCACTCTGAACACAAAGAAAGAAAGGATGAGAATAAAAGGAACAAAATTGGCAGCCAAAATGAAGAGATGGGGCAAATCCAATTAAACCTATAACTTAGCCCATTATCTTTAATTCTTGTTTGAATAAGGGATCTGGTGGCAGGCATTCTTTGTCCAGGTAATACCTTGATAGAAATGGAAGTTTTAAGCACTTCTTGCATGCGAAATCCATGACTGATGTCAAAGAAGAAGGATCATTAGACAGCATTAGAGTCATTATAATAATTTTTTAAATTAAAATGTAACAGAATTAGTGTGTTAGTACAGGTACACTAATAACACCAGCAATATGCAGCTACTGCCCTTTTATACCACCCTGATGGCTAAATCCAGTCAATAATGGAAGAAGCTTTACGTATCCCCTATCACAAAAAGCTCTGCCAAGTCACTCTGGGATCCACCTGAACACATCAGGTACCATGACATGCTCGCCACAGGGAAAGAGTCCTGGCCACATCATTACTTCTCCCTGAAATCTATTTGGTGCCCAAAAAGTGAGGCATGATATTGGCTTTCCATTACCCTGGATGACATTGGTAGAAGGCAAGCAGCACAATCTGGAAGCTGTGGACCACAGCGTCATGATAGAAAAATCTGGGGGAAAACAGGTCTGTCTGGCCTGATCAGCATTAAGCCCAGCTTACAGAGAGAAGGAAAACTGAACTCCAGGGGCAGGGGTGGCACTCAGAAGAAAGGGTGGCACTACGTAGTTCAGTGGCCAACTTTGCTGAGGAACAGTGAGGCAGAATATTGTGAAACAAATACCTTCCTCAGTAATATAATCATCAGTAACATCCCACTTTCTTAGCATCTGTAACACTGTAATTACATAGAAATTAGAATCAAAAAACTATACTGAAGGGCATCCTCAGGAAAAAAATCCCTACCACCTGCTACTTTACACTAGGAATAAAACAGCACATTCCTTCAGTTAACAAAAAGTTATAGTGTTTAATTCAAATTATTTTAATTTTACAGTGGTCAATCCAGTTATAACTATAAAGAAAGATGTCACTCAGCTCCCACCAAACCTTCAAATAAAAGACTTGTGATTTCTGAAACAACTTCTGCTTCAGTCTTAGATTTCTAGACCTCTGCCAAAACCTCAGTATTTTCCTCCAAACATTCAAACCATGCATTTCTCCATACTTTCCAGTAGAAAGCTGTAATGCAAAACTAACTCGCTGACTTTCACACACTTAACAAAAAGATCTGGTTCATATCTAGAACTTCCAAATTCCCATAAGCCCAGGTCTTCATCTGTATGTTTAGCTGAATCATAGCAAGAAGAAAAATATAGTATGCTTATACGGCATAAGGAAATCCTCTGGCACATGTTCAGTGGAATATTCTGTCACAGTTAGGGCAGCATGGTCTCCTGTCTCAAATCAACATGTCCAACCCCAGCATGCTTGCGCACACAGTCTTAATGAAGACTAAAATTCCTTCTCACTGAACAACAAAAAAGAAAAAATTCTAAAAGGAAACCAAGTAGAAAGCTGCGTGTTAATGTCAAGGCTATTAATCAGAGGTAAATCTGAAATCCTGATGCTAAGGCATTTTATTCATACATTCTGTAAATTCTATTACTTCTTATCACTTAGCTTTGACCTTTTGACAATACATTGGTCACAACATTCACCTATGTTACTGTCTTTCCTACGCTGCTTGCCTTTACACTGAAGTATGTACTTTAAAATCTTATTAAGAGCCTTTAAAATATTAACACTGGGCCTGATACTCGTCCACCTTGTGACCCAGAGCAAGGAAGCAAAAGCATGAAAAGCATGTTTCCGTGTCACAGAACAATAATCCCCATTCCAAAACTTGCAAAGGTAGTGGATTTTGCAGAGTCATTAAATGCATGTCTATGTTGAAGACTGCAGTGCAGTACACAGATCTGCAGACTAGCTCAGATGCTGGCAGGAGCCTACACCAAAAGCTGTGCTCAGCTAATTTGCTGTGCTCCACAGAAGGGTGAATTAGGTCAAAGGGAGATCCACACTCTTGTAGCCAGACTGCTTCTTGTACACAAGCCAGTTCATTTAAAAAGGTAGCTCAACCATCTTCACAAGACGCTGCAGTCTGCAATGCAGTCATGCCCGGTGCTACAGAAAGGACAGGACTTACACACATGCCTGTAATCCCCTTTTCCCCAAGAAGCGCACGGCAGCACAATTACGCCACTTGTCAGTGCAATGTGTATGGCATCACATATGTAACTGTCATGAGGTGCTCTCTATATACTGCCTTTTACTGTTGCTTAAATCAAAGCAACATGAGCTAAACAATTATTAATACAGGCAATTTTCCTCTCCTAAAAAAATCCCAGACCAACCTATAAAAAAAAAAAAGTGTAAAAAATCTACCAAGATTACATGATTAAGGAACTCTCCAGTCAGAAAATACAGATGTTAAAGTTCCAAAAGCATCATTAACTGAGCCATGTTACACATATATAGCACCTTCTCTTTCTGATTTATGTTGTCAAAGGCATTTCATAAAGTACAGAGGATGTGAAATGTGGCTTAGTTAATGTGGCTGCTAGAATCTTATCATTTATGTTTTCTGACTTCTTAGCTGTGCAACCTTCACATCTTATTAACATAGTTTTTTGCATAGACTGTAGTATGGAATAGTACTTATGTTTTATGTATTGACATATTTTTGATGTACTGAGATTTTGAATAAGTTTGCTATTCTTCATGATGAGAGCCAAATAAATAAAGACTACTACCACAAAATAGTCAATCATTTATACGGAAAAGCAATATCTCTCCTTCCAAAAAAGAACACTTTGATTCCCCTGTCAGAAATTGATGAAAACTACCTCTGCTGTAAATGCTAAATCTATGCCAATATCACAACCGCCTCCCACTCCCACCTTCCCCTAAAAACAACAAACAAACAAATATAAAAAATTTGCATGTTTCAGATGAGCTGAAATTAGTTTCAAGGGAGAGGTAAACAGCTGAGTCTAGAAACAAAAGGAAGAAATTTTTCCTACAATAGTGTTGATTCGCACAGTGCATTACAGCTCGAACTAACGCAACATTTGGTCCGTTCTGCCAGTTAAGGGATGGAAATATGATAATCTCCAGTAAGAGATTTCCACATTGCTGTATCTATCCTCTCAGACCGACACTACAGAGAAGACTAAAAATTTGCAACAGAATTGTTTTTAGAAGAGCTATTTTGATATATTGTATAACAAATAGAGAGAAATGATAGTGCCTACACACATACACACACACACACATATACACACACTCTCAAGCGATGAGTCAGGTAAGAAATCTATTCTTATACTCTGCCTTCCTTCCTTTTTTTTTTTCATAGTGATCAAAAGAATTAAAAGGAATTCTGTAATCTGCTTAAGTGATAGATTTCCACTTCACAAACCAACATAAGGAAAAGCACATCAGAACTGTCACAACCTGATCACTGAGGTGATTCTAATGTCTGGGGCTTCAGTAAAAAATATGTAGGAAACCCCACCTCTTGCTGTGCGAGTAGCATGAAACTCACCTATGAAATGCCAGCCATTCCAGAAAAATGCAAAAGACTATATTTAACTGATTTTCAATCATATAACAACTAATTTATTACAGTGCACTTCTTGAGCATCCATGAATGGAATACACAGTCATCTCTGATCCCCAAATCCTCCAGTTGCCATTTATTTTCCAGGAAATTTGTAACAATTTTCACCACTATTTCTCAAATGGTGATTGAAATAAAATATAGTTAAAAAAATACAGAGAAACATATTTCTTTAGACAAGTTCTGCAATGCCATTCAAACCTTCTAAAGCAGGGAACACAAATGAAAGGTATGGGTTGAGTTTGAATAGCAGGTAATCCAGCTGCATGAGTAATCCTCCATTTTTAAACCCATATACACAGAGAGACACCTAGCACTTAACTACTGGAGACTGAAAAATCCCTCAGTGAAATAGCTTTCACTCTACATTTCTTCTGGCACATAGTCTTGGTAGGTGGAAAAATTGCAAACATTCTTTAATCTCAGTAGTGAGAAAAGGCAGAACGTGCACACACCCTGTTTATCACTGCTTCCCCGGCATCTTGCACACCCTTGAGTTTTCCTTCTCTTTTCCAATCTTCCGAGAGTAAAGGGTGTTTTTTAATTAATTCACGTTCTCCTCCAAAGATATCAATCTTGATGAATACTGTCTCTGCCATTCCTAAATTCAATGGCTTTCAGAACAAAATCATTTGGGATCGTTCAGAGCTCTTCACCATATCTCTTAAAACAGCAGGAGAAGAATATAAAGACCTTCCTCAGGGAGCAACGCCATGCACTCTTAAGCAAGCTAAGCCTTTCTCTTCTTCCCACCTAAACTTGTCCAGTTCCACTATAGGGCTTCACAGACCCTTACAGTGCACACCCTTTTTCCCTGACAACTGCTTTTCTTCCTTTATCGCTATCCTGCACCTGTGGAGGAACAACCCCAGCCACCAACACATGAAGGCCACCCAGCTGGAAAACAGCTTGGCAGAAAAGGACCTGGAGGCCCTGGTGGGCACCAAGGGCACCAAGTTGCACATGAGCCAGCAATGTGCCCTTCCCACAAAGAGAGCTAATGGTATCCCTGGGCTGCATTAGACAAAGTATTGTCAGCAGGTTAAAGGAGGTGCTTCCGCTCTAGTCTGGAGGACTGTGTCCAGTTCTGGGCTCCCCAGTACAAGAGAGACATGGACATATTGGAGAGAATTCAACAAAGGGCCAAAAAGATGATTAAGGGGCTCATGCATCTGTCCTGTGAGTAAAGGTTAAGACAGCTGGGACCGTTCAGCTTGGAGTGGAGAGGGCTCCAGAGAGATGGAATAGCAGCCTGCCAGTACGTAAAGGGACTCTAGAGGAGAGCTGCAGAGGGTTTTTGTACAATGGCATGTAGTAACAGGACAACAGGCAATGGCTTCAAACCGAAAGAAGGCAGGTTTAAATTAGGTATGAGGAAGGAATTCTTTACTGTGAGGATGGTGAGGCACTGGAACAGGCTGCCCAGAGAAGTTGTGGATGCTCCATCCCTGGAAGTGCTCAAGACCAGGCTGGATGGGGCTTTGAGCAACCTGGTCTACTGGAAGGTGTCCCTGCCCACGGCAGAGTGGTTGGAATTTGATGATCTTTATGGTCCCTTCTGACCCAGACCATTGTATGATTCTGTACTTCAGTTTAGCAGTGTCTTAGTACAAAGTTATCTGCCGAAGGGTGCACCCAATTTCTGGTCTTTAACAGAGAACTCTGGTTTTGGCCCAGACACCTTTGACAAGGTCACCGCTCTGAAGTTAACCCCCAAAACCAGCAGAGCAGCAAGTCATCTTCTGTTCTGGTCCCTCACTTTTCAAGGGATATCACACTTTAAATCAAGAAAAATTTGCAAGGAACATGCAATGACAGAACAGATTTACAGCTCTTTGTGTTCCCATTATGGATTTGAATCCTCAAATAGTATCCACAGCACAGGAGGTCAAAACACAAAGAAAAAGGCATGACCTCCCATTTCTATAATTTTGGTTCAGCAATATCTGTAACAAATCTAGTCATTTGTACAGTCCAAATTCTTCTAGTTTCTTCTACTTTAGCAGGATCAAAACCATACTTTTCATCTGGACACTAAAAATTCCCCACAGCGAGGAATCCTGAGCTAAAGAGAACGACTGGCTGAACCAATGGTAAGAAAATTTGATCACATCTCTACCTACTCCGCATAATTTATCATCCTGCAGCATAGCATTAACTGCATAAGATCAGGATCCCATTCCTGTGGCACAGTTCCTCAATATTCCTTTGGGGGTACTTATGCTGGCTTAGAAAAACAAGAAATACAGAGCAACTCCTATCAGAAACCCTTCTTCTTTAGATGAATTTGACCAAAGTGCAACAGCAATAAAACCAAAACCAACCAACCAAAACAACAACAACAAAAAAGGGAAGATGTAAATCTTTCCTGTGCTGGCTTTTCTTTCCCTTTCCCTACTGGGAACAGATAAAAACCAAGTCAGCCTCTTAAACAGGAGTACTTACATAACAGCTGTGATTTCAAATATTTCTGCAAGTATTTTTAAAAGAAAACTTTCAAACCATTCCTTGTAGTCACAGAGTTTAGATATTTGATTTATTCCATTTCTATTATTTAATTTGACCTATTACTTAGCACTGGAAAACATCAAAAGAACCCTGACAGAAACATCAAAGACATCTATCTTATAAATTCATAGCTGAAACCATATAGCACATCATAATTTTAAAAATAATTGCAGTTTTATTATACTCAAAATAAGATGATTATTGTAAATTATTCCTCATATCAGTTACCACAAGTAAGTTTTAGAAACATCTGCTAAATGTAAGTATCTGGATACAGTTAATCCAATTCATGTAACATTATACTCAAAATGGAACAGAAAAACAAATGAGAACCTTTAAAGTCCTAACATCATTTATAAAAAATTACCTGTTTTGCTTAATTGAAAATAGCCCCCTTAAAAACCTATGAAGAAGCAACCACCAAATTCATACATTCATTCTACCAAACTACTAGAATTCTTTTTTAATTAATATTGCAACTAAATTTAAGTCAAATATTGTGCTCCATCTGTTAATCTTCATAATACCTATTACTCTTTCAAAGCACCCAGTATATCTACGCATGCTCCTTCCTTTCTTGAAAGCTCAAGCCCCCCTCCCCCCAAGTCTGGTTGTTTTGGGCTATTATCTGAACACCTATTTTGTTTAAACATTCACAAAACAAATTCTTACACTCACAAGAAAATGCTTCTTTCTCATTTATGTCCAGACTGAAGTAATATCTATCTGTACACAAAATTAACACACAAGTGTATAATTGTAGTTTTACGCTCAAGTGCCCCAATTATGCACTTTGAAACACTTTAAAGGATCCATCAGGAACATTCAATACCTCCAAACTGTAAAGTCTTGAGGAGTGTCTTTTGACAAGACAGCTGCATTATGGAGAAATCTTTCAGATAAAAACAAAGAAAGCAATTAGCTTTTGGATTTTTTTACCCCAAGATACTCAGGCTGTAAAGAATGGTGGGACCTATCTGGTACAGCGCATTTTGCCGCAACTAAGAGACAAGCAGGAAACCGAATAGTTTGTTTTGCTTTTGTGTAATACGTCCCAAGCAAGCACAAGAGGCCCAGCCTCCAGATTGTTTGGAAAGGTGATTTAAGAAAGGTGATAAAGGATGTTTGCAACAGACAAGTGAGGATCCTACGCCTTCTTCGCTTCAGCCATAAGTCAACTGCAACTCCCCACACACGCTTGGTGAACATTCATCCTCTGCCTTCTCACTTCTCCTTACAAAATACTTTTAAGAAGCAGTTTATTCAGAAAGAGAGTGCAGGAGGTGACTGTCAACAGTTTTTTGTTACATAAATAAATTTCTCTGCACGTGTAGTGGAGAAGGGAAATCTATTTTAGCCCATCTGACTTTGCACTGAAATGGGTTACAGGTGCTCACACAATGCATTAGGCTCTTTCACACAGACTGGTGATAAACTTGCCATATTCTTCATGTCATAGTTTATTAGGACCACTGGTGTTGTTCGTGGTGGAGGGGAAGTAGGGAGATGTCCCAGCAAACACAAGAGAAGATAAGGAGACAAACTTGTTTCACATGACAAACACATACCAAGTTCTTAATAAATAATAGGTGAGGAAATCAGGAGTGGTAAAAAACAGTGTAAGAAGAAGGCAGACAATTCATTACACTAAAAACATGCTAAGAAAAGAGCTTCAGGCCGACTCAAAGATGGTTAAATAGCGAGGCTATGTTAGCAAAGGTTTTCCTCAGTAAAACCAAGACACAGAAACTTACAATGAGAAAATGCAATGCTCTGTGCAACTCATGTGGGATTTAGCATCAAGTGTCAGGGGCGTGTAGTCACTGTTTGCTGACAATCAACAAAGAGATAAGATGAGCCTATTTTGGGGTCACAGTCCTCAAAGAGTGATCACAAGCACCAGGCAGACTGAGACGAAACACCAGCTGCTGTTGCAATTCTTCAGCAGGGCCAACTGAGTGCTAAGTTCTTCCAAGGATGATGGAAAGACCACATGTTCTCAGAAAGGTGTCATTCAAAGCTGTTCTACAAAAAACATGCCATGCAGAAATGCTTCCGAGCTCCTCATCCAATGCACTGTGTGGGTTCCTGTCTCACAGCTGCCCAGTGCCCACCTCTGCACGTTGAGGAGCTGCGGAAAGAAGAGGTCTCCTCACAGCAGGCACCATGAAAGACACAGTGCGGGTTGATCACCTTTCATATAATGCTCCAAAGGCAAAAGCACCAGGATAACTGGTCTACAGCTGCAAGCCAATCTGTCTGCTGCCACAGAAGCCCCACTACTCCATCCAACCTGTCAGTTCTCCCTGACCTTCTGCCAAGGGCTCTGCCACACTCAAACAGCAGAAAGATAATGGGCAGCCTTCTGCTGGCTTAGCACACCAAAACAATTCAGTGTGGTCAGATGAACCCAGCAGGGACAAGAGGAAAGTGGCACTGCAGGTACCAGCTGGGTTGGCTTTGGCTGCTGTTGAACTGCAGATTCTTTGGTTTTGGTTTTCCGTGGCTCTCCTCATCTCATGAATTCAAAGCCACAATTCTCACTTTCCAAAAAAGCACCCCATATGCAAAGTAACAACTTCCAGCTCTCCATGCAGAGCCCTTCTAAGAGAGAGGTGCCATAAAGCCGCTGCACTACCAAGTGAAGCTACAAAAGAAGCCTTTCCTTGACTTTTGGGGAGGACACTGTCTTTTCAGGTCTCCTCAAACTCAAGACACTCAAATTCTGCCATAAAATTTAACCCACTTTAAGCAGAAAATAGTTCATTGCTGCTCTCACCTGGAGTGACATCCAAGGGAAAGTAGTGATACAGGGAGGGGGACATACACACAATTCTCTCTCCCTTCCTTGCAGGAAGCAGAAACAAATATTTAATGCATTTCAGGGACAGTCTCAGCATGAAAGTAAAGTGCAAGTGGGTAATGACCATTTAGATTAGTTCTTGAATATTATTAGGGCAATGATCACTTATCTATGTTGGTAGTTAGGTATTTCAACCTCCTGTTTGGTTTGGCAAGCCTTCCTGTGAGTACCAGTTGTACTTTAGTGGCTGCAGCGTTGTTCAGGCATGAGTTTCTAAGATTAAACTAAGCTTCTGATTTTGCAGTTGCGTAACTATCTAAAATATTTCAAACAACAGGTCAATATTTCTCAGAAGCTGTATATACCTTCCAGAGCACAGAGTTCACACGTCCTGAAGAACAGGCACGTTAATTTTAAAAACAGGTATTTTCATTACTTAATTGGCTCTGAAGTATATACTTTTTTTTTTTTTTTGGGAGTATAAAACTAGGAAGAAAAGCTTAGGAGCAGCACTGTCTGCTTTGGAGGGAGTACTTACCCATCTGCCCTTCTGGCCAGAGGTTTAATAGATTTCTATTTTTATAAAGGACATAAGGGGAGGGGGTGGCTCCATCAGTTTCCTACAGAAACCCAGCTGCCAAACTGGATGTGCCAAAGGGGAATTTTAGGGAATTTTAAAGAGATAACCTCTGCTGAGACTGCAATGTCAGCTTTGTAACCTCATGACTGGAACATGTGCAGTGAATGCTGGATTGAAAAAGCTGTGCTATGGGAGTTAGAAGAAAGAAAAGGAGAAAACAGGAACAGCACGAACTGGGATTATTACTCTGTGATGAGAAGAGGACTGTAGCTAAAAAACATTGTTAGTTCACTATGAAAAAATACATCTATAGAGTAAGCTCACTTTGATTTGAGTATTTATTGATAACCTCCGAGCACTCCCCTCCTCCCAGCCCTAACATGGTCTCTGCATTTTATGCTGATGCTGTTGTTCCATTTAGCAGGTCACTTGCAGCATATTTTAAACAACACACAGAGCCAAACTGACCTCTGGTTTAAATGTTCAGCACAGAAATTGCGGGGTAGGGGTTGAGCAGGGAAGAGGAAAGGGAGAAGAATAGGAGCATTACCAATTAAAAGCAAACAATAAATTAATGAATAAAACATTAAATAATTGGTGCTTTTTCGATCTAGTCTGTCAGCTTCTACTCAGCTTTTCTTGCATGCTGAGACAAAACTAAACTAAATCCCCCTACTTTAAATTATCAAAACTTTTAAAAATTTATTTTACAGAAAATAGATGAAGACCTATGGCATGTTCTACTATTTACTCACCAAGATCAGAATGTTTGAAGAAATTTAGTATGCTAAGGAAGCTGTAAAACATTTGTGATTCTAAACCAAGATCAACATTCAAAACAGTAAGGAGAGCCAAAAAACCCACACAAATAGAGTAGCCACAAATACCTTCAAAGGTCTATAAAAATCTATCATCAAGTCTTACTTGGGGATTAAAAAGGTGAAATTAGTGATTTGCACTCAGACAAGTAAATTTCTATACTAAATTACAGAAAGGAAGTCTCTTATGGGTAGGACCTCATTACAAAACACTTCTGATGTCCATCTGTTTTCTTCTGCTCCTCACGCAGAGCAGTGTGCTTGCAGAACCATCCCTTTCACTACATTTAAAATAGATGAGAAAAGATGATGTCATCACATTTCACCTAGAAGAGATGCAGTAATAAATACCCTTCTGCAGTGAAAGCAGGAATGCTTTATGATAAAATATAACAGCTCTTTAAAAAGAAACATTTCAAAGTAACAGGAATGTTAGAAAGGTAAAATAAATTAATAGTCCATGTTGTTAAAAACTATCCACAAATCTTTATAATCCAATTCTCTCAACAGCTCGTATATGTGGAGAATGTCATTAAATTATCAATCTAAGAGAAGAATCTGTCTTCAAACTTGAAGATATATATCCTGTTTAGCCTAATATTTGGGAGTTTTAGAAATTTTTTTTTCACATTTTGGGTTAGTGATGGGGTTTGGGGAGTGTTGCCTTCTTTTCTTTCAAGGGAAACTGTCAACTGAGGACCTTTAAAAAAACAGCTATAACCTCACACCATAAGGCATACGCTAATATACACTATCTTTAACTAAATGTTAGCTTGTTTCACTAGTGTTTGTTCTTCTCTCTGGGCAGCACTTCATTGAGGGCCTGCTCCCTTGAGGAAACACAAGCTGTTTCAGTGCAGTGTATCTCAGCGTCTTTGCAGAAGAAAAGGCATGTAATCAAATAATTAGTAACTGGCGTAACCATTCTGTGCATCAGAAACAAAATCCTAGACAAGCACCTCTCTTTAAAAGCACTGCCTCCTTCTACTTTGTTGTCGCTAACTGATATGAAAATAGTATTATTTCATCTTCAAGTCAAAAAGAAAACAACTTGTTACACTGCAAGTGGCTTTTCCATTGCCTTTCAGCAAGAAAAGCTTTGTCGAGTTGGAAGATTTTTGCTCTCAGAAAAAAAGTATTTCTATGATGTATTGTAAATCTTTACCTCCCTCAATTGGGAGGTAGGTTTTTATGCCTTTCAAAATTTATTATGTCTGCTCGACTGTGCTTTCCTAAAGATCCCTTTCAGCTTCTGTTCCAACTAGCAAGTGAAAATTCTCTCAAGTGCAGTAATGTAAAAGGAGTAGGAAAGAAATTCAGCACATGAACAGGGCAGACACACAATGTAGTGCACTGCTTCGCAGAACCCTACAAAGCACATTATGTCTCAATTCATGGAATACCCGAATTCAAAGTACTTCCTCTATGAGTCTTATAATTTATTAAATTTGATATTACAAATAAAACCATGAAGTCAGTCCCAGTTGAAATGCTTACACTTCCAAAGAAACCCTAAAAAATCAGCAAAATCTTGAGCCTTTTCTATACATTGTTCCTACCCACATCCTATTTATTTCCGTTATGTGTGATTCAGGTTCCAACTCTACAATCTGCTATGCAATTTTAAATTTTAATTGTAAGAGTAGTGCCACTGAGCTTAACAGGGCCAACGCCACCAACACAACCAGTGATGCACACATCAACCTATGAGCTGAGGGATTTATACTGCAATATCCATGGGACAAGGAATATGACTCTTCCTACATTTCACAAAGCAGCATATAATTTTGCTGGAGAACAGGAAATAAAGATTTCAGTTTTAAAATTTTCCTATTACCAGCAAGCCCAAAGAGGAGAGCAGAGAGCCCAGAAAAAGCTCTGCAATACATCAGATTAAAAGGATTGCCACAATCTTCTGTCTCATGATGGTAGTCAGGAAAGGTTCAACACATGATATGATAAAAGAAATTTGTGATTAACTAGAAAACTAATCAGGAACCAATTTTTCCTGCTGCCATTCTTACCTATCTTTTTCTACTTCTGTCTAAAGCAAAAGACTATACTACTTCTATTAAAAAAACCAAACACAAAACCAGTTTCAACTACACTAACTGTACCTCCCTTACATTTTTCCTGCTGTTAAGCTTGTTCAGTAAGTAAAAAAGGGAAAAAAATCACACACAGACGCACTATCAAATTCACTATCAGAGAAACAAGAGATCATTAGCCTAGCAATGACTCTCTCTGATATTTCAGTATATATACACTGCATTAGATATTCAACACTCTTTCTTGAATAGAAAATTCATTCTTCACATACACGAAGTGTAGTAAATTCTCTCATAATTTTAAGAGTGCAGGACAACCCTGATAATTTTAACTACCGAGAAGTTTTTCTTGGATTTCTAAACACCACCAGTAACAAGGTACACAAGGCAAGCAACACACACAGAAACAGAAGCCAAGGCCGTTTTAGCAAAATTATACCTCACTAACACATCAGGATTGCAGGGTTTGGTTTCATGCTCAAGTATGAGCAAGTGTATTCCATTGACTTTTATAAGACGAATTGATTATTACCATGACATCGCAACCACACACAAAAAAGGAAGGTGACACTATAGCAGAAATGTGCTATCAGTTCAGCAGCGGTGATTTACAGAAAGAGCTTTTCGAGTTTATACTAACAGGGTTATTTCATGAGCTGAAAATAGTTTTATTCCCTTATGTCAAATAACATTTATGTATCCGTAATGTACATCATACCATAAAAAAAGGGAGACATGACGAAAACCATGACTTTACAGACATGACTACCATCACACAGTATTGCTTTATAAATAATGCTGAAGTAAACAAAATCTGCATATAAATAACACTTCTTATATTGACTGTTAAATAAATTGACAGAACCAAATAGTAGCAAAATGTTGCTCATGGTAAAAATCTCTGCTTTTATTTTAAAGATATAAACAAAGTATTTATTTTTGTAACCATCAAAGAAAGCAGCTGACTTCTGATTTTGTCTGTGAGTAGCACATGTCTACAAATAAAGGAAGAGAGAAAAAAAACCCCAACATGGCAGGGGAGAAAAAGACACAAGTGAGGTTTCACACTATTGACAAGGCTTATAATCCAGAAAAATCTGTCATGTGAGCCAAGGCACGGCAACATAGCATTTAGGCACATAGAGGAGAAATGCTTGTAAATTCCACTGGTCCAATGAGCAGAGACACAGTTTTCATAATTTTATCATTGTGCTCCACGGCTGAGCGGCTGTCAGGCCAATGGCAAGGCACAGGTTCCCATTTGAATGACATATGGGTTCACCCAACCAGAGAGATGTTAGAGCATTAAATACCACAAACAGACAGGACAAGAATACAAAAAGCCAAATTAGCGCTCGCGCAACGGCGCACTCAGGCAGGGACCTGCCTGCTCCAAGCCAGCACTTCTGCCAGGTCCTCAGCATCGGGAAAACTGTGTCCTCCAGGTAACAGCCTCTCACCTCATAAAACTCAAAGACACGTTGAAAAATTATACTTCAAAGTGTGGCGGGAAAATAAGAAAATGTGTATTTTTAAAACACTGGGAAATGTAGACTTAAAATGTGGGGAGTGAGAAGGGAGAGCAGGAATTACTCTTTCCCACAGTATTTCTAAAAAGTGCCATGGAAAATACATTTTACCTTTGTGGAAAGCTGTTCTTCAGACAGAAGTGTTTAACATGTTATATAAACATGTTATGCAGTGAAATGTAAAACACAGGGGGATTTTCATCACATTTATTGCATTTGTTAGCCAAAATGTAGTAGTCTTGTAATCACCACCACTGCTGTAGTAAAACACTTCAGTAATGCTAACAAAAAAGTGCTTTCAGACAGGCTTGTTGAAGGGGAAAGAGATTATATTGAACAACTTGGACCTAAACAAAACAACAAAACCAAATAAAACCCCCAAAGAACTGCAGATGAGCATGCAAAAGGAGATCATGGGGCTGATTTCAACTAGCAATTCACCATGCCTTGAAATTCTCTTTTATGAAAAAACCAAACCCAAGTCACATAAACTACCGAATACTGCGTAGGACACAGCTGTCCCCTCCCTGTGCAACGTGATGGAGCAACACATGAACCACACACCACCACCAGTTCCACAGGGGAGGTTCGGACTTTGGGGACCTGATGGACAAATTGCATTAGCAATTTTCAAGCTTTGGGCCATAAATACAAGTCAAGAAGTTCACCATGATGGCATATAATGAGCACCACGTTTGCAAAGCAGGATTTGCAAAAGCAAAGGCAGAGAACAAGCTTTACTCAGGATGCCTAAGAGACCCTGCCTGTATACAGGCAACTTCTCAGGTGAGGAGTGAGCACCTTCACCCCTGCCCCTCACCCTGCACCCAGTCAGCTGCAGCCTCCTCACAGCTCAAAACAACTCAAGAAAGTGCTAGAGATGGTGCCTTCCACTGACTTTAAGGGAGTTTTTCTTCTCAGTCTTTTCATGCTCTATTTTCATTCTGCAGATTTCTCTAGATGTAGTCTCTTTAGATTTATTTCATAATAGCAGGATTATCTTCTGTTTGTATTGTGTTTGTCCTGCTCTCATTCATTTTATCCTTTCAGTGCTAATGCTATCATCTATGCAGAAGACATGGGAGACTTCACTAGGTTCTGCAACATTCTCCATCAAGAACCCGACAGGACCAGGAGGGAGGATTATCTTTAGGCATACTTTCAAAATAGCTGTTTAGATCAAGAGACTGATTAATTACTGCAGCTCAAAAGTCACTAACAATCTCTTTCTGACCAAGAGGAAGACCATTGCTGCAGGAGCAGCAATCCATAATAACCTTTATTAAAAGTTATTTAATCACACACTGTTTATTTTTAAGTGGTTGAATTTGTACTTTACTGGCAAAAATAAGTACTTTTTAGGACAATAGTGAGGTGTTAGGAAAAATAACAACAAAGCCGTTTCTTTCCTTAAAAATTCCAGCACCACACTGCTATCTGCTACAAATCTCCACATGCTTCACATGGCAGATCCCAGAAAACTGTTTACAGGGTAAACTTTGCCCCAAAGTTTATTCCAGCAGTATCTTTTTACTTCTGAATTTGTTTTGCCTGAGAACTTCATATTCCAGCGTAACTTTCAACTGAGCATATCCAACTAGCATCCTTTGATCTTTTTTTCTGGTAGCTAATTACTAAGAACTTATTTAAGTACTATATACACCAAAATACTGAAAGAAAGACCATCTGACTCAGGAAAAACCCCAAATTCAGTTGAATATCTCTCTAATTGCTCTTCATACAAGCAAGCTGTATGCCACCTGAAAGCATAAGATGAAGAGTAAATGAATCAAAGACTAGGAAATGTACTCCTTAGTTATTTTAACATCTAACAGTAGAAAATTATTTCAAAGCTCCCCATACACACAGAACAGTGCTGGCAAAACACAAGAAGAGTAGCTATGAAACAGAATTGTCAGTGATGTCCTCCTTAAAATACTATCTTAGAGAATGACTCTCACACCCTCTAGGCTAATCCATTCCTGTGCTCTGTGTTGGAAGATGATACTCATATTAAAAGATCCATCAAAGCCCGCCCTACCTTAGACAAGCAAAAAGAAGTCAGCACAGCTAATGGGAGAGAAATCTTCTGAGCCCTAGGCAGAGCATCTCCCCCTTGCCATTATCTCTCCCCACTCTACCATGCTGAGGGAAGTTGGCAAACTGAGACAGAATTCCCAATTCAAAAAAGCAGGAGCTTTCAAAAAAGCTTAGGAAAGGGGGAGAGTAAGGCTGAAGATTAATAGGATCTTCAGAGCTCAGCAAAGTGCAGGACAGAGGGAGAAAAATAAAATTGATGTCTATGACATTTAAAAATAAAAGAAATGTGAAAACCACTTTTTCCTTAGAAGTTGAAACTTTTAGTTATATGGATGAATATTTCAATGTCTGATATGGAGATGTGAAAGCTCCTGAGGGTTAGTTTAGGGTGTTTTGTTTCGTTTTGTTTTAAATAAAGTGTAGTACTAAAGCATGGCAGAAATTATTAAAAGTGGTTTTCAACCAGGAAGTTTTCAACTCAGAATGAAAGAATTATTACACATACACACAGAAAAAGAAAAAATCAAAGTCTGTCAAAACAGAAAACTAAAGTAAGTTACAAAATCTGAATATTTAGATTTGACTATAACTGCCAAGAACATACAAGTTACAACTTACAACTGGAAAAAAAAAGTCACTTGAAAGAAAAACAGTATTTGGGGAGGGAGGAGAAATAAAACTTTTAAAATTCCCCCTAAATATTTCTTTTGAAACCAATTTTCTTTTAAGGATACTTAAACTATGAGAAAAATTCACCACCCAGTAGAAAACTACGCTTGCCACATTTTCCAACAGCTTACAGGTAACCAAATGCACTGTAGTATACCATCCTGCTTTAATAATGTGGAAATGAATAAGCACTTAATATAGATAAAATTTGTATAGACTTACAACAGCCTTACACAGAACAAACAAGCATACTGAGTTAAAATTTATACATTGTGTTAAAGTCTGCTTAATGCAGTGTTCATGTAAACCTGTAGGCAGACACATACACTAAACTGAGTCACAGTGGAACATGACTTTCTTGGAGGCTAAAGTAATTTTAACATGAAAAAATGCTGTACCCATCTACAGAGCTCCAGGACATTGACACGCCTTTTCTAACTCCATTTCTCTGGAACATAAGCAACTTGACATCAATAAAATGAACAAATCATTCTCACAAAGTTAATGAAAATGGAGTTATGATTTCACTGAACCTACTGGTATCCCCTCTTCTAAAATTGCTCTGAAACCAAAAGCACCAAAGACTTGAACAACACTGATGAAAATATTATCAGCTCAGAAAGTAATGTAGGCTTGATGGTCAGTTTGGGCTGCACAGCTCAGGGCTTTCTCAAAGATGAGATTTCAATCGAACTCCAAGCTCCAAGGGGAATGAAGCCTCATAAGCTATTGCTTCTCCCACCCAGGTGCAGCAAAGCCCTTGCATGAGTATCATCTGAACTCCCAACCAAACAAGACCACAGTAAATAAATATGGCTCATCGAACACTTACCAACACAAACTTAAAACAGGAGAAACAGGAGGCTTTCTTTTTAAATTTTAAGGACAATATCCAACTGTTCACACCCCTTCTGCCCCCCAACCCAAGTTGTACAATGGATGGAAATAGTAAGAGCTCCACCACCGCTATGAGCAGCTGTAAGAATGAACAGCTGTCCTCATCTTTCATCTAACTGAAAGAAGACACAAAAAAAGCTATGCCTAAATTCATTCCATCTTCAGGGCTTTTTCAACTGATGACCAAGCAGTACTTAATGGAGTGACAGAAAGACAACGATGGGAGAGGGGGCAGACAGACGGAAAGCACATTAACAAGGCAATGACGCCTGTCCTTCAAATGTACTTTTTTCCTTTCAGTTATAAAGTTGTTTCTAGATTTAGGGTATACTCAGAAAAATATTCTGTTTTCTGCTTTCAGAGCCAATGAGATAAACATCAAAGTCCCACAGGAAGATAGGTAAGTCTTAGGCAATCACCCAGAAGGAGGAAGGTTTCAGGTATTACGATGTAAAACTGCACTGAAAATGCAGGCTAGGCAGAAAGCTAATGATGGTTTGATAAACCTGATTAAAAACCCCACATGGATAGATGGCAGTCAGTGCCTATTATTGCAAGGCTTGGATGGGATTACTTTAATTAATGTTCTACCTAAACTCTTACTTCAATAGCTAGTAATTACCATTAAGAACTACTAGCTATATCCGCAGATTAAACATTTCTCCCCACCCCAAAGACCCAATTTCAGAAGCTGCTTCTACAACAAATTATTTGTTATATTGTTTATGGTGCCATAGAAACCTCTACATCCTTTTAAATTTGTGGTAAGATCCTTTGATGTAGGTCCTTAAAAAAACTTGTTGAACAGATACTCACAAAACAAATGCCTCTTTACTCTATGCTGAAAGAGTGTGAAAAAATGTCAATATACTACATAACTTTAAAGCAAAATTAGAGGACTCCCAGTATTTGATGCAATCTTCAGATTGACTTAAATCCTGGAGCTTTCTCTTTCTTTCTGAATGCACCTACGAATAGAGAAATAAGACCTTTTCTTGAAGATGCAATTTTTTGTAGATTGATGTATTCTCTTTTAAAGGGATATAATTTTACAATCCCTCACAGGTGAGATAGTGGGTTTAATATCTAAAGGAAAGTACATATTTGTCTTTATGTCAATCTGCATGAAAGAAAAATCACTGCTAAAGTAGCAATAAAATACATGCACTGCAAGGATCCATCTACATTCCTATTTTGTGGCTCAGATTTGACGTATTATTTGCCATACTCAGAAATGTAGTATTTCTGTATGCACACACATTAATCTTGACAAAAAGATCTTATTTCAGTCATGCTGATCCTATTTTAAAATTTATTTAATACTCAGCTATAAAAGGCAAATACTATTTTATAATTGAAAAGGACATCACAGTTGAGAAATATCCCTGATTGAAAACACTATCTGAGCAGTTAAAAGAAAAATTCTACTGTCTTTCCTTTAAAAATCAATACAAGAAGACAGCTATGTACAGATTTAGAGAAACTAATAAACAAATTGCAAGAAGAACAAAAGCCTTACCAGTTTCATACACACACACACAAAAACTCAATCATATTTTTCCCCACAGTATTGTGAATTTAATAGAAACTATGCTGTGTATATCTATGAGATGCTGTATTTAAGAATTTTTTTATCTCTTTATAGATATCCACAACTTTCAGTAAACAATTATATATGCTTGCAGTTTGAAAAAAGTGAATAAAAAAGGGAACAATTCTAGTAGAGAATATCTTTGAAAAAGAAATTTAGTCTGTTCTCCTGCAAGACAGAACCTCACTTTATATTTCTCAACTGTGAAACTGTATGAGAGCACAATGGTTTTAGTACAACCAAAACAATAGCTTTATGCAAGTAAGAAACCACGAAGAACAAAAAATAAATGTAAACCCAATCAAACTCTGTACAGTAATTATGATTAAAAAGTGACTATTAGCACAGCTACAATACTTCAGACAAAATTTTTAACAACATTTGCTTTCTCCATCTGTCTTTTTTGAAGACTTATTTCAGCAGTGAGTCAGATTTTGGACAACATTTGATGTGGTGCCATTTAAAACATAAGAGAAATAAGAAGGAGGAGATTTTATGAAATAAATTCTGCCAAAATCCAAGGCAGATCTGGAATATGACAACAAATTCATGTCAAATAACAGTCTGCCTGATGTTTAGATTGTTAAGATTATTTAGGCAATATGAAGAAAAAAGTAAGCTTTCCAAACAGTCTTAAGGAACTTAGATTTTAGTGCATGTAACATATTACAAGAAAATTAATAGAGACATGAATTTAATTAAAAGATTCTGTGTTTGCCTATTGCTGCTATACACAGAGGAGCAATCATATGCTGGTAACAGATCCATGTCATTAGAGTGACTTCTGCAATTTTTCTTTTCCATGTACAAAAGCAACTACACATCTACAACGACAGCAGCAACAGGGCCAACTATCACAGTCTTTTAGTCTTGTTATTTACCTTTGCTACCAGTGTTGTACAGGTTCTTCTCCACCAGAACTAAGGAGAACAAAAAACATTTCAAACAGCTGGATGGAGCAGACAGCATTTTGGTGAGTGGCTCTCTGGCACAGAGAACAAGTTCATAAGGTAAGAGAGCACCGACAGCACATTTTCTTTAAAAAAAAACAAAAAAAAAATTTACTAGCCCATTAGGAGTGCCTACCTAAACAATGCTTTTCTATCGTCCTTCTGAATAAATCTGGTTTGAGAAGCCAGACAAAGCATCTTGACAAAACTCTGTTCTGTAAAACTAGAAGAAAATAATGGAAACTTATCAATTCCTTTAAAACATTTATTAGGTCCAGAATGGGACTGTTGGGCAGAAGAGCACAAAGCATTGCCACACAGTTTTGGCAGACTGAGTTGCAGTCATCAAGGTGCCTTGTTCAAGGCCATGAGCCTTAATTAGCCAATTATGTCTTATTTTAAAATTATTCTGACTGTGGCAATGCAACAAAGCAAGTTGATCTAACTGCCAAGTGCCAGAGATTCACCTCCTCTCCATCCTCCCACCACATACTCCCTACTTTTTTCTGCATTGCTTCGGCACCAGCTTAGCCATGGGCTGAGCCATTTTAGCGCACTGAACCTGCAGAAAACTAAGCCTTCTCCCTTCCTTCTCAACAAAAAAGACACCAAAAGTCTCCCACCGATTCAGCAAAACACTGCTAAGCTTTACAAAAATTAGGAAGGTACTGGACTGACCCAAGGAAAAGAAGGAGATCCAACTAGAATCAATGTGTTGCAAGGAACAGAAAGTCATCCAAAATTAAGGAAACGGTTTCCCACAGTTGCCCAAGTCTGACTCAGATTTGTAACACCAGCTAAGCGCCATATAACAGCAATGTGATTGATGCACACTGTATTTTGCATCACACAAAGCAGAAAAAGCGTAAGAGAATCTCAGAAGCATAAAAAAATCACTCCAACATCCAAGACATTAAATACATACATACACATCTATACTGAACACAGACATCCTCACTGAATTTTGTCAGTAATTAGTCCTTCATCTGAAAACGCTTAAGTAATTCACAATGAGATATAAAATTTATCAGTGAAGCTGACAGATATTATTATCTCAGTAGAGACTGCATATTAAACCTTTCGTTTAGATCTACGGCAGAGCTATGAAGCCCACCACCTACTCTCAACTCTTTGGAACAAACTCTCCCTGTATGGAATTACATTTTGCCTGTTTATCATCTCCTACCAATTTAGTTTGCTAAGTATTTTTTCCCAATTCCTTTCTTCCAAATACGTTGTAACACGTCTAGCATACTGTAGTTTTTTAAGCACTTGGGTAGTCAATGCACATATATAATCCAGTTTTCAAAGTCATAACACGCCTTGAGGGATGTGAAAGGTGTTAGGAAAAATAAATAAGGCAGCAAGAGTTTTTGGTTCAGCCAACCAGCCTAAAGTTACATTTTTCTAAGTACTTGTATGCATTCTTAGCCACTTTTAAGTATGTGTTAAAAGCATAGAAACAATAAAGCATTTGTAGTTCTTCAGTGAGCCATGAAAACCTCTGCAGCTCCCTGGTGTAAATGCAGAGAAGTAATGGGTGAGGAAGAAAGATGGTCACCTTCTTACTACTAACTGGATTTGGGTGTTCAGCCTACTTAAGCTCTTGAGTAACAACTTACTTCAGTGGCTAAACCAAAACTAATATCTAACAAACTCAACAAATTTATAACAAAAGCTGCTGAAACCACTGACAGAGAAAAGCCAAAAATTATCTGAAAATTAGAGACTATATAAAATATTTTTTAAAACACTGTTATTAGGATATTGCCAGGACTCTTCAAACATAAAGGGTTGACATCTCATTTGTTCAACTTGCACACTGCATGTCTATATGGTTACAAAACCAATGACATTTTAAGTATTTTTTCCTCAAGTTTTGAATTTCAATAGTTTTCTGAAAAATGCAACTGCCTTATAAATGAAACACCTCTAGAACAACCCCAAAAAGTTACAGAAAACCAAGGAGGGATGAAGGGAGAAAGACATGCTAGACGCTTAAAATATTGCCATTTCTAAGGGTATCGAAGTAAAAGCTGAAGGGATGAATTAAAGATATGCTCAGTGCTCAAAGCACATTTCTGAAATACAAGATAACAATTTGTCTGAGAACATCTTCTCTTTATCTCCCTCTGAGGGTTGTAAGATTATTAATCTTCAGAGCACAAATCACTGCAAAACTACAATTCCCAATGTACCCTGCAGCCCATTCAATTACCTGAAGTACATGAGTCCTTGCTAAAAGGAGGCAGGTAAGCTTTAAGAAAACATAAACCTAGCTCTGCTGTGCAGTTCCCAGCTTTTAGTGGCTGGACATGTATTTTTCCCATGCTCTACTCTTCTTGCAGAAAAAGAGGCAGGGAATTAATCAATTGAGTGAAGCTGAGTATTTTTGGTTTCCTGTGGAAGAACTAACTCAAGGTGACACTGCAAATACATAACTGCTTCTGGAATGAGTTTTGGCAATGCTCTCTACACATCTCTGTATGGTACCAAAACACTAACCTCAGAGCAAAAGGGTATGCACTAGGCTTCCCCTATCCCTCAAAATGCTTCAGCTGACCAACAGAAGAAACAAAACACGAGCTCAAATAATGAAGTGGCACCGACAAACAGGAACAAAACCTTTCGGCATAGCTCAGACAACAGGATCAATCCAGGACAAATGTTTGTTTCTCCTCTCTGAGTTTACAACTGCACCTGTGATCCTGCACTCTGGAGCAGCTTTTTACGGACAGGGAGAATGTCTCATCTACTGCTGTAAGAGAAAGCTTGCACATGGCACACACATGCATGCCTGCAGTAAGGATGATGCCATTCCAGACAGGTGCATCCTTTCCAGGCCTGAAGTCACAGCTACCACACCAGGGGTTGATACCACACACTAAGGTTATGACTAACAGCCCAACTTCAGCTGAAACATCTCTCCTGCGGGGTTTTATGGGTTAAATGAGGAAAATAAAAGGGGGAAATGTTTTATCCCCATATGGTTTGGCTGAGCTTCATGACCTCAGCCATGTCCCACTGCCTGGCTCCTCCATCCCACTATTCAAGCTCAGGTAACTCAAGTGCTGCATTGGGGATGGAGCAGAGATGCCCACACCACATAAGCACAAGAGGTTCTGGCAGTACCAAATTGCCACCGAAGTCTCCACGGTGTCCACTGGTGCTGGAAAAGATCCACCCAGATGTCAGTGAAAGCAAAGATCCCTCCAATGAACATCACAAGAATGCACAAATCACCACATAGAAGTAACTAATTACATTTATTGCATCCACTGCTTCAGCAGCAGAGGCAAAAGAAAACCAAACCAACAAACCCTTGTACCGAAGACCACTGTAAGTCTCTAGAAAAGTGAAGAAGATGGATTGGGAAGAATGCAAGGGAACCAGCTGCCACCCCATGGAGAGTACAAGGGGGTCTCACTCAGGAGGTGGCCAACACCAGTTTGTCTCACCAGGGCCCCAGTGGGTCAAAACAAGCTGGGTAATAAACTCTACCTCACAGAAGATTCAGACACTTGGAATTTGGTGTCTGTTCCAGTACCCACCCCATTACCGTATTAACCACTGGGGAGGAGGTAGATGACATACACCAAATTTACTGCCTAGTACTGCAAAACCATTAATTTATCTTACAGCTATTTTACTGGCACAACCCCTGCTCTATAACGGCGCTCTTTTCCTGACTATGAGAAATTATTGGGCAGTTTGTGCTAACTGCTTTCCCGTCATGTTTCATTTCCAAACACCATCTTCTGTCAGTTTATTCCCATTCAACCCAAAGTGACTGTCAGCATGAATACAGATGATCTGTTCATTTTTATAATGGTCTAATTTTGAGAGCAGTTTCCACCTCCCCTACTTCTTGAACTTAAAAGGCCAACCAAACCCAACAAAACAAAAATAAAAACAAAAACTAAGGAAAAATAAAATAAAACAAAAATCCACCAAAGCACTAGTAGGTTAAACCTCAACATTATGGGAAACACATTCTACATATGTCATTGAGCCATTTGTATTTTACTTTGCTTGAGAAAAGACAAGACACGTGGAAAATGGAACAGAAACAATGAAACGAAAGGGGAAAAAAAACCCAACCAAACCCAGAATCACCCTACTCCTACCTGTTTTATCTGCACATGAACATTTTGCACCATAAATAGGCAAATTCTGCTTTTATATTCCTGCTTATTCCACTAATTTTAACATTTTACCAAAAGGAGAACCCCTCCTTGAGGGGCTGAACCCTCCCCTCCTAGCACTCACAAATGTGCATCTGCACTGGAAACACTCTCAAAAAGCAGCAAAATCCAGTAAAGACTGGGAGGAGAAGTGGTAGGGTTAAAAAGAAAATAAAGAATCCCTGGAAATGGTCCTGCGCTGCAATTATGTAACTCGATATCAAAGGTGCGAAAGCTAGAATGAAAATATTTGATGTGACAGCTCTTCACCTCAGTTGTAGCCTGCCCTATCTAAATAGCAGGAGAGCAGATGGTAATTTTCAAGCACATTTAGACCAGAATGCAAACGATACTTAAAAATAAATACATAAATAAACAAATAACACTATACATGGAATAAATAAAGTGAAGCCTGTGTAGGGGGAGAGAGCATCTTACCAGGCTAACCAACGTAGTTGGAGAAAAAAACCACCACTGCACACACAAATTTACAGTCACACAAGCTCTTCTTCAGATCTGACATTTACAATTTATTTTTCAGCTAAACCACCAACTTGTGGAGCAATACAAAGATGCATGCACTTGTCCTGGCAAAAGCTTTCAAAGCTCATTGGTATTAAATCTGCAGCCTAGTAAGCTGTGAAAACTCTGTCCTTTCAAATGAAGCAGCTTTTGAATACTTGTTTTAAAAATTTAAGTGAATAAGCAGACTGCATAAAATTTGTTCAAACACCCACCACTACCGAGAGATTCATGCAATGTCAGACTCAAACTCCAAGTTATTTTAAAGATAAGGAGAAATAAATCATTTTAATATTAATAAAGATTGGTTTCAAAATGCTGCTTGCTCCACAGATAATTCTGAATAGTCTTCCAACTGTCCAATCAAATAAATCAATATCTGGGGTCATGGCAGAGGGGGATTTGTGAGCTATACATGCTCTGTATTTAATTGTCATAGTAAATCCCAGATTTAAAGCATCACTACGACTGACAAAGCCAAGAACAGCCAGTGCTGTGACTAAGAGTGGTGCCTACTACTGCCCAGGAATCCACGCCGCCAGGATGTTTCTGCATATGGAGAGATACATACCACCACATACATGGATGTGTGTGCATGATATATTTATGTATACGCGCACGTGTATAGGACATTCAAGACAAAATTTTACAAAACTGGGACCAGATGGAAGAGAAAGGACAAAAACACACAGTGAATTGTTTTTAAGCATCTGCTCTTCACCAGAATGGCTGGTGGAAGGGAATGCCCACACACACCTTTCCCAGTTCTCCTCAGTGATACACTAGGCCAAGATGTTTTTCTGGTGGTCATCTTTTCTTTTTTGTTCTATTCTAAAAAGTGACAACCAACACCTGACAACTAAACGGAAACTGTTACAAATTATATGCTTAAGTTGTTTTAAGGAAAAACACACCAGCTTGCCCACTTAAATAAAACTTCTGAAACTGCTTTTACATGTACTATTTTAACAAGCTACATGTATACACAGCCCATTGCAGTATACTGATCTTTCACGGATCCAGTAACATCCTACATCAGCAAATCATGGAAGAAAACATAAAACTAATTGTGCCTGAATAAACCATTGAACACTCTTACCTCAATAATCTTGATGTTAATTTTTCCAAAGCCCTGATGCTTCGTGCAGAGCAACAGCACCTAAAATTTAGTTTCCCCTGCCTGCATAGCTACATATCCTATGTGTACTCCCATCAGTTGAGGTCAGTCACTGCAACATTTCTCTCTGTGCAGTCCCACCAGCTTTGTACCCCACAATTAACTGCTGCATCTACAGCACAAGTGCTTCCACCTGATGTGCAAGAGCAGATTTGTTCAAAGCAAGCTAGAACTCCAGCACACTGAAAACTCAGATTTCACTCCCATGTTTTGCAAGAACACCATTTTTGCTCAATAAACATTATTTGGATAAAGCACTACTAATATGCAGCACTGGGTAGGTATTTTATCATTTATTTGCAAGTATCATGCATTTTATAATAAATTAGCATAGCAGTTCAGCAGCAGAGTCAAAATTTGCACCCAAGCATCCTAATTACTAGGATTCTTTCTATATTCCAATTCTAAAGTGTTATCTCATTTGCTCATTAGTATGTAATATACATGCATTACTAAAAGCACATACAACTGAAATTATCATAAATGTATAACTACAGTTACATTTTATTAGGTTTACCAAAATCTGAAAAACTGAACTGCAAGCTGAACTGAAAAGCAAAAATTACACGTAAAATTCGAATAGTGACTTAAGTTTAATTTATTCCCCAAAATACCCCCAAAATGTCTAAAGTGAAGATTTATATTTTACATAAAAATTAATTATAACCGTCTATTCATTGTCTAGAAGAATGAAAGGTTATTATCTGAAGTAACTTGAGTGTATTGTTACTTGGCTTCCAGGTATTAAAAAATATAAAGCCATTTCTTAGCTATTAATAGAGCCAGACTAAATTGATATGATTAAGCCTCAGTATAATCTACTGTATAGCTTTATGAATTTGTTAAACTTGCTTCCTTGTGGTCAATTTTGGAAAGTAAACTGTTAATCAATCAGTATTAAGACCCTTAGTCCCAAAGCATGCCAAGGCAGGCAAGAACAGATACACGGGAGTGTGCTTAGTATGGGTACACTTGCACACATTCTCACAAGGAAACTCGTAAGGTAATCTTAGCTTTATCGCTATGTTTTTGATTTCACAACAAGACTGAGAATCAAGATGATGGCTAACCAACATAAAAAATTGCAAAAATCATTCTCCAGAAGTGTCTCATGCAAAGTCCACACCTGACCTCCCTTCCTTGGAGAAACTCTCAGTAAGCTTCAGTGGGATATAAACAGCTAAAAGAAGTAAGACCTCCACTGTTTAAATGGGCTTTACAGAGCTGGACCAAGTCAAATTCAGGAAATAAACTTTTGTGTGTCCCATTCAATGAGTCTCCTGTTGAGAAGTCCTCCCTATCAGCTATGGTGGGTCAGTCAGTGTTCCTCACAGCCAAGCTTGCCCCTGCTGTGGAGACCACGGCAGCCCACAGGCTGGCCTGCCAGCTTGCTGCCCTCTCAAAAAAAGGTTTCTTTTCTGCAGGATGCAGGTGCAATTCTGCCCATGATTCCAACTGAGACACAAAATACCATTTCTGTGTCTTCTGAACTCTACAGTTTACATGTGGTTATTTCAGAAGTAAGAATACCTTCCATCTCCAGAAGGTGCTTTCACACCTTCTACATGCATTTTAATTTACTTGCCTGATGGCGAACATCTTGGGCCCAGAGAACCCACCTCCACAAAAAGCACTCACTTTTACAAAATTAGGAACCCGAGTACGTTGGTTTTTTAATAATTACAGTTTCTGGTTTCTGAAGGCATAACAATGTGGTGCAGGTTTAATAAACTGACCACACTGTTGGAATTCACTACAGAAAGAAAAACAAATGCTCTGATTGCAATATGGCAGACGGAAAGTGATTTCACATTCATGTCACTCAATACTTTAAAGACCATGTTAATTTTCAGGTCTCTTGGGGTTATTTTGATTGTTTGAGTTACCTGAAGGGCATAGCAAGCCTTACACGGCATTTGCACATGGCCACAGCTCTCCAGCCAACGGGCCTTCCTTGTCTGTGGAAGTGTAGCCCATGTATACCTCTGTGCTGGACGGAAAAACTCTTCAAAGCTTCCGTTCCATGTATTCAGTTATACACAGGCTCAGGCCGAGAGACCTGAATCATCTCCTTTTAACCTAAAAGGTTATTCAGTTCTTTGGAATTTTTACTATCAACCACGCTCTCCAGTTCACTACAGCCATCCTAACTCTGTATCTGAGCACCATCTCTATTAGCCATTTTGAGGGACCAAAACCCAGATTCAGTTTGCCAGTATCACTTTCTTTTACTCAGCCAAATATCATATTAATGCTTTTAAACTGCAGGACTGCACAAGGAACTTGCACTCAACTGATTATCTACCGTGACCTTCAAAGCATTCTCTGTCACTGTGTTTCCAGAAGAAAGCGATATCCCGTAAGTGAGAACTGCATTTTAGTTCGTAGATCACAATGGATTTATTCAAATCAAAGTATTCTCTATAAGTCTGGTCTTATCTTCACTTAAATTGGCAACAGGAAAATGTGGTATGAGTAATGTATTTTAATCTTGTGTTGCATTTTTTTTTTTATTATTTTAAAGGAAAGTTTAGTCTCACTGATTGGTAACTATTCTGTTTCAGTTTATTATTAGCTCTAGCTTTCACACTATGCTTGGCAAGACTTTTTGCTAACCAGAAAAATGTATTTAAATGTCCGCACGCACTTATTTAAGCAATTAGGTGCTTAAACAAATATTTATTCAGTCCTTAAGTTTAACATACTTATTACATTATAAAAATGGCAAACAGAACACTTCTTTCTTACCAGATCATTTTTTTGTAATTCGTAATTTGTATTCATTCATAGTTGAAGGAATTTTACTCCTTTTAAAACAGGTCTTCGTTAGTTAAAGAAACCACTTAAAAATAAACTTGATCCACATTCAAAATATTTTTTATAAACAAAACAGGAAAATTGCTTCAAGAAGTGAAGCTTCTAGTTATAAAATTCTGACAGATGCTGGAAACAAGAACAGCAGGACAGAATTAACTTTTTCTTCAATTATTTGTTTAGTAAAAAAACCTTTAAGCCATTCCAAGTATCATCTACACAGAAAAAAAAATCCCTCGAACTGGTTCAGCTCATGACCATTCCCATCTTTTGTGCTGCTGTTCCTCTGAAAGCAACAGACATGTTTGTGTACGTATACAATATATCTGTCAATCTATACACATCCATGCTCATAGATTTTCTACTGTTGCTTATCTGAGCTCAATTCTTTCTGCATACAACTTAACTAATTCAAGCTATGGTGCTTACAACTAAAAAACCACTAATTTACTAGCTCTTCATCTGCTTTTGAATTCCTCAGTGCCAGGTACAATGTTCTTCTAAACAAATTGCTGCCTGCATTTACAGCACAGTTTTTAACAGAAATTCCTAAGAGTTTCAGTGCTTGCAGCAGGTGGTGTTCAGTGCCTGTATCCTCCTTCTCTCCCCAGTGCAAGTAACATTCTTGAGGGACTGGTCATCTTGCTTTTACTTCATTTCAGTGGTGCCTAGCAGGTACTGGTTAGTATCCTCATCTCCCGCCTTCTCTGCAAGGACAATAACTCAGAAGCATTTAATATAATTTGCTTTTGAGTACTCAGTTACTCAGAAATACATAATATCACTCTTGATATAGAGTACCACTTTCCTTCCCCTCCTATCCATTCATTTCTCCCTAAATAGGTTATAACCATTTATTTTAACATTCCAATCCTGTGAACCTTTCCACTAGATTTCAAGTAACACCAAGCAGACAAAATTTGTAATTGTAAATGAGAAATTTCAGCTCCTCTTTATTACCCTGGCCGCCAGCATTAGAGTATAGGCAATTAAACG